>CM063508.1:48346532-48414032 GCA_032207245.1 Pardosa pseudoannulata
TATAGGAATCCATATTGGATTTTTCATGAGTTAGGGTTAGCAAAATTGAAAGCGAGTTCGAAATCCACCCCATCCCCCCTTTTCCGAGCGTTTAATGCTATTATTTCAAGCCTTATCCTTCCTCTTATTCCATACGAAATCCATTCTTGATAGGATGGCAAAGGCGGAGAGTAATATTTAAATTTTTAGACTGTTTCTACTGGAACCTTCATATACTTTAATTAGTTTGCTTACAGCGTGCAGTCGTTGTACGTTTGGTAGAAAGCCCGCTAACTTAATCGTCGTACTTCTCTGCTTGATGGTTCTATCCCCGACTTAGCCAATTTTTTTTTTTTTAATGTCTAATAAATTTAATGTTTTCTGCATTTTCTTTTAAATTCTTATTCCGAAAGTTATTTTATTATTTTTAAAATAAATTTTTACTATTTTTTCTTTTATAATTTTTATTGTTTTTATTTTATAAAATTCACTCATTTTTGTATGGATGTCCATGGCCACATAAACATTTCATGTTGTGTATCCTTAAACTTTCTTCTGGTAATGTAATAATAACCTAAGTTATCTGCCCGTCTGTCCTCGAAGTTATGAAGCTGTTGGACCTGGAATGTATTAAATATATCCATATTGGATTTTTGATGAGTTAGGGTTTGCAAAATTCCCAGCAAGTAAAATTTATCTTTTCCTAAACTATAGATCCGATTCTAAAGTAAATTGGTATGAATAAGCTTCGTATCACAGCGAAAAATACTGTCCTCTTTAAAACGTTCGAAATCCACCCCGCCCCCCTTTTCGTGTTCGTTTAATGCCATTATATCAAACCCCATTTTAAGAGCAAGCGATTAAATTTATCAACTTACCACGTAATAAATAGGTAAAAATAACAATTTTTTTTCTAGCATTATGACTTCATTCCTTTAACCATATCATTTAATCATTTCTTATTTTAAATTATTTAAATGTGTTCTGCGTTATTTCCATACGTTTTATCACTAAACTTAGATATTACATAAATAATTTTCTTTTTTATTTCACTTAAATAATAGATAAAGTACATATGTGATAATTTTAATCGATTATTTTTGTTGAAAGGTAATTCTCATCCAAAAAAACAAACCATTTTTTTACCTGCCTCATAGGGTTCTTTACAATTCTGAAAAATTAAAAATTTTACTGATCCCTTCATATGACGGGCTATATGCTAGTCCTTATAGAAGCTTCTTTTCGATTTATGATAAGGCCCTTTAGCGAGGAGCAGAAACCCAGTGGGCAACTTTCACCCCCTTTGTTAGGGAATTGCGTTAGTTCCCCACTGCTGTAAAACCCCTCCCAAGATCATTCATGCTGTGAAACATGAATCTGTCTTAGAGGTTAGGGCAAGAGCCTTGCGTAAATCACTGATACAAAAGCGATGAGAAGAAGATAGGAAATAGAAGAATGTCAAAATGTGTAAATGTCGGACATGTGAAGGGAATAATGAGTATATAATGATTGAGGATTTTAGCTCGTAAAGGGATAACTACTTGAGAATAAGGATGAGAAAACATTTCACCACAATGACGTAGGGACTCTCTATTATATTAAAGAGTGCGAAATATTATTAAAATTATTAACTAATATAAGTATTATCAATCGTTTGCTATTTAACCATTAAATTAAACTGAGTAATACATATTGCAGTTTCAATAATTTTCCAGCGTATTAATGTAAATAACTTGCCAATTTTTTTTTATTTATTATCACATGTATTATGTCTTTGTAATCTGTCTTTATTGTTGCAAAACTTATACTATGTATTTTTATTTTGTGTATAATTATGTATGAAATCATCAGTTACTTATTTTGTTACTTAAAATTTTTGTAAAATTTTATGTTAATGGAAAGGTTCTCACTTCGTTCGCCCCTTTCTTTTTGCCCGGGGAGGATATTGTAAGGAAAATTCTCAGGGGTTTTCAAAACTTAAATCAAGGGTAAAAATTCCCGCGTCTTTTTACATTCCCCTTTTTAACCCCTAACCTAAATTGACCACTGGGGCTACAGGTTACGCCCTCAGAGAAGGGGCCTGGCCAATTATAAACCTACATGGCCCTAGCGGACAATTTAGGAAATTTCCAAATAAAAAGGAGATACACGCTAACGGAGACAGATTTTCCTAGAGATATTTTCCCACAGATGTTGACCCAGGTGTTAATGGTCTTGTAAATAGAACTTTATGCTAGCTGACCCTTCAGTTTGTCCCTATGATGAAGTGGGAACCCGTCCTTCAAAGTTGTCTTAATAAAGGTCTATAGCTGAAACGGTATCATTTTTATGGCCATGACTGCAACCCCCCATCGAGAAGTCAGTTTCATTACATACATATATACATATATATGTACACATATATACATATATATATATACATATATATATATGTGTGTGTGTGTGTGATATGTAATATTAAATCCCTTATTTTAATATTAATTTAATAACTTTTGTGCATAAAGTGAGTTCGGGGTTTGCGCGGTAATTCTGATTTTTCCCTCCAGACACGCTATAGACTTAATTCAGCGTCTGTCTGTACTACTTTAGCCAATAGTTAGCGTGTTCTCTTTAAACATGGGTATTTTGTATCACGTGATCAATTGTGCTTAGGGATTATTCGTATTCTTTTATTTTAGGAATCCCTACTTAAAAAGTGTATGTGCGGGATCACATTGTCTGTTTGCACGAAGTTGTAAAGCTGTCTGCCCGTTGTACGGATTTCATTTCATGTTTATTACCAGAAATAAACTGTGTTGTGATTTTGAATGAGTCTCGCCAATATTTCATATTTATATGTATATATATGTATATATATATATATGTATATATATGTATATATATATATATATATATATATATATATATATATATATATATATATATATATATATATATATATATATATATACAACAGACTTATTTTTAAGGAGACGGAGTATATTTTGAACCTTTAAAGAATCATTATAGAAGCTTCTTTTCGATTTATGATTAAACAAAAAGTTCTGCTAAGTTTATAATTAATATTATGAGAAATTTTTAGACATGCAACAGTTTTAACATAACTTCAAAATAAAACTCAAATGAGAAAAAAAGAACTTTACTTAAAAGCAAGGTAACTTTTGAAAAGTATATACTAGAAACTAATTTTTAATGTCAAATTCAGGTAAAATAGCTGTTTTAAGCTGTAAACTAAAACTTTAAATTTTCTTTTAATAAACTTTTAATTAAAAAATTGAAAACTACAATTTTTATTAAAGTGAATTACACTATTTCTTAATTATATTGAGGAGGGGTGTTGGTTAACAAATTATGAATTTTGAATTTATTAATCCAAAATAATTAATGCATAGTATACTTATTAAAGTAATATGAGAAATCATGCATACAAGTTGGAAAATTACATTTTTGAGAAATCTCAAATCAAAATCAAATCAGTTAGTCAATGTTCTTATCGATTTCTTAGTAGCGTATGCAATGCAAATCAAAAGAAAATGCTTCACAAAAATCTAATCAAAAAGATTTATAGAATAGGAAACTTATAACAAAATAATAAAGTTATCAAATCCACACATGAGAGTTTTAGAGCTTGAAATAAGCACAAAAATTCAACTAAAGTTGCTAAAAAGCTGTAGAAAAGCTGAATTGGAAAAAAATATCTGTAACAATAATTAAAGTCGTTATAACAGATATTAAAGTGATAAATATCTTGTGTTCTTAGCCGGAGATTATAATTTTCTGTTGAATTGAAAATAATATAACTTGTAGTGAATTTTCTATGCATGGAAATGAATTATTTATCTTTTAAAAGAAATTACGTTATCTATTAAATGCCATTCGCTTCTTTTTTTATGTAATCCACTAGCCACAAATTGGTATGCCATTATGTAGGAAAAAAGGTTTTAAAACTGTAGACTGCTACAATTAACTGCAAAAAACAGAGCAGAATTTGAAAAAAAAAAAGTTAATATTATTACTGTGAAATATATTTTTTAGTCTTCAAGTCTTTTCTTGTGAAAAAAAAAATTTCAAATCGTTTTAATGGAATGGTATAATGAATAATTTATTCTTCTCAATGATGTAATAGCATTACTTAACAGTTTTAAAAATAATTAATGATATAAAATATAATGTGGGAATATAAGAAAATATGTCTTTTCATGGAAAAAAATATGGATGCTATTTAAATTAAATTTATTTATATATTTAAATTAAATGCAGTGCTATCATCTACTGTAAGTTTTAAATAGTAAAAACATAAAAAAATCGATAAAAAAAACACTCATGTATCTCCAAAAATTAGAGAAAAAATGTTTAACAAGTGGTTTCACTGTGAAACCACTGTCCGGTAAAGGGTTAAGCTGTGAACTAAAACTTTAAATTTTCTTTTAATAAACTTTTAATTAAAAAATTGAAAACTACAATTTTTATTAAAGTGAATTACACTATTTCTTAATTGTATTGAGGAGGGATGTTGGTTAATAAATTATGAATTTTGAATTTATGAATCCAAAATAATTAATGCATCGTATACTTATTAAAGCATTATGAGAAATCATGCATACAAGTTGGAAAATTACATTTTTGAGAAATCTCAAATCAAAATCAAATCAGTTAGTCAATGTTCTTATCGATTTCTTAGTAGCGTATGCAATGCAAATCAAAAGAAAATGCTTCACAAAAATCTAATCAAAAAGATTTATAGAATAGGAAACTTATAACGAAATAATAAAGTTAGCAAATCTACACACGAGAGTTTTAAAGAGCTTGAAATAAGCACAAAAATTCAACTAAAGTTGCTGAAAAGCTGTAGAAAAGCTGAACTGGAAAAAAATATCCGTAACAATAACTAAAGACGTTATAACAGATATTAAAGTGATAAATAGCTAGTGTTCTTAGCCGGAGATTATAATTTTCTGTTGAATTGAAAATAATATAATCGTAGGGAATTTTCTATGCATGGATATGAATTATTTAACCTTTAAAAGAAATTACGTTATCTATTAAATGCCATTCGCTTCTTTTTTTATGTAATCCACTAGCCACAAATTAGTATGCCATTATGTAGGAAGAAAAGTTTTTAAATTGTAGACTGCTACATTTAACTGAAGAAAACAGAGCATAATTTGAAAACAAAAGTTAATATTATTACTGTAAAATATATTTTTTAGTCTTCAAGTCTTTTCTTGTGACAAAAATTCCAAATCGTTTTAATGGAATGGTATAATGAATAATTTAGTCTTCTCAATGATGTAATAGCATTACTTAACAGTTTTAAAAATTTCTACGTATACTGACAACTATGGATGTCCCAGTGGTTTGAACATTATGATACACAGAATGGTTTTTATTTCAGGTTCGTAAAGGCATTATAATTCCTGTATTTGCAGGAGCATTATGAAACAAATTTCAGGTTTGTCAGTATTAATAGATATATGTAGCATATGAGCACATATATATAATTAATTTTGGATTGCGTGTAGGCTTAAGTAAAATATTTCAAAGCAATATTTCTTAAAAAGCATTCTTTCAGATCGTATTATATCCCCTATATAATAATAGCCAAGTTATCTGTCCGCAAATTTATGAAGCGGTTGGACCTGGAATGGATACAGGCATCCATTCAAAGCGAATAAAGTTTATCTTCTCCTAAACTATCGATCCGATTCTAAAATAAATTTGAATAAATATGCTACATATCACAGCAAAAAATACTGTCGTCTTTAATACGTTCGAAATCCATCCCTTCGCCCCTTTTCGAGAGTTTAATGCCGTTATTTCAAGCCCTATTTTCTCCGGTTAAGAGCAGGGGATTAAATTTAACCATTTATCACTTCATAAACGGGAAAAATAACAATTTTTTCTAGCATTGTGACGTCATTCCTTTAACCATCTCATTTAATCATTTCATATTTTAAACTATTTAAATATCGTCTACACTATTATAATATCTTTTACCACTGAACTTAGATATTACGTAAATGATTTTCTTTTATACTTGGTTTAAATAATAGATTAGGTACTTATGGGATAGTTTTAAATTGAATCATCGATTATTTTTTGTTGTAATGAAAGTTTTATCATCGGTATTAACAATAAATTATTTTCATATAGGTCTAGGAGTCTATTTCACGGACTACTAAATATCTAACTTTTAAATTATATATATTTAAAAATTAAGAATTTGGATCGTTTGTGTGTTTGTTTGTTATACATAATCACACGGTTTGACTAAATGAATTCAATGTGATTCTAAACTGCATTACAGGATCGGGAGACTCTAGAGGAGTATGACGATAAATAAATTATTGAGAGTGAACCACATAATTCTCAGCCAAAAAACAAACTGTTTTTTACCTGCCTCATTGGGTACTTAACAGTTCTGGACTATTAAAAATTTTACTAATCCCGTCATATGATGGGCTATATGCTAGTTATTTTAATATTATCAGAGTTGTACCTTGAACATTTTTTGCCGTATGATAGACAAAAATGTAGGGTGCTACTGTCCTTTCTAATATTCACTTAATTAATATATTTATTTTTCTAACCTCATTGCTGATGGTAATTTTTATAGTTCCTTTGATTCGTTCTTAAGGAGTAGGTTTCGATCTAATGAATGTAGGTAATGGTTTGTTCCAAAGGGAACAATCAAATTAAATGATTCCTGAACGATTCGAAAAATTGAAGAAGTCTTATCTCTCAGTGAAATGTTATGCAATCTTCATCCTAATATATATTCATTCTTTATTTAATTACTTCTCTTCTGCCTTTCATACGACATATAGAAGTTAGACTAGCAATAATATTAAAATAATTATAATTTACTAGCATATAGCCCGTCATATGACGGGATCAGTAAAATTTTTAACATTCCAGAATTGTAAAGAAGAACCCTGTGAGGCAGGTACAAAAAATGGTTTGTTTTTCTTTGGCTGAGAATTACCTTTCAACAAAAATAATCGATTAAAATTATCACATATGTACTTAATCTATTATTTAAGTTTGAAAAAATGAAAATTATTTATGTAACATCTAAGTTTAGTGATAAAACGTATGAAAATAATGCAGAAAATATTTAAATAATTTAAAATAAAAAATGATTCAATGAGATGGTTAAAGGGATGAAGTCATAAGGCTAGAAAAAAAATTGTTATTTTTACCTATTTATTATGTGATAAATTGATAAATTTAATCGCTTGCTCTTAAAATGGGGCTTGATATAATGGCATTAAACGCTCGAAAAGGAGAATTTCGAACGTTTTAAAGAAGACAGTATTTTTCGTTGTGATACGAAGCTTATTCATACCAATTTACTCCAGAATTAGATCTATAGTTTAGGAAAAGATAAACTTTACTCGCTTTGAATTTTGCAAACCCTAACTCATCAAAACTCCAATATAGATGCTCTATCCATTCCAGGTCCAACAGCTTCATAACTTCGAGGACAGACGGACAGATAACTTAGGCTATTATTACATTACGAGAAGAAAGTTTAAGGATACACAACAAGTGGCCAGGGACATTCGTACAAGAATAAGTGAATTTAATAAAATAAAAATTATAAAAATTATAAAAAGTTGAAAAAATAGTAAAAATTTATTTTAAAATAATAAAACAACTTTCGGAATATGAATTTAAAAGAAAAAGCAGAAAATATTAAATTTATTAGACAATGGAAAAAATCGGCTACGTCGGGGGTAGAACCGTCAATCCAAGAAGTACGACGATCAAGTGGGCGGACTACCTACCAAACGTACAACGCCTGCACGTCGTGAGGGAACTAATTAGAGTATATGAAGTCAGGTAGTCAAGTAGAAACAGTCCGGAAATTTAAATATTATTCTCCGCCTTTGCCATCCTATCAAGAATGAATTTCGTATAGAATAAGAGGAAGGATAAGGCTTGAAATAATAGCATTAAAAGCTCGAAAAGGGGGGATGGGGTGGATTTCAAATTCGCTTTCAATTTTGCTAACCCTAACTCATGAAAAATCCAATATGGATGCCTGTTTCCATTCCAGGTACAACCGCTTCAGAAATTCGGGGACAGACAACTTAGGCTATTATTATATAGGGGATACTCGGTCATTCGAGTATTACACTCATAAACATAGATTTAAGGTGATCATGAAATTTTTGTTTTATTTGATGACTTCCCTACCAGGAGCAATGCTTGATACAAAAAAGTTGTCAGGATCACATAAAGAAATATACAGATCTATAAATTATTACATTCTCAATCTGATAAAATATTTTATTAGATATTTTGGTAGCGTTGGCTCCTAAAACTATAAACTAAATATCACACTTGAGAAAAATATAGAACTAAAAAATATTCTAGTAAAAAAGCAGTTGAGAACCAATAATTGAAACTTTCCGAGTTACAGAAATAAAAAGAATAAAATAAAAATAAAATTTTCTTTTAGAGTAACTTCATTGTTTTATTTGTAAAATTTGATATCTCTAGAGGAATGAAGAGAATTGCCATGATTTTGTTACAAACGCTTGTGTATGGCTTCAATTTCAGATGTAAGTATATCTAAGGAAACACATCGAGAATGAAACGAGAAGAAATTCACACTTAGTTTTTACTTTTAATAGGTAGTAAAGAAGGTAGTACAAAAAGTGTGTTTAAAGAAGACTAAATATTCCCTATAAAATCTATAGTGCTCATTTTACGCAATTTTAAACAAACACTGCCTCTCTCAAACTAGTCTTCCTCTGTTGGTAATACACCATTTCCAACGTGGAGTTTTGGAAAGACCTCTGGAACGCACCTTTTCAGACAGCTCAGTGATCTTTTATCGTCTTACCTCAAATTTTTTCTACTGTTTGTAAACGATATAATTTTAAAATGGTTTTTAGTTTAAGAAATAGGTAAAGCTATTCTGCCTCTAGGTTCGAAGGACAGAGAGGATGGTGCACAACGGGATTAGGATGTTTTTCTAGATAACTTCAAATGAAGATGAATTCGTGACCGGCTGATTGTCATGTTGTACCCTCCAAGTCTATTTTCTCTCCAATTTATGCCTCTTGTTGAGCGCATCTTTCCTGAGCCAGAAAACCTTATCATGTTTCTTTAATTAAAAACCATTCTAAAAGGAGATTGTTTACAGAACGTAGAAAAGATTTGAGACAATACGATAAAAGCTACCTGAGCCATCCTCAGAATGCTCAAAAACATTTTGGTACAACTGTTTATTTATCCTTTGACTATGGGCTACAGATTCAGGATAGACATATCTTTTCCAAAACTAACGGAATTAAAATCACTTTTGATCTTTGACTGAGAACCTCGCTGATCAGCATTTTCTACTTCCCAAAACACTGACACTATTAGCTTAACTGTATTTGACTTATGCGTTATTCTCCATATTCTTGGTTAACCAAATGAAATGTCACTAAAGCTTTTGATATGTTTATAGCAAAAATTCATTCACATACACACTTTGCTCTTCAAGCTCTTTCATTATCGTATTGAACTTACCGGAACCACCCTTTCATGTGTGTCGTCAACGGCTGTAGACCGGCATTTAATGTTACGAGACAAACAATAGTTTGTCCTCTAAACTCGCCATTAGATCACTCAGTAACCACTATGTTCTCCCTGTGTCAGTTGATGTACTATTTGAAAACTTTGGTCTCTTTTAACACACCTCGGATTTTGTTATCATTAAGCACGTGTTGTCTATCAGATCATACTCCGTGGTTAGTCAGTTTATTGAACACAGTAAATACTCACAAATGATATAGTAAAAGAGGGATGTGTTCTCCATTCAACAAAAGATTTCTTTAAACGTGTATTAAAATTTAACTCACTTGTCAGGGATTATACATGTTTTAATAGAAATGACAATTCGGATCTGTGAACGAATAAGTTTACCCTATGAAATTAATATGTCACCTTTGATATTAGTATATTAGATTACCCATAGAATTCAAAATAAACATCTTAGAATCTAATACGAGAAATCTAACAAAAATGTATCAGAAAAAGAATAAATCACCGAGAAGAAATTTTCACTCTCTAATTGATTGCTGTATGGTCTATTCACAGAACATAAAATTCAGAAACTCATTAAAAACACTCTGAATTCGTTTAGGAAAACGTAGAGATAATAATAATTTAGAGTTTCTAAGAGTCGTGTTTCTTAGAGACAGACATACAGAGATATTCAACTTTCATTAATGGTTACTATTTCCTTTTCTGATGAACCCGCCTAGAACCAGATTGTTGCTTTTACTGTTTAGTCATAAAAAATAGATCTTATTAGTTTTTACTCCGACCCTGTATAGTGATCTAAAACTATTTGCAGTTCACAAGATAAATTCGTATGTATTGCATATAAAGTATATAAAAATTTCATAGAAAAAGGCTGGATGAAAGCTATTCTTTGTGGTTCTAAAGGACAAAAATATAGAGATAAACTAACTTTTTTTAACACTCGTTATCCCAAACAGTGAACTCCTCTGCGTTATAGTCCAACATGGAACCATGGCTTACGGTGCCAGTCTCCGTTTTCAAGACCAAGTGCTCTGAGATGCAAAGCACATGTCCCGGTTAGCTGGCCAACCTTACGTGGAAACCCCAGCGTATAGTTCCCAAGCATGCTTGGTCCACAATTTGTACACTCACTGAAGGGATGAAAAGCTGCTTCAACATTGCTCAGCCGGAAGATCGAATCTCGGACCTGTGTCATGGATGCTCAAAGAGCTACCCCAACGGCACTAAGTTCATCCCAAATTCTATCAAACTTAAAACACATGTCCCAGTTAGCTGGCCAACCTTATGCGGACCCACCAGTATTTAGTTCCCAAGCATGATTGGTTCATAATTTGTCCACCATCTGAAGGGATGAAAGGCTGATTCCACGTTGCTCAGCCGGAGGATCGAATCTCGGACCTGTGTCATGGACCCTCAAAGAGCTACCCCAAAGCCACTAAGTTCATCCAAATTCTATCAAACCTAAAACACGTGTCTCGGTTAGGTGGCCAACTTTACGCGGAACCCCCAGCGTTTAGTTCCCAAGCATGCTTGGTCCCCAATTTGACCATCCACTGAAGGGATGAAAGGCTGATTCAACATTGCTCAGCCGGAGGATCGAATCTCGGACCTGTGTCATGGACCCTTAAAGAGCTACCCCAAAGCCACTAAGTTCATCCAAATTCTATCAAACCTAAAACACGTGTCTCGGTTAGGTGGCCAACCTTACGCGGAACCCCCAGCGTTTAGTTCCCAAGCATGCTTGGTCCCCAATTTGACCATCCACTGAAGGGATGAAAGGCTGATTCAACATTGCTCAGCCGGAGGATCGAATCTCGGACCTGTGTCATGGACGCTTAAAGAGCTACCCCAAAGCCACTAAGTTCATCCAAATTCTATCAAACCTAAAACACGTGTCTCGGTTAGGTGGCCAACCTTACGCGGAACCCCCAGCGTTTAGTTCCCAAGCATGCTTGGTCCCCAATTTGACCATCCACTGAAGGGATGAAAGGCTGATTCAACATTGCTCAGCCGGAGGATCGAATCTCGGACCTGTGTCATGGACGCTTAAAGAGCTACCCCAAAGCCACTAAGTTCATCCAAATTCTATCAAACCTAAAACACGTGTCTCGGTTAGGTGGCCAACCTTACGCGGAACCCCCAGCGTTTAGTTCCCAAGCATGCTTGGTCCCCAATTTGACCATCCACTGAAGGGATGAAAGGCTGATTCAACATTGCTCAGCCGGAGGATCGAATCTCGGACCTGTGTCATGGACGCTTAAAGAGCTACCCCAACGGCACTAAGTTCATCCCAAATTCTATCAAACCTAAAACAAAGAAATTTTTGCTCATATTATGCAGTGTTCCCACTCTCTTTCCAGAACAAAAATTAAGGACTTTTTAAGGACATTCTAAGGACCAAACTAACTTTTTATAAGGACCTACTTGAAATACACAACATAAAGGCATAAACCCTATCTCCTGAGGAACATATTTTAATGATTATGAACCAGACAAGGCATGTTCAATAAATGCCCTACAATATTTCAGAATTAAGTTTTAAAAATGCCTAAATATTAATATAAAAAAATCTATTTGACAAAACCTAATTTTGAAAAATGAACATCTAAAGTTTTATGAGTGATCAAACTAAAAATAAATTGTGAATAAAAACAATATTATAAACAGTACTTACTAAGGATTTAAAAATGACTGATATATATATATATATATATATATATATATATATATATATATATATATATATATATATATATATATATATATATATATTAGTTGATTATACCAGAAGTTGGCTGGGAAAGTAGAAAGTTTTAGACTTTTCTATTACATTCAATGCAAGGAAAATTAAACTTCCATAAGTAACTGAAATATCTACAAACCCCCATCCTCCATACTTTGCTTAATTAAAATCTACATGACTGTTAGCTATTAGGAAAGGGCAACTGACTTTATATTTTAAACCTTTTAAGTAAACGAAAGATTACACAGGCCTGCGAAATTGAAATTTTTGAAAAATACAAGAGAAGTTTTTCGTTGTTTATAAGTTATTTGCTATGCTGATTTCGAAAATGACCTCCATTTTTTTCCATCACATCAGGATTTTTTGTAAAATTGATATACATATTACTGGTAATGTCCTATACGGTAAAAATGCTCTCGAATTGTTTGCTTGTACTGAACGGCAACAGTGGATTTTATCTATTCATGTGAGTTTATTTAATCTTTATGATGAGGCAAATTCCTTTTTAAACAACAATTAAAATTAAAAATGTATACATTTTGTAATTAAAGAATGAAAAACATCGCAACCAGAATGCATGAGCCGCACCAGGGGGAGACAAAAAGTTCCCTCGTTATTAATTTTTTTACATTAATTTTATAAGAAAAACACTTCTAGAAAAATCCCCAACGACCTGCTTTTATGTTTTATTAAGCTTTATACATGAAATAAATGTAAGTTTGAAATATATTTGAAACTCAATACGGAACAAAGACATTTAAATTTAGTTACGAACATATTTTTCCTTTAAAATTTCTTTTTGACGTTTTTCTTTTACGTTTAATCTTATCTTCATCTCTTGCTAACATCCAACAATAGTCGGCAAGCGTATTCTTATTCCACCTACCTTGATATTTTCTCTCCATATTCTTGATGTCTTGGTGGAACCTTTCTCCCTGTTCTTCGTTGACGGATCTTAAATTTTCGGGGAAAAAGTCCAAATGCGATTGGAGGAAATGCAATTTTACACTCATGGAGCAACCCAACACTTGAAATTTGTCTAGCATGTTGCCAACAATTGTTTTAAATTTGGGATCTTTGTGATTGCCCAGAAATTTTCCCACAACATCTTTGAAGGCAACCCAAGCTTCTCTTTCCTTTAATGTCATAGTTGTCTCAAATTTGTTAGCCCTAATAAGTTTTCGGATGTCTGGTCCTACGAAGACTTCCTCTTTCAATTTGGCTTCAAATAATCCAGGAAACTTTTTACACATATATTTAAAGCAATCACCATCTTTTGAAATTGCCTTAACAAACTAGTTCATAACACCTAATTTTATGTGCAGGGGGGTAATAATATTTTTTTGGATCAACCAAGCTCTCTCGAATTACATTTTTGGTGCCTGGCACAAGATTCTGCCTTTTGGGTCAATCTTTTCTGACCCAATGTTGTGTTTTGTCACGGCTGTTCCACTCACAAATAAAACACGGAAATTTTGTATACCCGTGTTGTTAATCGAGAAGCATATGAGGATTTTTAAATCCAAGCAAATTATCCAGCCGTGGTTGTCATATTTTATTTTGTTGAGAACGAGAGCTAGGTTTTCATACCTTTCTTTTAAATGCACCGAGTGTCCAACTGGCACAGACGCCCAATGGTTTCCTTGATGAAGTAGGACGGCTTTAAGTCTCCTTTTTGACGAATCTATAAAGAGTCTCCATTCATCTTTATTGTAAGGAATCTTAAATTTTCTCATCAATCCAGGAACATCTGAGCAATAAATAAGGTTCTCGTCTTTGTCAAAATACTGAATAAATTCCTTTTCACGTTTCCTGTACCAATAAAAAGTGGTTCCTTTGGCCAATTCTTTCAATCTGGAGCCTAATAATTGAATTCTGGCTCTTTAGAAAGGCCCATATCTCTAGTCAAATCATTAAGTTCAACCTGAGAGGAAACCCTAGGGGAGTCGTCTTCAAAGGGTTTATAATCTGTATCGGATTCTTTAACTTCGGGGTGTTCAGAGTCAGAAGATTCGGAAGAAAAAACTGGTAATTCTGTCAGAGGCACAGCACTGGCACATCAGGTCGATGAGGAACCTGGCGTATGGCCGAAGGAATGTTCGTAGGGTACGATATTAGCTTGAATTTTTTTCTATTATATCCACGGGTATGCAAGAATAAAAGTACAGTCATCAAAGTGGTTTTTTTTGGCTCCCTCCATTGGAATTCCAAATCGTAAGGCAGTCTTCTTTCCTTTGAACCATGAACTTAAATCATTGACACACTGCACACAAACTTTATGAGGAGCCCAAGATTTGTCTTGGTTTCATGCCAAAATATGCAAAATAAAGCCATTTTACGTACGCTGTGATGTTCCTCTTGCGATGTTTAATGACACTATATTCGCTGCAAATGTAGCAAAAGTCACCAGGAATATTTTCACAGCTTCTCGAACTTGAAGCCAGATTTCACAGAGTAAGTACTGGTGTTTACATGAGGTCAGTAATAAGGATTCGAGCGTCGCTATAGGTTGACAGCGATTGCGACGGGAGGGAGGGATAATGAAGAGGGACATTGCGCGTTCCCAGGCTCTTTCCCAGGCTCGCGCGCTTCCAGGAATCTGTCTAATCGGTGATCTGGATCAGCATTGAAGCTTTAAAAGACCTAAAATACTAACTGTACTTTTGTAGTTTACCACAGAAGGGTATTTTAAGGGTTTCACCACGGTAAAATGTCAAAACATGAAGGAAAATATCAAAGCAAAATACGTGAGAAATATTCATAAAAAACCACATAAAATTGAATTTTTCAAAAAAATGTGACGGGATAGACATTTTTAATGATTCTTTTCATAATCAGTACTAACAAAATACGTTAAGTTTAGTTGTCACATCCCTTGTATTTTTTTCATCGTAGGCCTGTGTTATATATTTGTCACATAAGAAAACTGATAGGAAATCATATGAGACTGTGGATCTCATCAATTCCGAAATGGATCACATTCCAATTTAAAAATTAAGGAGTTTTTAAGGACCTTTGACAAAAATTAAGAAGCTTAAAGGGCCCTTAAAAATGAAAGCTAAAATTAAGGAGTTCTTAAGGACTTTTAAGGACAGTGGGAACCCTGTTATATGTCATCGAAACTAATCAGTTTTTTCCCGTTATAATGAGAGCAATCTTTAAACAAAATCATTTTCATCCAAAACTAACTTAGAATTTTATGCTTAAAAAATCTTTAATTAAAATAGCATAGCAATTTTATTTAGCTTTAAGACTTCTGGTAAATCAGTAACAGTTGATTTCAAGTAGAAATATAGAAATATGAGCAATAACAAATCTCTGAGACCGTGAAGAGAAGTAAGAAATTACGTAACTTAAAGAATCGCCCGAATATTTGAGTTTATTTGGGAAAAGTTGTGTGCCTAAACCCACCCTCTATAAAATCCCCCACCAAAATATACCTCTAAGTAATCCCTAAAACATTTTCTCTTAAAGCAAAGAAAGGTCTTTTTTCGTCAAAAGCAAACATTGAAGAAGAGGTAAAAAATTCTGTTAATCTTTTGGAATTTCGTCCGCCCTTCCTCCCGCATCTCTTGTTTCACTCTATTTTGGGTGAGGGAGTTTCGAATACATTTTCTTATAACTCTTCCTTTTTTAAAAAAATCGGCTACCTTTAATTAAAGTGTCTCTAGAAAGCAGCCCGATTCTTAAACGCTAATAACATAGGAGAATCTGAAGAAAAAATAAAGCTTTTTTTTTCCTTCCACTTAATCCAGGGGATTAAATTCAACAGTTTTTGTACCGTTCAGGAAAAGAAATGGTGAGTGTATACTCCATTTTTTTCTTGTTCTATCAAAGTTAGATGTATTTTATAAATCTTTTTTTAACAATACAGAATCCTAAACTCCTGATAGATTTTATCATGTCCTTTTACAAGGATTAAACTGTCAATATTTTTCCGTAAACAGGTGTAATAGAAGTCGCAATGAGACAAAGGTACGGATTCAATAGAAGAACATTCAATAGAAGAGTATCGGTGTAATCAAGGAAATAATATTTCCACTTTACCACACAAACAAATGAACATTTATTAGACATAAAAATGATGCATAGTATTATAATGCCTAGCATGCCTTTAATAAGTATGTCATAAGCACGTTAACATGTTGTAAGCAAGAGTTCAGTGGCAGTACAAAGTTACAGAAAAATTAGTAAAGTTAATATAAAACATGGTTCCCTCACGGCTTTACACGTGAGGAGTAAATTCCGCTACAAGTAGCAGATCAACAGTCACTTAAAAACAATACTAATTTTTTCTAATAGCTGGTAATTGTAAATTCCTTTAAAGATCTTTAATCAGATGTAACTATTAACTCAAAAAGGATACATTAACAGCTAAACCAATTAATGGACATACTAGAATAAAACCAACTATTATCTAGAAAAAACACAAACTTTGTCTAATACGGTCGAAATTATTAGGATTTGCAGATTCATTTCAAATACTTTAATGAAGTGTAAATATTAATTCAGTATTAACTAGTTAAATATCGGGACACTTTTTACAGTAGATAATACATCCAGAACACTTACTACTTGCCAAAGCACTCAGTAGATTTTATTTTGTCGTTCCAGGGAAAAAGGTGTAAATACTTTTCCCTATTTTTCTAAAAACAGGCAGATCAACAACTCTAATTTTTTTTCTGATACAGTCGAGGTAAATTAGGGTTTGTATATTCCTTTAAATACTTTAATCAAATGTAACTATTAATTCAAAAAGAATACATTAATAGGTAAACTAACGATTATCTAGAAAGAACTCAAGCTTTCTCTCATACAGACAAATTGGTTAGAATTTGGAGATTCATTTGAAACACTTTAATAAAGCGTATATATTGACTCAGTTTTAATTAGTTAAATATTGGGACCCTTTTCAAAGTAAATAATACATACAACTTACTGTAAGTAAATAATGTAGAAAACTTACTGTC
The DNA here is from genome assembly GCA_032207245.1 of Pardosa pseudoannulata. Taxonomy (NCBI): domain Eukaryota; kingdom Metazoa; phylum Arthropoda; class Arachnida; order Araneae; family Lycosidae; genus Pardosa; species Pardosa pseudoannulata. Next base: position 48,363,771 of record CM063508.1, read on the forward strand.
TGACAAAGTACTTGGTGTAGTAGAAAAATATTAAATTTTTCAGTATTTGAAAAGTAAGATAAAGTATTTTTAAAACTTCCAGACACTTTTCACGTGCACTATTAAAGCTGAGTATATACTTCTATTTTACTTTCGCATATAAATAATATATTTTGCCTAAGGATGGCCGAATGGTAGAACGCTGCTCTTCGATACTGGAGTTAGAGGCTTCCAATCCCGCTTCTGGCATGGATGTTCGTAGCCGTTTGGAATCGACTTTAAGCAGTAGGTCCAGTCTTATTAGCCCAATTGAGCAAACCAGTAGATCATAGAGCTCCAAATCAAAACTATACATACTGTAGGAAGAGTATTGTAATCATTCAAAGAATCGACCTCGTGATTGTGATGAACCTTCATTTTTTGGACCTACCTAAGTCAGAATATACAGTATTTGGAATTACGTCTGTAATATAAACAGAATAACTTCAGTACGTTTTGACATAGCGAAACCAAAAATTTGATTACGCAGATTAAAAAAAATTACAGTTTTCTATCTAATTCCTTCTGGTTATTATACGGTTTCCGATGCTTTTATTTAAATTCATAAAATCCCAATTTCACGTATTTAAAAGATATTATTTACATGATAGTGTTCATATGTTTTGTGAAACTAAGAACAAAAACATGCTTAACAAGAATAGTTACTTTACTTTTCTATTACTAAACAACAAAGTAGACGGGAGGTCGCTGCCAATTTGTCTTCTCCCACAAAAGTAAGATGTATTTGCTAAAGTTTTTTCAACAATACAGAACCTGCAGGTAGAGTTTGAGTTTATAAAATTGGCCGTACCTTTCTCTATTTGGCCAAAAACAGGCAATAAACACTATAAAACTACATTTGATTTGTTTAATGCAGTGAAGTCGTTTAGAATTTCTAGAATCCTTTAATTCGCACTTAAATCGAAGGTAAATTATTGATTGAGTTTTAAATAGTTAAATTTTAACTTGTTACTGTAAAAGATGCATACAGAACATTTTGTGTTCGACAAAGTTCTCGGTGTTCTAACAGAAAAATTAAAATTCTAAAACACTATAAACAAAAGGATAAAATTGTTTCAAAACCTTCATAATCTTTTCATGTAAATTATTAAAGTTAGACAGTGTTTTGCATTGCCGTATAGTGTGTTTAATGCAGTCAAGGCATTTAGCATTTCTAAATTCTTAAAATTAGAATTCTTAAATTTACACTTAAAGGTAAATTATTGATTGAGTTTCAAATACTTTAAATAATTAAATTTTTATTTGTTACTGTAACAGTTGAATACAGAACACTTTGTGTTCGACAAAGTTCTCGGTGTTCTAGCAGAAAAATTAAAATTCTAAAACACTATAAACAAGGGGATACAATTGTTTTAAAACCTTCATAATCTTTTCATGTAAATTATTAAAATTACACAGTGTTGTTTTACATTGCCATATAGTGTGTTTAATGCAGTCAAGGCATTTAGAATTTCTAGAATTCTTAAATTTACACTTAAAGGAAAATTATTGATTGAGTTTCAAATATTTTAAATAGTTAAATTTTCATTTGTTACTGTAACAGATGTATACAGAACACTTTGTGTTCGAAAAAGTTCTCGGCGTTCTAGCAGAAAAATTAAAATTCTAAAACACTATAAACAAGGGGATAAAATTGTTTTAAAACCTTCATAATCTTTTCATGTAAATTATTAAAATTACACAGTGTTGTTTTACATTGCCATATAGTGTGTTTAATGCAGTCAAGGCATTTAGAATTTCTAGAATTCTTAAATTTACATTTAAAGGAAAATTATTGATTGAGTTTCAAATACTTTAAATAGTTAAATTTTCATTTGCTACTGTAACAGATGTATACAGAACACTTTGTGTTCGACAAAGTTCTCGGTGTTCTAGCAGAAAAATTAAAATTCTAAAACACTATAAACAAGGGGATAAAATTGTTTTAAAACCTTCATAATCTTTTCATGTAAATTATTAAAATTACACAGTGTTGTTTTACATTGCCATATAGTGTGTTTAATGCAGTCAAGGCATTTATAATTTCTAGAATTCTTAAATTTACACTTAAAGGAAAATTATTGATTGAGTTTCAATTATTTTAAATAGTTAAATTTTCATTTGTTACTGTAACAGATGTATACAGAACACTTTGTGTTCGACAAAGTTCTCGGTGTTCTAGCAGAAAAATTAAAATTCTAAAACTCTATAAACAAAGGAATAAAATTGTTTTAAAACCTTCATAATCTTTTCATATAAATTATTAAAGTTAGACAGTGTTTTGCATTGTCTTATAGTGATCTCCCTTTTAGATATTTACCCGAAATCTAACATAGTGATAATTTCTTGGTTAGTACAAGACTAATAATTATTTGGTTTGCTTTGGGTAAAAGATTTAAGTTAAATCCAACCACAGGTTCTTGAGAGGTTATAGACTTTTTTAGGATATAAAGACCAAATGACCTCCAAAAAATATAAAAGGCTGATTCGATAACTAACCAATATACAAGATTTATTTATACTATTATTTACAGTTTAAATTCTACTCATCAATTAAAGATGGTAATTGCATTTCTGAAATTAATCACTTACTTACATAATTATAATTTGCTAATTCAAAATTTTACTTCTGAAGAGAGGACCCTGATAAATTTATAAAAATTATAAATCAAAAATAAAAGAAGTCTGATACTTGCAAATGGAATGGAGACAGCTGATATCTCATCATCAGGTGAGGCCTTGGTGCTTGGACAGGAGATTAATAACACGTTGTAACTTAGGCTGGGGCTCCGGGAAGCAGTAGAGTACTTGCAGGGCAGCTAGTGTTGTAGACGAAACTCACGGGCCTCTTTGATGATTTCCACGGATGGAGGAGTTGATCTGGTTCCCTTGAATGCTATTAAATTTGGTGAGATATTTAGCTTCCCTTCCTCCACCTTCAGCTTTCTCTACCGTCTTGCTCTCATCTTCTGCCTGCACTCTCTATTCTCTTCTTTCAGCCCTTCTTCTAGCTGCTTACTCATTTTATTTCATTCATTACGCTTCTCCTTCCAAACTCAAAACTCCAGTTAGCATCTTTCTGCTACTTTATTTGCTGTCCCAGATCATGCTCCACCCATGATCATAAAATCGCCGACTTTTATTACAGCCTCCCTTTAGACCTTATTTTTGCAGTCCCTTGTAATTTTTCTAAAGACTTATTCACCCCTGGTGCCATCCTTGCAGACACCATTCTTACCTCCGTCTAGCAATCTTAGACCTCCGTGAAGATTTATAAATGATCCTTTATCTTTTATCAGATCTCTTTGATCCTCTCTTCTCAATTACTATTAATATTGTGCAAAACTCTTATAAGTTCTAGGAATCCTTTAGCAACACGAAAATATGTCTGCCTGCCGAACTCTCATAAATTTTCAGATTCGCGGTTGGCAACAAAGAAGAGGAGAGAACGATCTGCGATGATCCAGAAGGAGATTTTGTTTTTGAAATGTATCTGTAAATGTACTATGTATAAATAAATGTCTGTTTGCTGTGTAAAATCAGTTACCTGACTTCGACGCTACTACTTCATACGTTACAACATGTATGAGGATTGATTCAATGTATATCAATTAATTAATCCACAAAACTTTCTTATATTTTTTGACATATTGAATCGCATTACATGCATATTTTATTAACAGCCTAGTTATATTTATTTCAATAACATATTTCTTACTACAAATGTAATTGAAATATAAAATAATTAAAATTTATATTGTGAGCTTTCTTTTATACTGTATTTGATATGGTTATAAATTTTACCGTTACGTAACCTGTTCAAACATATTTCAAAAGAACAGATTAAATACGTTTATTCAGACATTCTCTCAGCATTTTTTCTTTATTTTGCAATATACATATTCTACAATACAAAATAATAAAATTATGAAAAAGGCTATCCATAAATACGTATCATCCTACGCCATATTTTATTTTCCAGTGTTAATCAATTTAAACATAATATTCTAATTAATAATGTTAAATGGAATATTATATCTAAATTATATAAGGCTGAAATCATATCATATTTAATTATTTTAAAATTCTTTTTTAATCTGTTATTTATTAAAAGAATATATTTTCATATCTAAATATTATGAGCGTGTTATAATTTTAATTGAACGGTGAGGAAAGAGAGAAAAATATCTACTTTTAAATTAAGATTTTTTCGGAATGATGTCGGATTTGAAATGGGGCTTCACGTCATGTCTCTTACTTCCGCATAACAATCATGTTTCTAAAATACAACTAATTTCTAGCTTATTTGATGAATAATTTAGAAAAAGGTTAAAATCTACCTTTGAGATTGGCATTTTTTAGACCTTTAAGATTGGTTTATTTAAAACACTATCACCATGGAGTTTAATGCTTGACTGATTTTATTACGAATTTTTACATATATTGTTTGGGTTTGTATAAAAATTCACGGGTTATATCAAAAATTTCTTATTTGGATGTACACACACACACACACACATACATACATACATACATATATATATATATATATATATATATATATATATATATATATATATATATATATATATACATAAACTAGACAAGCAGATAGACGTTATTCTGTTATAACGCTGAAAATCCAAAAATTGTAAAATATTTTTAAATAAATTATAAATTGGACCATCTAGATGGAAAAGTAAAGAAAAAAATTATTTTAAATATACTTGACACCACCACGCGTACAGTAATCACAAGCGTAATTAGATTAATTTAAATATTCCCATATTGCCTATAAGAGGATTCGATATAGGGACTTCTAACGCTCAAGCCCGTTGCGCCAACAACTGCATCACAGATACGTTGGGAGTAGCGGGTTTCAAGCGGCGTTATAATAATCTCAAATTGTGGGCAATTTGGATATTTAACAAAAAATCATTTTGTATTGGATCAGATTGTAAATCTAAACTATTCTCGGACTTAATTACATACACAAAATTTCATCAAAATTAGTCCATCCATTTAGAAGGAGTTGTATTACAAACACACGGACTGAAGAATTTTATATATAAAGATATTCTAAAATAGGAAACTTAAAATTTTACTAATATAGTCAATTAAAACTTACACAGGGGTTTTAATTGACTATGATTTTTTACATACACAGTACAGAACAGATCTCGATGTACAGGGTATATATATATATATATATATATATATATATATATATATATATATATATATATATGTAATATTAAAATCCATTATTTACATATTTTAATATTAATTTAATAACTTTTGTTCATAAAGTACGTTGGGGGTTTGAACGGTCATTCTGATTTTTCCCTCTAGACAAGCTATAGACTTAATTCAGCCTCTGTCTGTACTACTTTAGCAATAGTTAGCACGTTCTCTTTAAACATGAGTATTTTGTATCACGTGATCAATTCTTCTTAGGGATTAATCAGTCTTCTTACCTTAGAAGTCCCTACTTGAAAACGTGTTTGTGTGTGCAGGATCACATGGTTTGGGTGTACGACGTTGTAAAAGTGTTTGCCTGTTATATGGATTCCATGTATCTCACCAGAAATAAAATGTGTTGTACTTTTGAATGAGTCTCGCTAATATTACACACACACACACACACACACACACACACACACACATATATATATATATATATATATATATATATATACACCCGTGTATAAAACAATTGAGAGCTTCTGTATAAAGTAAATTACTTATACGTCTAAATTTACCAAAATATGTACAGTACACACTTCATTGCAGCTTTTTGAATTTCAATAATGTAATCTGTTTGCACTAGTATGTTGCTTTCAATATATTATGAATACATTATTCGTTGAATTTTACACGAATGAGTGGGGTGCTCTTCAATACTGAAGTTCGTGGTTTCGGATTCCACTGATGACATGGAATGTACGTAGTCATTCGGAATCGTCTTTAAGTAGTGGATTCTGGTCTCATTAGCTTTTGTGCAGCAAAACGGTAGCCCAAAGATCAGGAGACTTGAGTGGAAGGAAAGCCACATTGTCAATGAAGCAACATAATGAAGGTATCAGAGAGGCATTTATATGTACTTACAATAATAATTTAATTCATAGAGGCAGAACCTCTATATATTATATCAATATGTTATTATGGAATTTACATCACATACTTTAAGCAGTGGACTGTAAACACTTAATTTTAACACTTAAACATTTAAACACTTAAAAGAAATGCTTCAATTCAGCACAAACTCAGTCTCGCGCAATTTATTCCTTGACAGACGCTCATACAAAACTGGAGTAGCTCCTTCTTTTTCCAAAGCAATACACATAAAAACTTGTCGCGAGATGGCGCTTTTACATAATTGCTTGATTGGGTAAGAACACAATTCATGGAAGTCATGCATACTTGTTTGAAAAGCCGCAAACGCATATATAAAAAGCAGCATGTGACTAGAGAGATGCGTTCTGCCAATGTTTGTAGCAGACCATAACGCTCCAAACTAAACCTTATAGCATTGAAGACATTTACCTGCAATATATATAGACAATATCTTCAAATTTTCAAAAAGCTACTGTTGATAATTTTAAGGCTTTTTTCATCTACCTGGAAAGTAATACCTAATTCAAAACTTCTGATTAATGTTCCCAAAATAAAACTGCAAGAATTTGATGCAAACAAGCATATAACAAACCTCGAGACCTTACGTAAACCCTCTTGCGTCCCATGATAAATCTCTAGAAGGAAATTTCCCCTTAACTGCAGAGATCGACGAAAACAAACATGATGACAAACGAGACTTCAGTTAATCTCGTCTTACTGACCCCCTATCTTTATCCCTTTCTTTTCTTTCTTCCAGTACAAATAAGTAGTGTCTTCAGTTGCATTTCTGCCATACCTCGCGGCCTTTAATAAAATATAGCCTATTTCTTTCAACGATACAACGTAAATAGAAGGTTTTACTCACAAAGTTTTATTTCGGAAGTTCGCATGACCAATTTTAAGATACTCTATTTGTTGTACGATAGTTCACGGATCGTACACATCGTAAAAGGACTTTTTGTGAATAAGACTCAAAATGTTTGATTTCTAAGTCGAAGTCATTTTTATGTCCATCAATAGATTTCATAGATTTGTTTTATGTATGTACCCATGTTTCTCAGTGAAATTTGTAACACATATTGTTGTAATGTACTTACAACCTATACAGCAGTGTTCGTTACAAGGGGGAAATACAGAAAGAATATAATACTTTATATTGAGATTCAAACATTTATTCGGTACATTCATTTACAAATAGATCCTTGGTTATCATATATCATAATCATCAATTATTTATGTCTTCTATTTACACTATAATTATTACAATTCTCTTTATAAGGAGTTATTTAGTAACAAGGCTATATTAGTAACAAAGGCCTAAGTTAAGTGACTGTAAATATTATTTTATAAATTACCTCCATTAAAGGCACAAGGGAGCAGGCAGGGGCTTTTCTCATGCGATGCGTCGGTCTTCAGTTGGTGCAGAGGGTCAGGTAGAGGCTTTCCTCATGCGGTGAGTCGGTCCGGGTGTTCAGGCACACGGGACGAGTCGGTGATGGTGGATTCTTGTCCCACTTCTCTCAAATCCCGACTTCAACTCCTCTCCTTAACTTCGTTTCCCAACTCCTCACCTCAGTTCCAACGCCCCTTTTTTCTTCCTTTCCAATCGCTTGTTTTCAGGAAATTTTCCCACATCTGCATCCCCTTCGGGAGTGCAGGTGGGCTCATTAAAGTAACCCCTTTTGTTCAAGCTGACATTATTTTTCAGCCCCTGATTCCATAACTTATGATTACATCTCTGTGCGAGCTTGACCGTTACGCTACCATTCCGTGATCTATACCTTCTCTGCAGGGGTCCCTAAACTTGACGTGAACAATTGGAGTCCTAAATTCCTCTAGGAAAATCCTCCCACAGCTGTGCATGCACGTACAGATCACCGCGGGAAAGTACCTCGGTGCACATATAACTTAAGTTCCTATAAAAATTCTTTCCAAAAACTATTGTTTCAAAATTTTATTAATTTATGAATATCTCTCATTTATATCTTGAAACTTGTTATTACTAAGTAGACAGAATTGACATAAAATACTACATTAAATAATTGCATATATTTTACAGTATATCAGGCATTTCTAAGTCGAAGAAAATTTTTATGTCCATCAATAGATTTCATAGATTTGTTTTATGTATGTACTCACATTTCTTAATGCAATTTGCAACACATGTAGCTTTAGATTCTAAAAAAGTTATTTAAAAAACTATTGTTTCAAAATTTGATTAATTTATAAATATTTCTCATTTATATCTTAAAATTTGTTATTATTACTTAGACAGTATTCATATAAAATACTACATTAAATTATAGCATATACTGCAAACTCAGTCATTCTAAGTCGAAGATAATTTTTATGTCCATCAATATATTTCATAGATTTGTTTTATGTATGCACCCAAATTTCTCATTACAATTTCAAACACATATAAGCTTAAATTTCTAGAAAAATTTTTCCAAAAACCATTGTTTCAAAATTTGATTAATTTATAAATATTTCTCATTTATATCTTAAAATTTGTTATTAATATGTAGACAGAATTTATATAAAATACTACATTAAATAATAGCATATACTGTAAACTCAATCCTTCTAAGTCGAAGTTAATTTTTATGTCCATCAATATATTTCATAGATTTGTTTTATATATGAACCCAAATTTCTCCTTACAATTTCCAACACATATAAGCTTAAATTTCTAGAAAAATTCTTACCAAAAACCATTGTCTCAAAATTTGATTAATTTATAAATATTTCTCATTTATATCTTAAAATTTGTTATTAATATGTAGACAGAATTTACATAAAATACTACATTAAATAATAGCATATACTGCAAACTCAGTCATTCTAAATCGAAGATAATTTTTATACCCATCAATATATTTCATAGATTTGTTTTATGAATGCACCCAAATTTCTCTTTACAATTTCCAACACATATCAACTGAAATTTCTAAAAATATTTTCTCCAAAAACCATTGTTTCAAAATTTTATTAATTTATAAATATTTCTCATTTTTATCTTAAAATTTTTTATTAATATGTAGACAGAATTTATATAAAATACTACATTAAATAATAGCATATACTGTAAACTCAGTCCTTCTGAGTCGAAGTTAATTTTTATGTCCATCAATATATTTCATATATTTATTTTATGTATGCACCTAAATTTCTCTTTACAATTTCCAACACATAAAAGTTTAAATTTCTAAAAAAATTCCTTCCAAAAACCATTGTTTCAAAATTTGATTAATTTATATCTCTTATTTATATCTTAAAATTTGTTATTATTACGTAGACAGTATTCATATAAAATACTACATTAAATAATAGCATATACTGCAAACTCAGTCACTTAAAAATTTCTCTATATCTGACATGTTCTTTACCTGAGATTCCTCGAATTCCATCATTATAAATAATATAAATCATTCATTTATACACACCCGAATTTCTACTGAATGAGCTGTTTCAGACGTAATGTAAATTTCAGTTAAAACATACAAGGAAAAATATTTGAATTTTGAATTGTTTATCTTGTTAAAGAAATAAATCACATTTCTAGAACTCCTCTAAAAAAGATAACTTCTTACACATTAAATGAAATTCATTACTATGTAGTAACACTTTAAATACCTTATTATATATAAAGTGTAAGTGTAAATCTAAGTGACATGATAAATAATATTATAGCAGTGTTGTGCGGCCTTTATATATTTGTTTATATATTTCAATATAAAATACGAAAAGTTGGTTAAAAAATTAAATAATTTTTGATTTATTGAGATTTAACTGAATAACTAAATTTACGAGCAAAATGACAGCTACCGGTACAATTTAGATGCGAAATGTACCCGCACACAATGTGTTAAATATTTGACTATCCTGTACATCACATATGATATAACATCTAACGTTTTACATGCTTGTATATCACATGTGATATACAATTATATACAATATAAAACATATAAAAGCTTATATATAGGGCATAGTTCATTGTATATTACATGTTGTATACAAGCATATAAAACATTAGATGCGTGTGATCTAATGGGCAGGTAAAGTGTTAGTGGATATCTGAAATCTGAGTTATTATGAATTGAGTAGTATAACGAATATGAAACTTAACAACTTCGAATGTTAGTACTTATTCATTAGTGTTCAGCTGTCATTTCAAATACAATCGTATCACGTACTAGTACGGGAAAAAATTCTTGATAAGAGATTTATTTGATACTACGAGTAAACACATTGCTGTAAATGTCATTTATAAATAAAGCTATTTGTTATGTTTTCAATCGGTGTACAAAGATGTAAAATTATGTTCAGGTCTTGAAAAATCATAAAATGTCGATACAAATGACAAAATTACAAATGATAGCTGATACTCGAAAATTTGGTAATTTATTTTTTGGATTGTCGTCTGAGTAGTAAAGGAAACCCCGTTCTTGGAAAACAAAAATTTTACAAAGTGTTTTTAGATGCTCTTAAAAAAGGACGCTACCCATGGTTTAAAAGTCTACGGTCTGCTAATTTGCAGCAGACGGGAGAAGGAGACCAGGAGCTACTGATTAAAGGGAATTCAAAATGGTTACGAATACCCATGCCAATAGCAGGATTCGAACCCGCAGACTTCGGTACCAAAGAGCAGTGCTCTAACATTCGGCTTTCATCTGGCTGCAATTATATGTTAAAAGGCCAATGTATCAGTGATGATGCAAGGATGAATCGAAGGTGTAATGCTAAGCAGGGGTGAGGTATCCATTGAAGGATTATAATTATTTCTCTCTCTCTTTCTAAGCTCCATGTCTAGGAATATACTAGACGATATCCTCAAGTTCATTTACCTTTAAAAAATTCAAAACTAGCATGGGAGACCTGTATAGGTTCTCAAGAGACAACCCCAGGATCTCAAGGATATGTGCTGGTGATGCCAGTTCATTTTGACATTTAGGACAATTCGGTACATCTTAAGACCTCTCTAGAAAGTAAGTCCTTTCATGTGTCTACTGAGGAATCGGGAAAGTGTTGTCTGAACCTATCTATCACAATAAATAGCAAGGGATACTCCAGGACAATCTGCTTGATACCAAAGATGACTCGGGGGAACGAGTCAAATCCACCTGTCAGCATGTCTTCTAATGGAATACATTTCAAGATATATCAGTGAATTGGTAACCGGTAATGGTTCTTCAGAACCCTACTTCGCTAGAACGTCTGCCATCTCCTCTCCCCATATGTCAACATGCTACAGAATCCACTGAAGGTCCACTTCACAAAGTGACTAGACCTGCTTAAGTTTGCCAAGAATTGCAATTCCGGCCCTATCCCCAACTCTTCTCCAGTTTGAAAGATATTGAATGGTGCTACGACTGTCAATCAAAATCCATTCAACCCTAAGACATGTAAAGGGCAAAACAGCACTTTAAATATGCACCTTTCGACGACTATAAGCACACTCTTCAAAACCTAACTGAAGTCGGGATTTCTTATCTTTATCTTCACAATTCCACTTGTACATTACAATTATAAATATAGTTAATGGTAATGAAAAAAAATTCTATCATAACCATTTTTAGATATTTTTTCCAACCACCTCTATTACCTTCCCCAAACTTATACTGCAACGTCAAAAATTTGGGGTCTGTATAAGAGCTTCAAAAAATCGAATAATATATCACAGGATAAAGAAAAAATTTAATCAAACGAAAGGATATTTCATTACGCGTCAGGGAATCCATTCTGCTAAATAAATAAATAAATCCAGAAAATAAATACCTTAAAGCCAGTAAACATTCTAACTATAAAAGTAAACATCTCAAACAAGATTTCAAGTAATCTTGCGCTTTCCCCTGCCTACTCACCCTCGGTTGGAAAGGAAGAAATCCTGAAATACCTGTTATATATATTTCTTTTTACTGCCTAGATGAAAAATTATCTACTTTAATTGAGACGTTTCTCAACTATACTTTCACATTAAGTACACTAAGTTTTTTCTCCTCAAGGAAAACTTTTCCGGATCTTAGAGATTAATTCTAATTCTTTAATCGATGACCTTTCAGATAAAAAAGTAGAAAAGATGTAATGGACTGTATTTGTCTAAAAGTGGATTCGTAAAGAGAAGAATTTATTCGAGGGTAATATACTTCAATGCTGTTGAATCTGTTAGTTAATGTTCTCCGTGAACTACATGGATCGAAAGCAGAAATTTAGGAGCCTTATAGACAGTTTGATGGAAAACTATCGCCTGTAGCTATCATTCTGAATCTTAGTTTCCTATCGCTTTACTTATCCGATAAATATTCCACAATTTGTATAGATTAGGTTAAACATAGTTAAGCAATAAAGAGCGTAACTATTTACTTTCTATACAAAGTAAAGGAAGCATTGTAATTGAAAAAGATTTCATTTTTCAAATTGCAATAGACATATTTATGTTGATTATACTTGAATGAATTTTGACTACTGATAAAGTCCAAATAATTTTAAAAGGCATTACTTGTTTACACCTTAATTATGTTCAATTTATGATGATCAATATCTCCAAACCCCATAATACATCTCTAATTAAGCACCATATTTAACACTAGAAATCTAGATCTCATCTCGCACAAGCGTATATATATATATATATATATATATATATATATATATATATATATATATATATATATATATATATATATATATATATATATATATATATATATATATATATATATATATATACATATATATATATATATATATACATATATATATATATATATATATATATATATATATATATATATATACATATATATATATATATATGTGTAATGAGACTGACTTCTCGATGGGGGATTGCAGTCATAGCCATAAAAATGATACCGTTTCAGCTAAAGACCTTTATTAAGATAACTTTGAAGGACGGGTTCCCATTTCATCATAGGGACAAACTGAAGGGTCAGCTAGCATGGAATTCTATGTACAAGACAAGTAACAGCTGAGTCAACATCTGTGTGAAAATATCTCTAGAAAAATCTGTCTCCGCTAGCGTGTATCTCCTTTTTATTTCCTAAATTTCTTAAATTGTCCGCTAGGGCCATGTAGGTTTATAATTGGCCAGGTCCCTTATCTGAGGCCGTAACCTGTAACCCCAGTGGTCAATTTAGGTTAGGGGTTAAAAAGGGGAATGGAAAATGACGCGGGAATTTTTACCCTTGGTTTAAGTTTTGAAAACCCCTGAGAATTTTCCCTACATATATATATATATATATATATATATATATATATATATATATATATATATATATATACTATAACTAGAGACTAACCGGACTCAAATTTACAGGGGGAAACCCCTTTGAATTGCCCCTATTATTTTTTTCACCCCGGACATACTGACTGCCTAGACTCCCGCTAAGCTTCTACCCTGAAGAAAAAAAAACAGTCGTCGTAGCCGGACGTAATTTTTATTTCATCTTATCAAAACAGGACATCTGAACCGGACTAATCCAGAGACGTCTGAACCGGACAGTGTCAGAATGCTCTCTGCATAGATCTCTGAACGACAATCTTTAGCGAGAGAGCACGAAGTAACAAATAATCATTCTTTGAACTAAGATGTTCTCTAGAAGTGAGTTCTCTCGAATTAGTCTCAAAAGTATAAAACTTCTACGAAATGTAAATATTCTAAAAAACTTATTTGGTTTTCATTACATATTTTAGTGAACGTTCAAAAAAGCAACTGCATAACTTCAGTAATTGATACAAACGCTCATAAACAGATTATACTTAATATACTTAATCTGAAAAATGACTAATAATAGTACAATTTAGAAGAACTCAAATTGTAAATAAAGGAACTAACTAAATTAACTTTTGTAGAATTAACTTTTATTACGCACGATATATTTACAAGATGCTTAAATAGTACTGAATCATAATACTAAAAACAAAATCGAAATGGACATTTTTGGAGTGTCTTGGACATAATTGAAACTAAAGGGTAATCATAAAATATGATACTTTAAAACGTAAATGGCATTGAACTCATACTAAATTAAGAAAATAAAACGAAAAATTGAAAAAGTGTGAATTATTTATTTTGACTTGATCTTTTAAGATATTGCCTATCCCTACTTTAAATATGTATTTTGTTATATTAGGCCCCTACTAAAATTTCAAAGACTCTTATTTCTACAACATAAAAGGACCTAAGTTTTTACCTACTTGGAATTAGTTCGTATTTTTTTAATCTTTTATGATGTCTAAGATTTCTCTCATCAGATCTATTTCTCTGTTAATGTAGTAATGCCTTGAAGGTTTTGCGGTTTATTAGTACTTGAAGTTATATTTATTGTTTGTCTTGATCAAGAAGATACAGCCAACCGAATTATAAAAGTTTAAATGCTGCTACGCACAGCGAGAGATTTATTTAAGGAAATTTGCAACCAACCTGATTATAATTGTAAAGCTGTTGCGAACCGCCGAGAGATTTATTTAAGAAAATTGTAGCCTATCCAATTATAAGTGTAAAACTGTTACGCACCGTTGAGAGATTTATTTAAGAAATTTGTAGCCAATCCAATTATAAGTGTAAAGCTGTTGCGGAACCGCCAAGAAATTTATTTAAGAAATTGTAGCCTATCCAATTATAAGTGTAAAGCTGTTACGCACCGCTGAGAGATTTTATTTAAGAAATTTGTGGCCAATCCAATTTATAAGTGTAAAGCTGTTACGCACCGCTGAGAGATTTATTTAAGAAATTTGTAGCCAATCCATTATAAGTGTAAAGCTGTTGCGGACCGCCAAGAGATTTATTTAAGAAAATTGTAGCCTATCCAATTATAAGTGTAAAGCTGTTGCGGACCGCTGAGAGATTTAAATTATAAGAAATTTGTAGCCAATCCAATTATAAGTGTAAAGCTGTTACGAACCGCCAAGAAATTTATTTAAGAAATTTTATTACAAACAGGATACATAATAGGCCACATTCGGGTCTTCTTCGGCATGAGCCTAGCCTCATAAACAGAAGCGAAGCCTGTAACTGAAACAGATAAACTATTTAGTTTGTGATTGAGGTAAGTTCTTGATTTTTCAAGAGCCAGAAGATCAATTTGGTTGCTTTTGACGGAGGCAGGGATATGAACTGAGTTTCTTGTTTTATTGTTTTTTAGAATGTTGTTCGATGAATTTTCTAATTAAGGAGTCGTACGACTGTTAAGTCGGCAAAAAAATTAATTTTTCAGAAAAAATATATGTGAAAAGCAATTTTAGTTTTTGGACATTTTAAAACAATCCGTTTAAAAAAATTTCAATATTGAGAGGAGTTATGAATAAAAACGTGGCAGCTGTTAAATTTAAACAAATTTAAACTTACAAAACTTTAACTTGATTTTCTCAAATTGTTTGTTTTTTCATGTAACACGAATGTTATTCTCAAGTTTTCATTATTTTTTTATGACAATTTTTACAGGTTTTATATAATGTAATTTTCATCCTGACTGAACCTAAATTTTCTTGTATAATTCCCATATGTTTTATTATAATGATTAATTTATAATTTTTCTAACGAAAAAAAAATCCCTTTTTTTCAAATATTTTTTTTTAAATATAAATTTAACTTAAATATATCAAAATTTAGGATTTAAGTTATTTTGAGATAGTGTAGTATGTTTTAAAACAATAATTTTGTCTTAAAACTGAATTAAATTTTTAGTTATAATGCGCGTTATTTTTGATATCATTTTCGTTAACAGCAAAGCGTGTCTTATTTAAAATTTTCTAGCAAAAATATTTTTTATGTTTCAAAAAGGAATGAGATATGTGTATAAAGATAAAAATTTGTTTTAAATATGCTTACAAAATTATGTTTGTAAAACTGATAGTTTTCAAGGTATGAAAGTCGATAATGATAATGGTTTTACAATTTTTTCGACATTTAATAGTCTTATGACCCCTTATGTAAGAAACTCGTTGCAATTATGTTCATATTTTGTTATGATAACTTTGTATCGCTCGATTTCTTTATTACTCCGTGCTTATACACAAACAGAGTGTACCTCCGGCCCTAAGTAGTTTTAGTATTTACACTGTTCAGGACGAATTGCTGAAATACAGTCTTTTTATTTTAAACTAGCGTATAGCCGTGAAATTATATTTATTTTACTAATCTCGTCATATAACGGGATTAGTAAAATTTTTAATTTTCCAGAATTGTAAAGTACCCTATGAGGAAGGTAAAAAAATGGTTTGTATTTTGGTTGAGAATTATCTGGTACACGTTCAATAATTTATTTATCTTCATACTCCTCTAAAGTATTCCGATACTCTGAATGTAGTTTAGAATCACTTTGGATTCATTTAGTCAAACAGTATGGTTATGTATGGTTATGTACAAACACACGAACGAACAAACTTCAAAGATATATAACTTAAATGCTAGATATCTATTAGTCTCTGAAATCGACTACAAGACTTTTAGAAAAATAATTTGCTGTTAATACCGGTGATAAAATTTTCATTGCAACAAAAATTACTTGAGGGTTAAATTTAAAATTATCACATATGAACCTAATTCATTATTTAAGCCAAATATAAAATAATATTATTTACGTAATATCTAAGTACAGTGATAAAACGTATGAAAATAATGCAGACGATATTTAAATATTTTCAAATAAGAAATGACTAAATGAGATGGTTATAGGAATGACGTCATAATGCTATCAAAATATGTACCTATTTATTATGTGATAAACTTAATCGCTTACCGTGGAACATAGGACATGATATAATGGTATTAAACGTTCGAAAAGGGGGGAAGGAGTGAATGTCAAACGTTTTAAAGACTTGCTTTGAATTTTGCTAACCCTAACTCATCAAGAATCCAATATGGATGCCCCTATTCATTCCAGATCCAACCGCTTCATAAATTCGTGGACAGACGGACAGATAACTTAGGCTATTATTATATAGGGGATGTTATGTTTAACCAATAAAATAATATCACCCGGCATTTATTATATTAAGTCAGGGTTGAACTATTTAATTCATATACAGAAGGCAGTCTATTCATTTAGAAGGTAAGTGAATAAAACTGAATTAAATTTTTAGTTATAATGCGCGTTATTTTTGATATCATTTTCGTTAACAGCAAAGCGTGTCTTATTTAAAATTTTCTAGCAAAAATATTTTTTATGTTTCAAAAAGGAATGAGATATGTGTATAAAGATAAAAATTTGTTTTAAATATGCTTACAAAATTATGTTTGTAAAACTGATAATTTTCAAGGTATGAAAGTCGATAATGATATTGGTTCTACAATTTTTTCAACTTTTAATAGTCTTATGTAAGAAACTCGTTGCAATTATGTTCATATTTTGTTATGATAACTTTGTATCGCTAGATTTCTTTATTATTTTGTGCTTATACACAAACAGGGTGTACCTCCGGCCCTAAGTAGTTTTAGTATTTACACTGTTCAGGACGAATTGCTGAAATACAGTCTTTTTATTTTAAACTAGCGTATAGCCGTGAAATTATATTTATTTTACTAATCCCGTCATATGACGGGATTCGTAAATTTTTTAATTTTCCAGAATTGTAAAGTACCCTATGAGGAAGGTAAAAAAAATGGTTTGTATTTTGGTTGAGAATTATCTGGTACACCTTCAATAATTTATTTATCTTCATACTCGCCTAAAGTCTCCCGATACTCTGAATGCAGTTTAGAATCACTTTGAATTCATTTAGTCAAACAGTATGGTTATGTATGGTTATGTACAAACACACGAACGAACAAACTTCAAAGATATATAACTTAAATGCAAGATATCTATTAGTCTCTG
The DNA here is from genome assembly GCA_032207245.1 of Pardosa pseudoannulata. Lineage (NCBI taxonomy): Eukaryota > Metazoa > Arthropoda > Arachnida > Araneae > Lycosidae > Pardosa > Pardosa pseudoannulata. Next base: position 48,381,746 of record CM063508.1, read on the forward strand.
AAATCGACTACAAGACTTTTAGAAAAATAATTTGTTGTTAATACCGGTGATAAAATTTTCATTGCAACAAAAATTACTTGAGGGTTAAATTTAAAATTATCACATATGAACCTAATCCATTATTTAAGCCAAATATAAAATAATATTATTTACGTAATACCTAAGTTCAGTGATAAAACGTATGAAAATAATGCAGACGATATTTAAATAATTTAAAATAAGAAATGATTAAAGGAGATGGTTATAGGAATGACGTCATAATGCTATCAAAATATGTACCTATTTATTATGTGATAAACTTAATCGCTTACCGTGGAACATAGGACATGATATAATGGTATTAAACGTTCGAAAAGGGGGGAAGGAGTGAATCTCAAACGTTTTAAAGACTTGCATTGAATTTTGCTAACCCTAACTCATCAAGAATCCAATATGGATGCCCCTATTCATTCCAGATCCAACCGCTTCATAAATTCGTGGACAGACGGACAGATAACTTAGGCTATTATTATATAGGGGATGTTATGTTTAACCAATAAAATAATATCACCCGGCATTTATTATATTAAGTCAGAATTGAACTATTTAATTCATATACAGAAGGCAGTCTATTCATTTAGAAGGTAAGTGAAATTTACCTATATTTTATAAGAACTAACATAAGTCAATTCAAAATCAACTTTACACATCAAGTACCGGTATAATCAGTTCTCTAGTAGCAAAACCATTGACCTAAGCACTAACTATCAACCACAAGTTAAAAAAAATTAACTGACTAGTGAAAAAAGAAAAGAATACATATATTGTAAAGAACTACAACTTTTCCTTATGATGTAAAAAAAACTACAACTTCTACGGCGGAAAAGGTTTTCCGGTTTTGATTGGTTTGTGAAAAATGTCGTTGCTGCGCTGTATGAAAAGCCAGTGTGAAGTTATAAATTTCTGATTAATTAACCTTTTAACTGTCATGCCCGAGATAATCTCGGGCACGGCACTGGTGTTCGAAAATATCCCGCCCGAGTATTACTCGGGGTAATTTTTTATTAATGCATCTTATTGTTATACCCGAATATATATCATGTACTTCAAAATATAAATTTTTAACTACTAAGTATAATTTATTTTGTAGTAAACATTTGAGTTTTGCAATAAAAAATTTGACAAATTGTGTACCTAAATCCTCAAAATAACTTGCAGTTAAAGGGTTAAAGTGTTTTAAAATTGAGTATTTTAATGATATGTTCGAGTTACGTGTGTTTTGCTCATCAACAAATAAATACGAACTGTCAATTATGACAATGTCTTTGTCAAGAATATATTTCTTTAGAAAAGCGGTTCATAGAAACCCAAATTAAAGACATTATGTGTTATCGAAGAGACTTTCCTTTAACCAGTCCAGCATATGAATGAAAGATACATCCTGTTAAAATCCTGAAATGTCTTCCAGCAAATGAGACTTTCTTGGAGACCATTTTAAAAGGGGACGGTTTTATGAATAGTTAAGCGATGACTTCAATTCTCAAAGAGTTAAAAGATCGTTCCATTTTTCGAAATCTATGCCTTAACTATTGAAAAAGCACCAAGACTTTTCAAGGATTTGAAGGGTATCCGAATAAAAAAATTGAAGGGAAGTGAAAGAGAATAGTAATAGGTAACGAATTCTGAAGTTAAAGTATTTGATAGTGAAATTTGTTATGTTCCATGGTTAAGCATAGAATTTTTATTTTTAAGAACATATTTTGTTTCTTCTTTAGTTGCATATTTCTTAGAAATGTGATAATGAGATAACTAATGTTATAAATAAAAAATATTTGTTTTTTTAACAGCTGTGTGGAAAATTTGATTGTGTAAAGATTTAAGAGAGAAAGAATGTTCCATGGTTAAGCATCGAATCTATATTTTTAAGAACAGATTTAGTTTCTTCTTCAATTGCATATTTTTAAAAATGTGATAATGTGCTAAATAATGTTATAAATAAATTTTTTTGTTTGTTTATTTAAAAGGTGTGTCGAACATTTGATTGTGTAAGGATTTAAGGGTAAAGATTGTTCCATGGTTAAACATCGTATCTTTATTTTTAAGAACGGATTTCGTTTCTGCTTTAGTTGCATATTTTTAAAAATGTGATCATGTGCTAACTAATGTTATAAATAATTTTTTTTCTATGTTTATTTAAAAGGTGTCTCGAACATTTGATTGTGTAAGGATTTAAGGGTAAAGAATTTTCCATGGTTAAACATCGAATCTTTATTTTTAAGAACGGATTTCATTTCTTCTTCAGTTGCATATTTTTAAAAATGTGATAACGTGCTAAATAATGTTATAAATAAAAAAAAAATTCTTTGTTTATTTAAAAAGATTGTCGAACATTTGATTATGTAAGGATTTAAGGGTACAGAAAAATGTTGAATTCAAGAAAATAATCATATTTACTAATATTTTTTAAAATATTATAAGTTATATAGTATTTCAAAGATTTCATATTTCCATTGGAAACTTAATAGGATACAATAAAATCTATTGATCCGGATTAATTAGGACCAAATCCAATCCGGATAGAATATATTGAGAAACAATTCCCGAAAATGAGGTTATTTCATAAAAAAGAAAACGAAGTTAGTTTATACGATATTAATTACTACCAAAACAATGTTGTTTACATTTGTATCCTTACTGTATTTAAGCTTTCCTGTGTTTAACATATCAGCCAGTGTCAGCTGATCCGCTTTCTTTCCTATCTTCCAGCCAAAATCCTGTATCTACTAGGCATTGGTAATATTTAAATAGTTACAATAAAATAGATAATTGATTGACCTCTACAGGTTGTTAAATGTATGACTTCAAATGATGACGTTTCTAAAAACTCGTTGTTTGCGAAAATTTTATGTACTTTTCTCAAAGTTTTCTTTGTGTACTTTATTCAAATACCAGGAGTTTAGAATATTGGAATTCTACTGTAATTAAATATAAAATTTTATCCCACTCAACCATGTGCACATACCCATGCACACGTGTGTGTGTACTCAGTTCTTTTCACATTACATTTTATGAAGATTTTTTAACGTGAAATTTCCCATATTTATTTGTACAGGGTAATTTATTTTAATCATACAACCTACATTAGAAAATTGTATAACGATATCAAGTAATGAAGTTATTACCATTACCTCTTTTACTGTTTCCTGTGTTTAAACTGACATAGTAATTAAAAACATTTTCTATACAGCCCACTCAGCCATGTACACATACGCACGCACACATATGTGTGTGTAATCAGTTCTTATCACATTACACTTTATGAAGATTTTTTTAACGGGAAATTTCCCATATTTATTTGTCCAGGGTAATTTATTTTATTAAATGTTTTATTCTAATATAATATTTTATTAAATGGTTTATGATTAATCATACAACCTACATTAGAAAATTGTATAACGAAATCGAGTAATGAAGTTATTACTATTACCTCTTTTACAGTTTCCTGTGTTTAAACTGACATAATCGATTAAAAACATTTTCTATACAGCCCACACAGCCATGTACGCATACACACGCACACATATGTGTGTGTAATCAGTTCTTTTCACATTGCACTTTATGAAGATTTTTTAACATGAAATTTCCCATATTTATTTGTCCAAGATACTTAATTTGGTTATACAAAAACATATAAAAGAAGCAATTGAGGACCATGCTTCATTTCACATCAGTTTCTTAAATCATGACGGAACACGCCTGTATACACTTAAGATATGTGTTCTATTTGTTTTTGAGAACATTACTTGGATAAACTCTCTTACGCCTCACATGGCTTAAATGTATGCCCATTCATCTCCTTAAAAACTAATCGTAGAGAAATGAAAGGGGCATTAAGTGCAGACGAGGCAAGAAACAGTCATATATAGCGAAAACATGGGGCTGCATCAATGATCTCAATGAATATTTGAGCACAACGAACACAACATTTGCCCAAGAAAACTGTGGACTTTTTATTTGCAGAAAGTCAGTCAGGAAGGTAAAAAGTGGTTTGTATTTTGGTTGAGAATTATCTGGTACACACTCAATAATTTGTTTATCTTCATACTCCTCTAAAGTCTTCCGATACTGTGAATGCAGTTTAGAATCACATTGAATTCGTTTAGTCAATATGTGTGGTTATGTATAAAAAACAAACGTACAAACTTCTTAATTTTCAAAGATATATAACTTAAACGCTAGATATCTATTAGTCTGTGAAATAGACTCCTAGACAGTTATGAAAATAATTTGTTGTTAATACCGGTGATAAAATTTTCATTGCAACAAAAAATAATTGATGGTTAAATTTAAAATTATCACATATGTACATAATCTATTATTTAAGCCAAATATAAAAGAAAATTATTTACGTAATATCTAAGTTAAGTGATAAAACGTATGAAAATAATGCAGACGATATTTAAATAATTTAAAATAAGAAATGATTAAATGAGATGGTTGAAGGAATGACTTCATAATTCTAGCAGTAAATGTTGTTTTTGCCTATTTATTATGTGATAAACTTAATCGCCTTCTCTTAACCGGGGAACATAGTGCTTGATATAATGGCATTAAACGTTCGAAAAGGGGGGAAGTGTTGAATTTCGTACGTTTTAACGAATCGCTTTCAATTTTACTAACCCTAACTCATCGAAAATCCAATATGAATGCCTCTATCCATTCCAAATCCAACCGCTTCATAAATCCGAGGACAGACGGACAGATAACTTAGGGTATTATTATAAAGGGGATGTTGTGTTTAACCAATAAAATAATATCACCCGGCATTTATTATATTATGTCAGAGTAGAACTATTTAATTCATGGACAGAAAGCGGTCTATTCAATTAGAAGGTAAGTGAAACTTACCTATATTTTATAAGAACTAACATAAAGAAATTCAAAATCCTCTTTAAACATCAAGTATGGGTATGATCAGGCCTCTTGTAGCAAAACCATTGACCTAAGCACTAACTATCAACCACAAGTTTAAAAAAAAAATTAAGTAAACTAGTGAAGAGAGAAAGTAATACATATATTGTAAAGAACTACAACTTTTCCTCCTCTAGCAGGATGTAAAAAGAACTACAACTTCTACTTCACGCAGAAAAGGTTTTCCGGTTTTGATTGGTTTGTGAAAAATGTCGTTGCTCCGCTGTATGATGAGCCAGTATGACGTTATAAATTTGTGATTAATTAAAGTATTTTAAAATTGAATAGTCGAGTGATCTGTTCAAGTTACGTTTGTTTAGCTCGTCAACAAATAAATACGAACTGTCAATTATGACAATGTCTTTGTCAAGAATATATTTCTTTAGAAAAACGGTTCATAGAAACCCAAATTAAAGACATCATGCGTTATCGAAGAGACTTTCATTTAACCAGTCCTGCATATGAATGAAGGATACATCCTGTTAAAATCCTGAAATGCCTTCCAGCAAATGAGACTTTCTTGGAGACCATTTTAAAAGGGGACGGTTTTATGAATAGTTAAGCGATGACTTCCCTTCTCAAAGAGTTAAAAGATCGTTCCATTTTTCGAAATCTATGCCTTAACTATTGAAAAAGCACCAAGACTTTTCAAGGATTTGAAGGGTATCCGAATAAAAAAATTGAAGGAAAGTGAAAGAGAATAGTAATAAGTAACGAATTCTGAAGTTAAAGTATTTGATAGTGAAATTTGGTATGTTCCATGGTTAAGCATCGAATCTTTATTTTAAGAACATATTTTGTTTCTTCTTTAATTACATATTTCTTAAAAATGGGATAGTGGGATAACTAATGTTATAAATAAAAAACACATTTTTGTTTATTTAACAGCTGTGTGGAACATTTGATTGTGTAAGGATTTAAGAGAGAAAGAATGTTCCATGTTTAAGCATCGAATCTTTATTTTTAAGAACATATTTAGTTTCTTCTTCAGTTGCATATTTTTAAAAATGTAATAATGTGCTAAATAATGTTATAAATAAAATTTTTTCTATGTTTATTTAAAAGGTGTGTGGAACATTTGATTGTGTAAGGATTTAAGGGTAAAGAATGTTCCATGGTTAAACATGGAATCTTTATTTTTAAAAACGGATTTCGTTTCTTCTTTAGTTGCATATTTTTAAAAATGTGATAAGATGCTAAATAATGTTATAAATAATTTTGTTTTTGTTTATTTAAAAGGTGTGTGGAACATTTGATTGTGTAAGGATTTAAGAGAGAAAGAATGTTCCATGTTTAAGCGTCGAATATTTATTTTTAAGAACATATTTAGTTTCTTCTTCAGCTGCATATTTTTAAAAATGTGATAATGTGCTAAATAATGTTATAAATAAAATTTTTTCTATGTTTATTTAAAAGGTGTGTGGAACATTTGATTGTGGAAGGATTTAAGAGAGAAAGAATGTTCCATAGTTAAGCATCGAATCTTTATTTTTAAGAACGGATTTATTTCGTTTCTTCTTCAGTTGCATATTTTTAAAAATGTGATAACGTGCTAAATAATGTTATAAATAAAAAAAATTTCTTTGTTTATTTAAAAAGTTTTTCGAACATTTGATTATGTAAATATTTAAGGGTACAGAAAAATGTTGAATTCAAGAAAATAATCATATTTACTAATATTTATTTTAAATATTACAAGTTATATAGTATTTCAAAGATTTCGTATTACCCTTGGAAACTTAATAGGGTACAATAAAATCTATTGATCTGGATTAATTGGACCAAATCCAATTCGGAAAAAAATATTGAGAGATAATTCACAAAAATGAAGTTATTTCATAAAAAAGAAAATTGAGTTAGTTTATACGATATTAATTACTACCAAAACAATGTTGTTTACATTTGTATCCTTACTCTAAGCTTTCCTGTGTTGACCATATCAGCCAACATCAGCTGATCCGCTTTCTTTCCTATCTTCCAGCCAAAATCCTGTATCCACAAGGCATTGGTAATATGTAAATAGTTACAATAAAACAGACAATCGATTGACCTCTACACGTTGTTTAAAGTATGACTTCAAATGATGGCGTTTCTAAAAACTCGTCGTTTGCGAAAATTTTATGTACTTTTCTCAAAGTTTTCTTTGTGTACTTTATTCAAATACCAGGACTTTAGAATACCGTGTTTAACATAAAGACATCTATCTGTATTGTTAATTGCACTGGAAAAGACTCTTAGGGTTATTAATAGATATCTAAGGTCTTGCGTTAGACGCAAAAAGAAGACGAACTAAAATTGTAAATACATATGATTCTGTAAACCAGGTTTAAAGGCTTACTTGTCTCTTTAAATTATTTTACAGATATGTAAACCTTTTAATATTTAGTAAGAATATCAATCATTTTAATCACTGTAGTTAAAGAAATTTATTAAAGTAAAACCTTCTTTGATATCGCAACCTTTTTATTTATAGCAGATTTGTATCTTCTTTTTCCTCCTACGGGTAAATTCGAACTGAATTAAGATCTACCTAAGAGGATTATCGGCCGTGTAGGCTGTGACCTTTACAAACTATAATAACTGTTTCGACAATAAGACAGATTTTTCCAAATCATCGGAAGCATACACAGTGTAAGCACAATAGAATTATTTACCACACCTCCTCTTTCAATCCATTTTCCTTTGTTTGACAATATAAAACAAATCGTTTCTGGATAAAACATTTAATATTTACTTTTAATACTGAATATTACACACCAAAGTCCAAGTACTCTGAAGTTTGGAATTAAAGAATTTTTGAAGTACGCAATATAGAAGAAAGCAATATATTAAGGTTTTTGCTAGCACATTTAAACCTGGATGATGTCTTTACTAGAAAATAACGATCGAATTGGTTTAAAAAGTATAAAGTGCGCTTTAACTAAGTTTATTTATTGTCTAATAATTCTATGCAATTATTGCCTAATAATTCTATAAAAATTTAATTAATATTTTTATAGAATATTCATTAGATTTTAGAGCGATATTCTTGGAGTTCCGTCTGTTACATCGAAGTTAATAAGTGGTAGATCTAATACATGCGGTAGGCAAATGTGCAGAGTTTTAGCCATCCGTCAACTACTGTGCTTGTTGTAAGTTTAACACAAATAGTGACTCAGTTGGAAAACTGCTCTCGTAAAGAAATCCGCTAAGTTATTGAATTTCTGTGGGCCAGACATATAACCACAGCGAAATTCCCTGGCAGATGGTAGACGTTTACGGAGAGATTGCAATGCATCCATCAGCATGTAGCAGAATAGTGTTGAAAGCTTATCACCGACGACTACTGGAACACCATAACCAATCTCCCTACAGCCTGGACTTCGTTCTATACGACTTTTTTTTCTCTTCTTACTTGAAGCAGTACCTATAAAGCAGAGGTGGGCAAAAGCCGGACCGTTGAAAAATCCTGCATGCAATTTTTTTAATCTTTTATATGCGATTTTGTTGAAATCAACAGTTTTTGTGTGCGCAGTGTACATATAAATAATGAAAAGTATATAAATAATAGAGAGTATTAAGTGTAGGAATTCCACAAATACAATACAATAACTGTAAGAAAATCTTTTATTATTTTTTTTTTAATTTTAAGATTGAAACTAAGCAAAAACGTTATAAAGCAAATCGTACAACCAAATAATCCTACTTTTAAGTTTTCTCAAGTAACAAATAATTATAATATATACGAACTCGAAATAACAACAAAAATTTAGAGCTCAATTGTACGTTGGCAGAGGATTAGTTGACTTTACGCATTTTAATGGCATGAAATCATAAAAAAAGACATGCTGTGCCAAACAAGATAGTTATACTATATAGACAATGACGTAAGGTCAATGAAACATATGTATATATAAATAAAAGCGTACATACAAATGAAGGCACCTAGAAATACCAGTAAAAATAAAGAAAGACGGAACCAAAGGAAAAGGAAAACAGAAAACAAAAGTCAAAGTACGAAAAACTTCAATATAGTGGTAAAAGCCAATATTTTTCAGAAAACCGTAACATTACGATAATTTTTTTTCTCTTTACTGCGAGGAATAAAAACAGGACACTCAATGATGTGTTTAATAGTCATAAGATTCTTACAGTGCTCAAATATCGAAGGGGACTCGCCAACGAGGAGGTATTAATGAGTAAAAAGTGATGACCAATTCGGAGACGTGTTAAAATAACATCACATTTTCTGGACGGTAAAATATACTAGTACTTTATATCTGTTTTGATATCATACAGCTTGATAAGAGAAATAGAATTAGTTCACTAATTTTTTATAAATTACATAACGGACAATTTACAGATGTGTACAAATGAATTGATTTCTACCTTACTCCAAAATTATACCTGTGGTATAGCTACATTCCATTTAAAAGGGAATACCAGGATTTGTCGGCCTCCTGACCCCTTATTTTATGGAATGGGGCTTGTCCATGTCCAAGTCACCTTGAATCTTCCAGCGGTGACCATCCGTGGGGTGCCGTTTTGCTCTCCCCATCTTTCACCTTTTGTCCAGCTTGAGCGTTGCTTGGCGCCATAAGATTCCTAGACTGTTCTTCCTACTCACGCTATGTTTTAGTGATCGTCTTGGGTTCCCGCTGGCGGAATTTTTCCACTGACCTCGCCATGCGCGGTGTTGAGTGGGCATCATTTTGGCCGAAATTGGGGAAGAGATCACCCGCATCATTTAAAGAAAAAAAACGAGTATTTTTTTTAACCATTTTGCTTTTCCTTATCTTTGTGTCATGTCGAGACCGGGTATTTTTCTGACAAAGTCAGCAAGTAATAGAAAATAAATAAAATTCCTTTAACTTAATCAACTAATAGGACTCTTTTCTATTCGTCAATTTGAATTCACCTCTGTTCTAAAATTCTGGAGCATACCATATGAATACAGTGAATTGTGTCTGCCGCCATATAGTTCCACCAAAGAATTGGTGAAAGGTTATTGCGGCTGAAAGGAGCAATGTAATAATTCTACAACAATAATTCTACAACAATAGTTCTACAATAAAAATTCTACAACACCCTTAAATTCTATTGGGTTTCAAGTGGACATCAACGGCCTTGGAATGTTTTTGACTCTATTTGGTTCACCCTTACCCGTCTGTATATAGATTTAATAATGGTTACTGATAATCAATGTTAATGTTCACCATTTTATCAATTACCCATGATTTTGCAAGTTAACTGTTTATACATTCACCAACTGCTGGGTTGGCTTTACTGTGGATATATATACTGATTTTATTCTATGTTGTAAGTTGTTGGTGAAGAAGTACTCCAATAGGTTTTGGTTATAACGTCAGTGTCTTTCGTTTCATCCTTTTTTAATATCATGAGGCGATTTAGATCAGTAATATAATTGATTGATTAATTCGAGAAGTAAAATGCTTGGGATCTAAATCTGACCTCATCACATATTTTGTAAAGGGGAGAGGACAATAAAAATTATTTCAACGTTTTTTTTTTCTACTTGTGCGGATTCTCAGAAGGGGTTCTGATCCCAGTCCCAGATTAGAATCACGTCTCCGTACATGACACTAAATAAGAATGTACCTTTGTGGAGTGAGTCCCTAAGGGACAGTGCTCAATTTGAAGGGATAAGGTTTTTCCACGATGGAGGTTTCAAGGCGGGGTTAAGAAGACCAATAAAATTTTTACAACTATCCCAATTGGATGAACAGAAGGAAGAGGGAACAAAGATGAAATTGAGATAAAAAGAAGAAAAGTCTAAAAAGAAAGGGAGAGGTTCGAGAGTGGAGTCGAATCGAAGGGAGCAGAGCAGTCGAGTCGAGGAGACAAGTCCGACTGTCAGTGTTTGAGGAGTCGAGTCGAGTCGAAGTCAGAGTTCGGAGGTTGAGAGTTCGACGGCAAGTGTTCAGGACTCGAGGACAGAGTACGGGGATCAAAGGAGTTGGGCCCAAGGAACACATTTCAACGACCAGAAGTTTCCAGCTCATTCGTTTTTCAGTATCACCCCGAGTTATATTAGAAGGCCCCATACCAGCGGTGATACGGAGTCCACATTATCTTTACATCAATCGAAAGGTATCTACAAGAGCTCCCAAGAGTACATCCTTGGCACATACAAAAGATCCATAAAGGTACGCATTATTATGCATATTTGAAATTGAGACTGGGTCCTCTCTCCTATATAGAGTTAGCTAAGTTCTAGGAAATTATTATTATCATATTTTGATTGGTGTGGGACCTATTTTAATTATATTAAAAAGTAAATGTATGAAACTTAATCTAAATCTTGTATATTAATAATGTATATACAATTATAATAAATTGACTTATTTTTACTTTAAAGCTGTTTTCAGTCGTTCTTAATTTAGCGTATTAGTTTATTTTTATTTTAAGTCTGTAGTCTCTCAGAGCCTGTGGTTGAATTTAAACTTAAAATATCTACACAATGCAACCCAAATAATATTTAGTCTTTGTGACTAAAAGAAATAAACAACCACTATAATTTTGATCATAGGTGAATACCTAATTTTAAACTAGAACTACACGACATTCAGTTGAGAGTTTTACTATCATTCATTCAGTGTTACTATTATCTAGCTACAATTCTCTTTTACTCTGCTTAACAGATAAATTCAGCTACAAGATATTCCCTTCACGACTAGAGTAAAATAAACATGAACGTCAAGTATGTTTAAAGCTGTAACGAGTTAGATCAAATATCTATGAATAAAGTTTAGGAATCAAACCTATCAACGGTCTTGCTAATAAAGTTATTCAAACACACTAACTGTTGATATAAACACGAATACCTTAGCTATACATTCATTATTCGCTGTCACCTGCTTCGTAAAAAGTTCCGACTCGTAAAACTGAAATATTCGCTAAAATTCAGTACAAAAATAACCTATCCTCTTCCGCTAATTCAGATACAGTTGAAGGTAATTAAATAAATGAAATTCCGAAAAATGTATAACCCTATTCGCCGGAACAGATAGTTATTCGAAGAAATGCTGGAAACATTCAAAACCGTTTCTTCGAAAAAGAATTTGTTGCGTTAATTCGAAAGTAAGGTTATTTGGCATCCATTACTCGAAAAATTCCCCGTTTCCCTGAGGTATTCGTTTTCACAGCACTCATGAAAATGATTTTCGCTTTAAGTATCTGGATACAAATGCGAGGCGCGCGTTTTAAAACAAAATAAAACTGAGCTCGAAGCAGCGCTATTTCTCGGAAATTCAGCTATGCGAAACAGTGAAAAATAACGCTCTAAAGTGAATGCGATATGTTATGAATACTTGACGGGGATAAAATAGTAACGTAGGCGGGTGGTTATATTTTTTCATCAAATTTGTCTGTCACTTCATAAAGAAATATGCATTTTATGAGCTCCTACGGAATTTCCACACAAATCCTATGTGGAAAAATTCACAAAAGCAACAGTTTTTTTTAAACGTTTTGCAATATTTTTAAAAAAGGAATGTTTAGGATATTAATAATTTTTACTAGAGTTGACGGAATTTTTAAAGCTGTATAAACACCGGAGAAATACCAAGATTACTGTTTGATTTAGACAGCTTCTATTTTTCATTATTTCTATTGCTTTCTTTACGATAAGGGTAAAGTACCTAACTTAAATTATAATAATTTGACCTTCTTGCTTACTTATTACAAAGATCATATTCTGAAGAACAACTTAAAACTGTATTCTTGATTACATAGAAAAAACTAATGTATTGAAATAATACATAAATTTACTTTGAGGTTGGATTTGAGCTCTTTGGTATACGATTTTTCTACAAGACAGGTAATGAGACCAGGACCTACTGCTTAATGCCGATTCCGAATGGTTACGAATAGCCATACAATCAGAAGGGTTCGAACCCTTAAACTTCGATACCAAAGAGCAGTGCTCTATTCATTCTACCATCATTCTTAAGCCTATAATATGAATTTATGTTTCGTCTAATCCTAAAGAGGATAAGTAGACTGAGAGTCTCCAAAATTACCTCCAAACGTGATAATCTGGTGTCTATTGTTTTGCTTTTATCAGGAAATTGTATTCCTCAACTTTAATTTCATAAAAAATATCAAATTCTTAAAGATAATAAAACCAGATATTTTAACTGCGTTTTTCTCACACTGAGGAATTCTAGTCAAATAGCACAGGTTTGATTTGGTTTGGAATGCTACGGTTTACTTTTTGTAACACGACGGCTAATGAGACCGGGACCTACAGCTTATTCCGAACGGCTACGAACATCCACGCCACAGTGGGATTCGAACCCACGAACTCCGGTATCGAAGGCCAGCACCCTAACCAATCGACCATCGTTCGGCCACTAAAGCAGAGTGGTTTGGTTTGATTTGAGCACTACAGCCTACCAACTGACTGCCAAATGACGACATTTCAACATCAAAATGTTAAGGGTCTTTCTGTGACATTTCCTGCAATGTTATCTATCGAAAAGCTTTTACTCTAAATTGGTATGCATCCTTTTTTTATCCCATGGAAAATGAAAAGTTGTTAGTGAGGTGAATCTGAAAAGGTATTTTTGAAATTCAATTTAAAAGTCATTAGCAATTTAGGGAAAACTGTTTCTCCGTTATAGGTGCGCAAAAAACAGGGAACTATTAGTAATTGAAAACGAACTTACCCTTTCCTGGAGTAATTTATGTATAGAAAGAAATACCTTTTTGAGGTTGAACAAAAATGAATGTGTAAGTAAAATAATATTTTCACAGAAATACTCAAAACCTTATGTATAACATACAACACATCTACAGAGGTATGAACTTCAATGAAAAACAATTCTCTTTAACCAAGTTGGGTTCTTCTTGGATTAAACAAAATACTTTTTATGATACTGAATATTCCTAACTTGATAGCATAAAGATAATAACCTTCTTACTGAATCACGTTAGAGAAAAGACAAAATATTTAACTCGCAGTCAATAGAAACTCTTTTCTTTCTCTCTTAATCCTTTAAATAAAAATGGAAAGGAGGGTTCGAACGGGTTTTTATCCTCATCGATAACCCCGTTCTTCTACTTTGATTCTTCTCATTCAATGTCATTTATAAAAACAATTTTGGTATAAATTTCTCCACAAATAAAAGTGTTCCGTCTACCTAAACAATTAGTGGATTAGCAAAATTTCGTATCCATTTTTCTCCATTAAAGGTTCGTATATAAGGCACAACAATAGATAATGAAGCGTGTGCGCCTATGACAACTATAGTTCTAGTTCAAAGATATCAACCGTGGATATTCAACCCTCAAGCTCTTGTCCCTTAGTGATTAACCTTTTTGGCTCTGGACCCTTTAAAAATAAATATTTTAGGTTGTGAAAAAAAATTGCTTAACATCTTATTACATTCTGTTTTATTATTTAATTATTTTAATATTTTACACATAGTATAAAAAATTTGAAGAAATGAAAATCTTTAATGTGAAGGTATGCTGCTTCCTTGATTAACAGATTGAATTGAGATGGTTTTCCAGAGCTACGCACATATCATGTTCTATATTCAGTCGATTTCGATGTTTTGTTTTTTTGTGACAAACTCGATTTAAATTGTGAAAAAAGTAAAAAAGAAATATTTTGTTTTAAAAATTTCAAGAACTTTGCAGAAATTTAACGTCATTATTTAAGTGAAGAAAATTCAAAGGCAATTTGTGTTTCTAAATTTCAAATTTTACGGCTCGAATGTTTTTTTTCCTCATAGTAAGGTCGTATTAAGAAACAGACGGGCTTACAGATTGTCGTGACAAAAAAAAAAAATTTTTTTTTTTTTTTTATATTGAGCAAATCCTCAAACACGTATGTAAAGAGTCTATTCGGCTCGGGATACGACCTATGCCGACTCCCCTCAAGGGGTCCATGAACCTCAGGTTAAGAAATCTTAGTGGAACTAGGATAGATTCTCTCACAGTTCTTATTGGATCACATTATTTGCTTCAAGAAATATCCAGTAAACTGGCTTACATACAGCCTTCTTATTGGATTCCCCTCTCACAGCCTTCCTCATAACCTTCTTATTGGATCACGTTAGAGAAAAGACAAAATATTTAACTCTCAGTAAATAGGAACTCTTTTCTTTCTCTCTTAACCCTTTAAATAAAAATGGAAACGAGGTTCGAAACGATTTTTAATCGATAGCCGTTCTTCTACTTTTGATTCTTCTCATTAAATGTCATTTATAAAACAAATTTTGGTATCAATTTCTCCACAAATAAAAGTGTTCCGTCTACCTAAACAATTAGTGGATTAGCAAAATTTCGTATCCATTTTTCTCCATTAAAAGGTATATAAGGCACACAAATAGATAACCAGTAAGTAATACTAATAGATAACAATAATTGTAATAGAAAGTAGTTGGTTGCTGCATGAACCAGTATCAACTTTATCCTACTCTTCATCGTCGACTCAATTAAATGTTTCCAGACACATGAAACTTACAGGTAGACAGAGAGGGGGGATGAGAATCTGTCACTGAAAAAGAGGTACGCAGTCTTCCTCGTAAACATTAGACCTTTTCACCTGTGAATTTCCGTTCTTACATAACCTTCTGCTATATGAAATCATACTACGCCTCGTTGTTTTGATTTTGAAAACTCGATTTAAATTGTGAGCATAAAATGCATTTCGGATTTCCATTTATTAAACTTTAGAAAATTATGAAGCAATTTAGATTTAAATCAAAATGATTTGAAGTAACTGGTTCCGGCTCGTTATTTACTGAATACGCCTTATAGTAAGTTCGTATAAGATAAGCTTCGAGACGTGGATCAAATTGTCATTAAACCAAGATAACAAAGGTATGAGAGAATTTTTTATGTGAATTTATTGCTATTTATAAGAAGCAAATCCTCAAACACGTATGTAAAGAGTCTATTCGGCTCGGGATACGTATCCTGCCGACTCCTGTCCTCGGAGAATGTACCAGGTGTAAGCAAAATTTCTTTACAGATTGAAATATTTATGAAAATAGTAACAAATAAACATAAAAATTTTGGACTTGAATAGAATCAGATACATTATATTTTATAAACAACAAACCAAAAATTTTAAAACATCTTTTCTTCAAAATGAAATAATAACTTACTCCATGAATGTGTCCTTAAATTCAGCTGTAAGGTATTTTTGCATGATTGAAGTAAAATAAAACTGGACCTAAGTCCGTGAAAGTTTTTTTTCTTCCTGTTAGAGCTTTTCCTCGAATCTATGAACAGACCTGATAACAAGAGATTATCCCAAAAATATGCTCTATTTACATTTATAAACTTATACAAGCTGAAGCTTCTTTCTAAGACATATACAGAAAAGATCTTCGGTCTTCAGCTAATACCATCATTAAATCTAACCTTGTTGACATGCGATCCAAAGTGAATGCGTTGCTATGGTAACATGATCAGAAGAAAGCTTTCAATTTATACATAAGGAAATAACTGTAGAAACGAAAATCAAGCTCTCCTCCAAGTATTTTCAAGTTAGCTAGTTACTTTTCTCAGGAATGAACAGATGCAACGAGTTACTCTGATTACATGAAAGTAATGATGTGCTAAAGGAATGGCGCTCACCTTTTCTCTTTTCCAAGACATTCTTTCTGCCGAATGACATTTCATCGTCAAAATGTTAAGGGTTTTACTCCGAAATTTTCTGGAAACTCGTGTTGCAGCGTTCGAAATTACTGCAACTCTTTCTAGTATTATTCAAAAAGCCTTAACTTTAAATTGGAACAAGTCATTTTCTGATACACAAGGAAAACGGAATATGTTTGATTGGTTTATTTTTGAAAGAGATTTTACTGTGAAAATGACTTTCGATGAAAGTTCAAAACTTTAATACATTTATATCCTAATCATTTCTGCTGAATATATATTGCAAATATTTGCACTTCTCAGTTTTCGTTTTAAGTGCAATTTTCCGACGTGAAAAGTTTCCTCAGTAGGATTAATATAGGAATTTCAACAATTCGACGTACACAAATCTGTCCAAGTTTAAGAGTAAAATTTCAGAAGAAAATATTCTTATACCAAACTTCAAAACATATCGAATTTTGATACAAATCGAAGTATCACAACTTGGTAAAAAACAGACAATAAAAGTGTCCCCACAGACCATAACAGTATAGAAACCTAGTATAAAATCCTTTTATGTGAAAAATACTTAACTTTCATGTTCATAGGTCAAGTGGTGTCGAAATCTATTAATCACAAATAGCTGTAACAACATCTATATATACATATTCCTCTCTCTCTCTCGCTGTATATATATATATATATATATATATATGTGTGTGTGTGTGTGTGTGTGTGTGACATGCCGTAATCCAGGGTTAAGGCGAATGCAAAACAGTCTTCTTGATAATAATAAGTTTATTAAACCATCGTTAAAGTAAAACTTGTGCCATTTTTACTTTTTCGTCGAATACACGCGTAGAATGTTGTTGACAGCTCCATGTCCACTAGCTCACTGAAACTTATCTGTTTGCAAGCTCATCAAATAACTCAAAAATGCTTCCGCCTGACTGGATGATCCCAAAAGCTTACGCGAGCATGGATCTCTTTCATTTATTTTATTATTATAAAAGAGTTCCCTTTTTAAAATCGTTTTTAACTCACGTAATTTCCAACTACCCCTTTTTAAGGCCTCACCCACACACACACACACACACACACACACATATATATATATATATATATATATATATATATATATATATATATATATATATATAAAATATATATATATATATATATATATATATATATATATATATATGTGTGTGTGTGTGTGTGTGTGTGTGTATGTATATATGTGTATATATATATGTTTATATATATATGAATATATATATATATATATATATAGAGAGAGAGAGAGATAGAGAGAGAGATTTAAATAGATATAGATATAAATATAAATATATGTATAGAGATATAGTTAGATAATTCATAGATATTATATCTATATATATAGATAGATATATATATATATAGATATATAGATGTATAGAAATATGTATATAGAAACAAATAGATATTTAGAAAGATAAAGATAGGTAGATATATATATATATAGATAGATAGATAGATATAGATATGGATAAGTATAGATATACATAGATAACCTACATCTGATACCACCAAACCTGCTAAGGAATTCTCGACTGATGGTAAGAGGATGAAAGAGCGATCTAAAGGACTGATCTGGAGCCAAATGGTAATATAAGAGCTTAGGAACTTTCTCTGATAGCCTA
The DNA here is from genome assembly GCA_032207245.1 of Pardosa pseudoannulata. Lineage (NCBI taxonomy): Eukaryota > Metazoa > Arthropoda > Arachnida > Araneae > Lycosidae > Pardosa > Pardosa pseudoannulata. Next base: position 48,399,973 of record CM063508.1, read on the forward strand.
GTTGGAGTACTGCAATAGGAGATTCACTAAATGTATTGGGAAGGCTTTCTGTGATTATGATCCCATACATCTTCTAAAGGCGTAAATTCAATGAAGTCAAGTTAAACTATCTGCTTTGTCTAGTGTCTTTCTTATACTTGCTCTTCTGTAATATTAAAAAGTAAAATTTGGTGTACCTCTTTCTAGGCCATATTTCTTCAGAGACTAATTACTCACACCCACTTGGAATATTTCTCATACTTAGAAATAATCGATTAATAAGCCTTATCTAATATCTTCAATCTATCTACACTATATAATACTTTGAGAATTAATTTAACCTATTTTTATTTTAGGGACTTTCCAATATTCCATTTTAAAAGCAATTACAAACTTTCGTTTTGAAATACACAGTCTTGCAGTGTATACAGTTAATATAGTTAAATTGAAATATCTCATTTTAAAAGGAGATTAGGTTGCAACATTTCCCATTTAAAACAGATTATTTTGTATCGTTTCACTTGAAAAGATATTGCATAAATTTCTGTTTAATATAGATAATGCTGATCTTAAAAATGATTTTTCTGGTAATATTTCAGTTTAATAGATATTATCATGTATTACAATAGAGAGGATAAAAATGTACATAACAAATCGATTCTAATGGAACGATCGGGATTGTTTGAATATAATTTTTTCTTACTTTATGCCATGTAGTTGAGTCAGAAAATAATTACTATTCTGTACATCATAATAAGGCATTTCAATATATATTATTTCTTGACTCTAGAGGGTTACACTGTAATGATGTATGATGCGTACGATATCTTTAAAGCTAAGAATAGAAAAATTTTTACTATTTGCATCCATAAAATTGTTAAAATAAACTATTTAATTTCTTTTTCTTTAATATTTTAAAACGAATATAATTTTAAGACATATTTGTAAATTATCAGCTTAAAATTACCTTTTTGTGCATGATAATTTTACTAAGGCTTCGTGCAACAACTGCTATTTCACAGTAGATAGAACAATTGGGGAACTTACAGAAAGTTTCGTGAGCAACAGTGATAGAAAAATTCTTGCATCTTCCAATACAAAAAATGACATTTAAAGTGATCAATACCTGGTATCAGTGATCGTAATTCCCAATGATGAATCTACAGTTAGATTTTAGTCAAAACTTTCAGAGAAAATATGTTCCGTTGTTTATCAATTGCTTCATTTTCTACTTTTTCTTTTTGATTATCTCTCCCCTCTTCTTACATGGGGAGTAGGTTCATGGTCCAAGTTCCATTTATAACAGCCGCAGTTTCACAAAAGTTAAGAGAAAATTCCGATCTTACAGAAAGATACACTGTCTACCAGTAAGTATTTGGACACCTGTGATAGAAAGGAAAGACTAACTTTATTCAAAATCAGTAGTTGGTAGAGCCTCCACGAGAGGCAAATACAGCGTGAACCCTCCGGAGCATACTTTCCACAAGTCTTTGTATTACAGATAGTGGTATTGTCTTAAACTCGGCTTGGACTAGACACACAAGTTCCTTCATCGATTTACTCCCGGATACCTGTAAAACTCTTCGCGGATGAGGGCCATCGGTTGGGTGCGGTTCTTCCGAATTTCTCTGGACAGCACTCGTCAGTTTCGAGTGTCTCCCAGTTTCGGTGGTCTGCCGACTCGGGGCACATTCCGACAATCACCGCTCACCTTTCATTTCTTAATCACATAGGTCACTGTTGATTTTGGGTACTTCAGATCTCTAGATATCTTCCTTAAGGATCGGCCACATTTGGGATACCCGATAATTATACCTAGAGAGCTCCGAACTGCGAGGCATCTTGCATGCGACTAATGCCGATGCTGTTTCCTACACGATGTATACCGGCGGAAGCCGTGACGTACCTCAGGACCGCAGATATCGTCATTTGCATAGGTGTCCAAATATTTATTGGTAGACAGTGTATAAGAATGACTTCGACAAAATTTTTGCTTCTTTTAATTCAAATAATGACATTATTTCAAGCAATAATCAAACTTGGTGTTCACTGACTTAGTAAATCAATCATAATCATTGCCGAACGATAGCCGATTGGTTAGGGTGCTGGCCTTCGGTACCGGAGTTCGTGGGTTTGAATCCCACCTTAGCATGGATGTTCGTAGCCGTTCGGAATCGGCTTTAAGCTGTCGGTCCCGGTCTCATTAGCCCTCGTGTTGCACAAAGTAGACCGTAGCACTCCAAACCAAACCAAACCAATCATAATCATTAATGATAAATCTTCAGTTAGGTTTCAAGCCAAATTTCAAGAGAATATAGGTCATTATGCATCAATCTCTTAATTTTCTACTTTTGTAAATCTGCCTCTCACAGTAGGTATTATTTTTCTTTTTTATTAATGTGTTGCTACTGTAAATATAAGGCTGTTTCAAATAAGACATAATCACAATATGTACTAATTAAAATCTTTCCTGGTAATTTCATATTTTAATAATATCTCAAGAAATGTATTTACTCCTTAATGAAATATTCGCCCTCTTTTCTTAATCTTCAGAATTATTCTTCAGAAAGTTTAAGGTGTAACTTAGCTTGTTTGCGAAGTGCATGTGCACAGTTATATGAAATGCACTTATATCGAAAAACACTTAATGGTTTATGCTTCGATTACTTAACCACTCGGTTACCAATACATCGAACCACTTCGCTTGAAAATTTCCCTCTCGTTTACAAGAATTCGGATTTACTCTTAATTTTATTATTGAGGCATTACTTTTTTTATTCTTCGCTATTAAGGCAAAGTTTACAAAACCCATTATATATGATTTTGGAACACTTATACCATATGCCAACATCGACAACTTTTTCGTAGCTAACAGTAAATTACTGCATACTGAACAATTTTATACAACTTTATAAACAATGCGTGGTAAAATTATGCTTTTATACCTCTATGAAAGAACACCACATATGAAAGTACCCACATATGAAAGAATTTTTAGCATTAAATCGGATAAAATGTTATCTTAAATTTTCGACCATTCTCAGTGCAGATGCCAAAACTTAGGATTGCCATAAAATTAAAATAGATGCTATTTAAAAACTCCGCGTTTTTGTTCTTCGCGCAGTCGCTGTGATGCCTAGATTTCCCAAACTCTTTGCAAAAAGATCCTTTGAAACCGTGAATAAGGAATTTCGGCAAGTAAAAAAATTTCAAATTTTTTAACTCAGAAACAAATTTATAAGGAATCTTACCTGTGGATTTCTTATGTATTTCTACTTAATTGTTTAGTCATAAGTCTTTTTGATGTTAAAAAAAGAACTTGGAAGAAGAAACGTTAATTGAGATTGTGACAAAAACAAGAAAAAAAAACTTATTTCAAACTGAAACAAAAAATTTAACAGTAGACAAAAAGAAAATAATAAAATTCAAAATCTCGCCAAAATAGTAAACAGACGTTAACTCCAGAAATTGTGGCAACCGGGGCATTTTAAACATCAGAAACGTGATTATTAAAGACATTTTACAGTTCTCGTGAGTTTTTTCTGCTAGACAGGACATTGTACTTTTTGAATTTTGATTTCAATTTCCATCAAACTTCGTTAAAGTTTCTCTTAAAAATGTATAACCGCTTTATAACAATTTATTAAAATATTTGTAATTAAAATATTTGAAAAGAGTGCTTTTCCTGCGTTTCGAAGTGTGTCAAATGAAGAATATTTATTTATCTTGAATTCTTTTACTTGGTAAATAAAGTGTAATTACACCAAAAGTTAAATCAAGACTACTTTGATTCCGCTTCAGCAGCTATGACTGAGTAAGAAATTTTTAAAAATTTGTTATTTAAATCTAATTTGAAACAGATTAAATTAAACCATCCGCCCACACTATTTGCCCGTTGCTATGGCAGGTGGCTGAGACGAGCAAAATTATGCTTTTTTTTCTTTTTGGAAAGTCTTAAAAATTATTCCGACATCAATATTAAATATAATAAACTTTCGCAATCTATTTCTGATAAGAATATTACCAAATAAAGATGGCAGCAGAAGAAAGAAAAACGTACCTTGTCAGTATTTGAAGTCTGCAAGATAAAAAACATGGCGGACGGGGCCGGTGTTATAATGCATCTGTTTCGTACTAGGAATGTATTGTAATTAAAATGCAAATTCGATCTTGATATTTTCATTGATCTTCACGTTTTGTACCTCCCTGTCTTTGGGGTTAGATATAGTACCTGTAAACATGTGGAAATAATAGAAATAAGAAATTTTATACGCCGTAATAGTCGGCAAAGACGTCGAGCAAGTCTGGATTCGAGGCCCAAGTCGGCCAAAAATCTAAAAGTAGTGTGTAAGTCTAAATATAATATCAAACCTGGAACCGCTTTAGAATAATCGACAAAGGCGTCGATTGGATAACTACAGGATTGTGGCATCGAGGCTGGAGCCGGCCAGAGATCCACTGTGTTCGTTAATGGCTTCTGGGGACTTAAAAATAGGTTCGTGTTTGCAGTGTCTTCCAAGTTCAAAGGATAACTCTGGAAACGGTAGGCCAAGCCTGAGGGTCTTCTGTTTGGTCCCTTCTTCTAAATACGAAGATCCACTTTTGAGCAAAAATCTGTTTTTCACCTTAGCGATGATCTTCAAAACGAAAGACGCAACTCTTCGTCTTAATCCGTGTAGCCTCTAGCTTAGGTGCTTTGCTTGTTCAGGTAGCTTTTGAACGTATAAAAATACAAGTTTTATGACCAAATTATGGTCTTTACCTCACAAATATGTTAGTTTGTAGTTCCTTTACCAAGTTGAAAATCTCAAAACAATGGAAGACAACATATTTACAATGGAAGAAGTTATCTTATTACATAATAGAGAACAAATCAAACTAGAATATGAAAAAATCTCAATTTTTAAAAAATGGGCATAGTGTTCTTTACTTCCTATATACATACATTATACTTATCGGTTTTTATAACTTACACGGTTGCAAATCCCTTAAGGTCCCTAACTTTGGCGCTAAATCTTAGTGATTTAACTTTGGTGACACATATCTATGTGTCTTAAATATACATATTGCTACTGGTTCATTCTTAACTGGAAATGCCAGCTGTGAGATTCTAACTCATAAACTCTGGAACCAAAGAGAATCAGTCTACCCACTTGTCTATCTTCGACATGACAGAGAAGGATTATAAAAAATTATCTGACGATTAAAATTGTAATATAATCCTGTAAAAAAAAAACTGGATTAAATTGAAAACATTTTCCAATAAGACTCTTAACTGTCAGTTAGAAAAATTTAAATGTATTCATTGAATTATACTGAATTATGCAGCTAAAATCTCCTAGTGTTGAAATAATAATTTGCCAAAATTTAAAACATGATATGGAGCTTTTACTTAAAGACGAGTTTACTTATTAACTAAGTGATTAATATAATTACAGTAAGATATGTAGTACTAGGTTACCACTAGTTAAATTAAGCTGTGACTTTATAAAATTAAACAATTAAATTTAAATCTTCATTGAATGAAGATATTCAATATATTATTAAAATATAATTAATATATAACTAATATATATATATATATGGGTGTGGGTGGGTGTGAGAGAGAAAGAGGGGGAGAGTGTATAATATTTCTCTATTTAACTTTATATATTTTATAATATTTTCGTTTAAAAATATTAATATTCAGTTTTTCTAAAAACAATAGCTTTTTAAAAGAAGGATTATGCTATCAAATTAAAATTAGTAAAGCGTGCATAAAATTATTGTTTTATCTTCCCTAAGCTATCTACATACTAAAATAAAACTTAAAAATAAATTAAAGTCATTCTTTCACAAGCCTCAATAAAATAGCAGTTAATCTAATATTAATTTAGATATATTATTTTAAGACTTATAAGGGAAGAATAAATACGCTTTACTAAAATAGCTCTAAATATTCCTGTGTCTTATACAATTATTCTTACATGTTAAAGCAATATTATTTTAAACTAATTCAAGGCACAATCTTTTCTTATAGTCTGGTAGGCAGATTGTTTTACGTACATTGATGTGGCAGCTTTAAACTCTCAGAAATATTAAAGATCCTTTCTTTATAATTTTTTTATTATGCTCTTGTACGATTATAGGAAAATACCTATGAATATAAGGCGTCCTTAAAGCTGCAGGGAAATAACCTGCGTTGTACTTACAAGTTTTAGCTCATTTCCTTATTATATTTATACAACACTTTAGTGAAATAAGGTATTAACTTTGTTAATTGAATCCCAGACTGAATTTCACCTCATGAGGTATAAGGAAACCTGAACATTGAATATCTTACATAAGAGCTTTCTACTCTCTTAGAGACTAAATAGAAAACAGAGGACATAACCTTAGAATTTGAATTGCGGCAGATGAAATCGGCCTACAAGTTTTAGCCTCTATCCTTAAAATCACGTCAAATAAAGTGTTAACTTTACTAATTGAATCCCAGCCCGAATTTCGCTTGATTCGTACTCTGGAACCCTGAACATTGAAGAACTTCCAGGAAAACAGTGGTATGAAAATAGGAGAAAGAGACTGAACACAAAACAGAACAGAATCTCAAGATTTGAACTGCGACAAAAGAAACTGGCCGCAGTTCATATCCCGAGGGACAAGCATCTGGGTGTAGTTTATTTTCTAAGAAATAAATTTCAGTCTAGTTCCTATTCGTTAAGAGATGAACATCAAAAATGCTCTACAATAAAAAGTCTCCATAAAAAATTACCTAAAAAACTACTAAAAACTGTTTGCTTACCATTAAGAAACGTTTTGCTTGCTGAATATCAATAATCCCTTGCCGAATGACGCCCAAATAGGTTGGGCACTGCTCTTTGATACTAGAATTCGAAAGTTCGAATTCCACTGCTGAACATGATTGTTCTTAGCCATTCAAGTCGACTTTAAGCTGGCTTTAAGCTTGAGTCTCGAGTCTAAAGACTCTCTAACTGTTCCTCGTGTTGCAAGAATAGATAACATCGTTTCAAAACAAACCTAAACATCTACTTAGTTAGGTGGCAAGTCGTACATATGACTTTGAATGGTCGTATGGTAGACATGTATTTTTCAAAAAGCATACAAGTCTTGTTATATTTCAAACTTACTTTTTATGCTCAAAAGGTCAAGCAATTGTGATCTGTATAATCTGGGACTTTGAACTGTGTCCTGTTTTACGATATTTGACTCTTGTAAGTTCGTACGGCCGGCGTTATAAATTCTACGAAGGCAAGAACTGCATGGTTGAAAGGAAATTCGTCGATTCTTACCACTTTTTGTATTGTATGATTTCTTTTTTGTTATCAAAAGGATTGTAGATCGTAAGCAGTGTAATGTGAGACTAAGTAATGTCTTAAAATATATAACATTCAAGAAGATCTGTGTTAAAATTATTATAAATAATTTTACTTGAAAATATGTTCAAAATAATTTTTATATTCATAACCGAGATAGTTTTGACAAAGTTAACTTAAAAAATCTGTAATTAATTTTTCTAAATTCTTATGACCAAGAAAGGTTGTGAAATTTTTTTACAGTATAAAATGGTATCAGAAACTGTTTTGAAAACAGTTTTTTAGGTATTTTTAATAATTTTCTATACAGGTATCTATCTTTAATATATCAGAACTATAGATTTGATGTATATAATATCAGAGAATTGTTTTTAAGTTCAAATCTTGAATAAATTTCTGGGAAACTAGAGATCTGGAATGAAGTATCGTTTGTACGACTATCATTAGGTCAAGTCAAAAAGCGCTGCTTAATGAAAAAACTATTTGGCACGAGTTTGCCCAGTGATTACTTAGCTGAATTAACCTTTTAATAATAGTAAAACATTTTACTAGAAAAAAATAAACAAAAATCATTTTAAACAAAAGTTTGAAGTCGGAGAAAAATGCTATTTCAAACCAGTGAACTGAATGTACACTAAATGGTAGGTTTTAAGAGGCGGAGAAGTAAGGAATCAAGACTGACATTCCCTTCTTCTGCGAATGATACAAACTGGATAAATTAGAATGCTAAGCATTCAGAAAGGGGAGAAATCCTCTACCGAGTTTCGATAAAAAGTAATCAGAAATATAACATTTCGAAATTGCACTGTAAAGTTCCCTCCAAACTATGGTCCACTGCAAGCCATCACCACCGTCTGGAAGGGGTATGGTGTATCGTGGTCGATGGCGGCAGACGATAAAATAGCCTTGGCGGACGATGGCTTCCGAGGCGGTTTTTCTCCAAAGATCAAAGGCAGCCAGATGCGCAACTAAAGTGCGCAGTAGACTCTGTGGACGAATCCACGTGTTTAGCTCATTTAGTGGCCCAGCGAGTGGATGCAACCCGTGAACCATTGTTCAAAGTAACCATCAGAAAGTGGTGAACAATTGGCTATAGTGTGGCGGCTACATAAGATTTTGAACCCACTCCCAGTGTTTACAACATGCAACCCTACAGATATTAGAGAATTGACACTTTGACCCCTCCACCCTGGTTCCTCCAAAATGGAAGCCACCCGGCTACTAGGTTCAAAAAGTCTCCGGACTTGACATTTTTCGGTGACCGTTGAGAAACAATCTCGTACCGGTGTTTCCGGTAAAAACTCTAGGATAAAGGGACAAGAAGTGTTCTTCTGAAAATGACGATTTTTCTCGTGGATCCTATCACGAAGTTTGGAAGCGACAGAGCAGAGAGGAGAAGGAGAGATTTCAGAGTGCCCTGGAAGAATGAACATTTCTCCCTAGATGAGTGACTTCAGTGGCAAACTCTCTTTATTTAGACCAGGGATGGACAAACTTTTTCGGCCGTGGGCCAAAAATCGAAAGAAAATAAGTTTGGCGAGCCAAGATAAATTTTTCTAAAATTTTAAAAACAATATACAAGTACCTAACGGTTTAAATACGTTAATGAGATGAATGAAATTGCGATTTCATTTTTACAAGTTCCTTATACTGAGAATATATACTGATTATAAATGAGATGTATTGATTTTAAGGAACGATGCTAAATGCTCATGTGTCAGTCTACTTCTGAAATTATTCTTTCTAAGGTTTAAAGTTGAAAACACTTGTTCACATATAAGAAGCAAATATACCACTGATCTTCTGGGCGTGAGATAATAAATTTGGGATATAATATTTAAGCAAACTAGAAAAGGAGATGGATATTAAAATTCTATCCGAGGGCTGGATAAAACCTTCCGGCGGGCCGTGGTTTGCACATTCCTGGTTTAGATGGACAGAAGAAATGCAACCTATCATTTGATTATGCCAGTAATTTTTGAAACCGCTCGTCTATAAATTCTGATTTTTGATGGTCTCGCTCTTAGATTCATCGAATGATGTTTGTCTTTTATACATTTTTATATACATTTTCGTAAATAAATACTTGTGTTGTCTTATTAACTTTGATTTGGTTTAGAGCACTATGGTCTACTTTCTGCAGTATAAGCGCTAATAAGACCGGCACCTACTGCTTAAAGCTTGTTCCGAATGACTACGAACATTCATTCCACAGTGGGATTCGAATCCACGAACTCCGGTACCGAAGATCAGTACCCTAACCTTTCGGTCATCGTTCGGCTTATTTACTTTGCAGGCAGTTCGATATCAGTTTTATGCATCTTAACAACAAAGAAAAACCTCATCATACTTGCTCCTTCTAAGTAGTGGATAGATCACGTTAATATCGATTAACACACACTGAAAATTTCAAAAATATGATAAAAATGGGTTCTTTAATCCGTGCTCATCTTTATCATTTTAATATTGTCACTTCACTTGTGTGCTTTTTATGTTCAACTGGTTAAGATATATCTGTTAAACACATAGACAAATACCCTGAATTAAATTATTTTAAGTGCATTATTAAAAAGTACTAGATTTTAAGTAGTCTAATGGCCTAACATTCAATAGGCTGGTATTTGATAAATAATAAATAAATACATTTCGAGAGTAACCTTGATAATCTTGTTTGAACTAAATCTTAATAAATAAGTAAAAAGAAATGAAGAGAAGTATATGACATCGGAGAGAAGAGTAATTTTTAAAGAAAAATAAGAAGGGAATAAAGAGCATTCTAAATGTGAAACCAGTTTTATGTCTGTTGTGCTCGCTCTCTTTTATTACCGTTTGTTTATCAAAGATTGCTTTTATTGCTGGTATCGGAACAACCTTTTCGCTCAAAATCATGAGAGACTGAAGTCTATAAACTTTTAAGATATCTAACTTTTAAGATATTATGACTTATTATAATAAAAGACGTATACAAACCGAAGAGCTAAAACGTTATGACCATTTTGAAGCTTAGACATTTGTCAGAATTTCTAATAAAATACTTCGTGATTCATTCACTAACTATGGTCATGTAAAGAACGTTCTTAAAATCACACTTTCCAGTAAAGGTTTGGGGATTTGTGTAGTTACATAAGAAAAATACATACTACCCACATATGAAAAATAATACTTTTGTATCTTAAATAGCTGGAAATGATGTGTAACTTTTGAATAAGATTTATCAATGATTGTGTGACTTTTCTAGAAACAGATCACGTAACAAAACCATTTTTTCCCATAACACCCAAAATTTTTATAAATAGCTTATGACATTTACAGTAAATATATCGTTTTTCAACTCAAATATAATGGTGCAAATTAAATTTTAATAAAGTGAATTGGAGACTAGATATGAGTATGTAAAGGAAATATTCCCGTTCTCGCATAATATACCCATATTTCTATTGCCTATACAGCTATAATTAATAACTCCAAAGTGGTTCTAATATTTTAGCACATCAGTCGACATGCATATATATATATATATATATATATATATATATATATATATATATATATATATATATATATATATATACTTGTGTACATATTTATATGTTCACACATATATGTGCACATACACCGAACAACCATTACATTATGACTACCCTATAAATAACACGTCAAACTACATTTACCCCTCAAATCCGCCAGCACCCGGAGTGGCACTGACTCCATAATGAGCTAATAGGTAGTCTGGGGTAACTGTCATCAAGCGGTCATCAACTGGTCCTGCAATTCCTTCACTTTGGGAGGGGGTATCGTGGCAGCAAGAATTCGGTTGTCCAGGTGGAACGACAAGTGTTCTATTGCATTAATGTCAGGTGAATTTGGAGGACAAAACATGAATTGAAAGTCACTAGAATTTTCCCTGAACCACTCCCAAGTGACTCCACATTGATGATGCATTATCATGTTGTATAAAATACTGTTGTCATGAATGGGTCAACCTGGTATGCAACAATGTTCACGTGGCGCACAGAAGTCATGAATTGTTCTATGTAGATTACAAGTCCTAATGTGCTCCATGAAAACAATACCCAACCATAATATTCCCGCCATCGGCTTCTCTCCAACTCTGAATCCGGGAGCCAGGGTTTAATTTGGAAATAGGCTTATTCGCACAAACCCGTAGATGTAATTGACTAGAAAATGTGATTCATCAGGCAATGTAACTTTCTTCCATTCTTCTAATGACCAATTCCGATGATTCTGGCCCACTGCAAACAAAGCTGGCGATGACGTACCATTAGTGCAAGGACATGTTTCAGCCTTCGGCTGCGTAGCCCCATACATAGCGATGTATACTGCACAATGAATTGAAAAACAGTATCTGGGCATTGTTACAGCTGGTGGTGATTTCAGCTGTTGCATCTCTTCGGTGACTGCAAACAATACGTGGGAATTTCCTCTCTCTTCTGAAATCAATGAGCAGTGGATGATACACCACTGCCTGGTGATTGTCGTTTCACCATCCACACACCACTTTCGATATGTGCTCACAACAACTGCACTTGAACATACTTCTAAACGCTCAGTTTCTGATATTGATGTTCCCATTTGGCGAGCCAGAACAATTTGACCTTTATCAAAGTCCGATAAATCAGCTTTTAATATGCTGTGGATTAGGCGAAAACGACTCCAAACTTTACACTGAAACATCCGACTTCTATTCTTTCTCTCTTACACACACACACACACACACACACACACACATACACACAATACACATATATATATATATATATATATATATATATATATATATATATATATATATATATATATACAATAAACAGTTATAAAACTATTTTATGTTAACGCTTGTGTGGTTAAAATTTCATTGACATTTCTGACAGGCATGTTTGAAAGCTTTGTGAAAACTTTCCTGACTAGTTTCGAGAAATTTAAATAATTTTGCAATTCACTGTCTATTTATATAATTTTAAACAATAGACTTCCTAACAAACATTTTATTGAAACTTTAAGCAGACAATACGCAGAAATTCTAGTTTATAAATAGAATTTCGAGTTACTAGAATTCTTTGTTTACTTTTGCTTACGTATATTGTTTAGAGCGAAATTTAGAAACGTCTGTAGATATTTTCTCGAAGGTTTAAGGTTTCTTTATTCTTCTTTCTTTAACTTATGTTTTTAAATCCCTTGAATTTCAATGGAAATGTACTAAAAATTCCTGTGTTATCATGCATTTCTTACTGTGATAGTTCTCTTAGTTTCTGATCACTTATATATATTTAATCTAGCATCTGTTGCAAGAATTTACTATATATTTTATTGTACTAAATCCTTTCAAGAACTTCTTTACAAAATTTAAAATGCAGATGAATATCTACATATACTCCTATAAATATGGGCTATTATAAATATATATATATATATATATATATATATATGTCCACATTTGTATATGTATACATATATATATATATATATATATATCAGGGTCCGTAAAGTAGGCAACTAATCACAAGTCTCTTTTCTTTGTGAACCATGCTTTATTAAATCCAGTCCTTTCTTTAAGCTTTACTACTCCATTAAATATATTCCTTTGTTCAGTTACATGGACAACTAGCTTGAGGGCGTTGCCCAGCCCAGCTTCCGACTCAAAATGGGCCAAATATTTGCTTGCATAAACTTTTTATTCCTGATATTCTTAAGCAATTAACTTTTTTCGCTGTGTACATCCACCCTAGGGTGCAACTCTTTCCTCTTAAGTGATCCTTAAATAGTTGCACTTACTTTTAAATACAACTCCCTTAATTTTTAAAACTCCACTTCTAAATCAGATATATATATATATATATATATATATATATATATATATCTATATATGTGTGTGTGTGTGTGTATTCACATATATATACATATATATACATATATATATACGTATGTATATATAAATATGTATAGATATATTCACCTATATACATACATATATATACATATATATACATATATATATATATACTATATATATATTTATATATATATTATATATATATATATATATATATATATATATATATATATATATATATATATAACATATATATATATATATATTAATATATATATATATATATATAGAATATACATATATATATATATATATAATATATATATATATATATATATACATATATATATATATATATATATATAATGTTTTTAAACTTATTTAAGTTTCAGGTATTATTGTCATAATTCGACACGCACTGTCAAGTTCATGGTTTCACGCTCACGAATAACTGTCCTACTTGAGCATCGATAAACCGGACGCTAATCAACAAAACGGAGATTCTCCTGGGATATTATAGTAGCAGAAACTCATGTGAACGCATAATTCATCCCGCGCTAAGTTAATCATACGTGCACTAATAATTGTAGTAATTTAATATTGATGGACCCGATGCTAATCAGGACAACGGACACTCTCCTGGAATACAGTCGTAGAAGAATCTGATCTCTATGGTCGGTTGCCGTAGTTCGTCAAGCAGTTTTTTAAGATTTTACACGAGCACTGATCACTGTAGTACTTTAACCTTGATATTATTCCGACGCTTATTAACACAACATAGGGATATAGTAGTAACAGAAATTCGCGTTGGTGGTCGGTTGCCATAAAAATTCACACTCTATAATCGTTCATTACACAAGCATGAATAATTCTAGTACATAAACCTTGATAGGCTCAACGCTACACAATACATCGGA
>CM063508.1:48421532-48441532 GCA_032207245.1 Pardosa pseudoannulata
CTAATAACCATGAATCAAATTTTATGGTGTCATAACGTTCCATTTACTTAATTTTAATTTCATTTCATTTAGTTTATTTTAACTCTATAAGCTTCGCTTAAAATACCCTGTTTATATCTTCCCTGCCAAGCTCCTAATTTTCACGTGAGTCGAAAACCTAATTTTTTATATAAGCCGCTCTGTATTTTCAAACAGATGACATCACGCACACCAGGAGCGTCACTTGGCGTTCTCCTTGGCGAGCGTTGCGTTGCAATAGTTTTATAAATTCGCCCTTTTCATGATATGACATATCCCCACTCCACACACTGGCATGTTTTTTAGTGCTGAGCTTGGCGGTGTTCCACCATGCCGCCAGGCAAATGGAATGTTAACGAGAAAGACACACTTGCTGACTTGAAGCCCGGCAGACAGGATGGAAAAGAGAGAGAGACCTGGATCCCGTGAAAAGAAGAGGAACTCGGAGTTCCATCCTCCATAATTGTCTTATTTCTTAGTCATTTTTGTTTTCTCCTTTCTTTTTATTAATTTTAATCATTTAAAAAAAGGAACTCATCAATTTGCTTCTATTATTTTTTTTTAATTTCATTTTAATATCAATAAAATCCATTAATTCAGTAACTTCTCCTCTCCTTTTTAATGCCTATTGTGTTTCTTTTTTACTTTAAGACTTAAACTTAAGTTGGCGAAAAGTCAAATTTAATTTAAATATTAAATATCGGGTTAGGGACATAGCGCGTACTTTCACTATACATCACCACCTCCTCTTGTTAAATATTTTTTATTGTCTTTTCTGTGGGTTTCTTTTTCAGGTACCAACCTTTTTATGTTTTGCTCGACGCGTACATCCCCATAAAAACCCTGCTCTTTCCCCAATTGATCAGAAGTTGAAATTGAAAAGCAAGAAAAAAAAATGCAAACACCCCATAAAATCTGCCTTAAACCTTTATAAGCAAGTATACTTCCCACTACTTTCATTAATTTTTAAGTGTCAATCAGAAGCTATTTTCCATCTATTATTAAATATACTTCCCACTAAAAAAATTAGTCTTTAAAATCAAATTTATTTTAGATAATAAGCGAAATTAATTTATTTTTATAAATTAGTCTCACTTCTTAAAATATTTTAGCATAACATTACTGGAAATAAATGACCCTATAATAATGACCTTAAAACATATTCGGTTAGAATTAAAATGCCATATACTTTCGGATAGAAAACTGTATCTACAGGTACTAGATTAACGAATGAAATTCTCTGAATGAAAAATTACTGCGAAATTGCCCTTTTTTTTAATGTTAATACATACCAGTTATGATAAAATCTGTATTTTCTTGAAAAGTATTCTCAGGTATTGTTGTCATAATTCGACACGCACTTTCACGTTCACTATTTTATGCTCACGAATAACTGTCCTACTTGAGCCTCGATAGACCCAATGCTAATCAACACAACGAAGATTTTCCTGGGATATTATCGTAGCAGAAACTCATGTGAACGCCATAATTCATCCCGCACTAAATTAATCATACTTGCACTAATAATTGTAGTAACTTAATATTGATGGACCCGATGCTAATCACCACAACAGGCACTCTCCTTGAATATAGCTGTAGAAGAATCTCATCTCTATGGTCAGTTGCCGTAGTTCGTCACGCACTTTTTAAGATTTTACACTCTCACTGATCACTGTAGTACTTTAACCTTGATTAGTGTGACGGTTATCAACATAACTAAGGGGATATAGTCAAGGGTAACAGAAACTAATATTGGTGGTGGGTTGTCATAAAACGTTTTTCAAATAAATTTTTAAGTGTCAATCGGAAGCTATATTTCATCTATTACTAAATATACTTCCCACCAAAAAAATGGTCTTTAAAATCAAATTTATTTTAGGTAATAAGCTAAATGAATTTCTTTTTATAAATTAATCACACTCCCTAAAATATTTTAACATAACATTACTGAAAAAAAAATGGATCTTTAAAGGGTTAAAGTATATTCGGTTAGAATTAAAATGTCATATACTGTGTCGGATAGAAAACTGTATCTACAAGTACTAGATTAACGGATGAAATTCTCTGAATGGAAAACTACTGCGATTTTGCCTTTTTTTTTAAATGTTAATACATACCAGTTATGATAAAATCTGTATTTCCTAGGAAGTCTAATTTCATAAATTGTCAACCGAAGAAATGTCCCACATGTATTATGTTCTATGAACTTTGAGTGCTATAAAAAAAGTTTTTTAAACTGTTGAATAAAAGTTCATTCTGAATAGTCTGTAATATGAAATTTTTAATGTTATAAGTGCGCACTAATAACATATTCAAAAACTGATTTTGCATATGCGTATATATATGCATATGTATATATATATATATATATATATATATATATATATATATATATATATAATATATATATATATATATATATATATATATATATATATATATATATATATATATATATATATATATATATATATACGTGTGTTTGTGTGTGTGGTCATATTTTAACCAATTAATTTGTTTTAATTATAATTATATTTTGTAATAAATCATCGACTATTCTATACCTGAAAGATAAACCTTTCTTCTCTTTGGTGAAACTTGATTTCTATTTTTAAATTCTAGTAATCTTGTTGGCTAGCACCAACTCTCTAAAACATATTTTAATACAGTGAACTTTCCTTGCTTAACAACTTATGTAAAAATTCTGCATGTGTGCCGAAGTCAATAGTGTCCTCACGTGTTCTTTTCTAACCTTTCTCATTATAACCAACTCCGTTCCGATTCATTTAAAGTATAGTTTTACAACGTTTTGAACCAGACCAGGTAAACTTCTCGTGCCACATAAAAATCAAGTTCCTTTTACCCAAGTTTTTGTCTCCTCTCTTCCCAATTTTAACATTTTAACATAAACAGCATGCATACACATACATATACATTATATATATATATATATATATATATATATATATATATATATATATATATATATATATATATATATATATATATATATATATAATGGTAAAATTTATGATGTAAACCAGACCAAATTATGGTACTTTGGCAGGGAAAAAATTGTAAGACTCAAGTTTGCTCCCAACTGTTGGCCTGGGTAGCTAAGATTCTCTATTAAATGGAAGATTATTTTAAATTCATAATTTAGATATAATAGAAAATATTAATAATTAATATATTATAACTGCTAATAAAAAATTATTAAAATATAATATAATTATTAATAATTAAAGTAATTACATAATAACCTTCTGAAAGAAAAATACCTCATTTTTGTACAATAAATAATCATCTAAGCACAAATAAAAAAAACTTAATGAGCATTTCAGAAATTTTCTTAACTATTACATCAAATATCAACTGTGAACGATGAAAGAAAAATAAAAGAAATCCTGCGACCTGGAAAAAGAAATCCAGTCACCCGTTTGGAAAGTTTACATTTTAGCGTCATGCCACCGACGTACTGTTAAATGTATCAAACACTTACACCATGTCGATGCCAAACTAAATATGTCAATATTTTAAAAATTCTTTTAATAAAAAAAAATCTTGGAAAACATTACAAACCTTTCGATATAAAGTAATTTATGTTTATATATTTTTCTTTTTATCGATAGAGGGCAGCACCAGGATTTACAAATAATTGGTGTTCCGAAGAGTTTGCATGAAAAATTACAAATTCGATTTTCGTCACCTATAACATAATACAGGAATTCCTATCGTAAACACTCTTATAAATATTTAGCTGCTTAATTATTACACCATTTTAATGTTATCCAATAATTTTCTAATATAATTTCAGTTTCAATAAAGAATGATAATTTTCCAAAATTTTTTAGTTCTCCCTGTGTTGTAAATCCCAATGTATACAATGATAATATATTTTGAGTCATTCGATTCTAAAACTACACTTCAACCTTAGTAATTAATTTTACAAAATGTCAGAAATTGGTAAAATTATTGATATTTGACAAAGTTTACTTTTCAAAATAACTATTAAACTAGCTTTTAATTTCGCATTGGTCAGTTAATTATACATTTATTGTACAGTATTGAAACGTTCCTATATATAAATTTATATAAACTGGGCAGGACATATATAAATGTATATATCATGTGTATTTTATTCTTTCCTTGAAAAGGCTCCAAGTTATTTTTCGGGGGTCGATAGTTGCAGCTGAACACGGGCCCAAATACTATGAATGAATCGGTCGCCATCGAATCAGAGTAGTCTGTGAAAGGGTTTTTCAGAAATACAAGTATAATACCACAAGTGATTAAAACAAGATTAAAACTGCTTACTTGCCGATGTCCTCCAAAATTAACATTGTATTTTACTAATTATTTCTGTATGTTTCAATACACACATACACACACATATATATATAGATATAGATATATACATACATATGTCTGAGTGTGTATATATATATATATACAAGCACACCACAACCCAAATATATATGAATGAATATATATATATTAAATACTTATACATATATATGTATTTATTTAAAATATAATATAAGACCACACTGTAACATTATTTATAAAAATATAAAATTGTTCTCTTCAGTAAAGTATTTTACTAATTATTTCGATTTGTTCAATAGACACATCATTTAATTTTACATATATAGATAAAACACACAAGAACTGATGCAGCATAAAATAATGTATATTTAAAAAAAAAAAAAAAAAAAAAAAAAAAATATAATATATAATATAAAAAATATAAAAAAATAAATATAAAAAACGATTTTTATTCGTTGTTATGTTTCACAATTCAAAAGGAACAAGAATACCGAATTTTCAGTTAAGTTTCTCTCAGCTGAAAGTCAATTGTCACGTTACAGTGAAACACTGTAAAATACCTGACCTGAAAATATAAGAACAAAATGTAGGAATCCTGAACACACCTAGAATATGAAGGATTGCTAAAAAATATTCTAAAAATATTTTGTGAAATGCATCACAGCCTTTTTTTTTATTTTAATAGTAAAATAGATTATTTTATAAAAAAATATTAAAATGCTTTGAAAAACTGCAAAACAAATTCGTCTGTTGTAATAATGTTATATTAATCTATTGCAAGTTCACAAGAACTGGTCGAAACAGAATCTGAAAATATTATTTTATGAAATGTATTATGGTCGTATCTCTATCTAACGAAGTTTCTAAATCCTTGAAATAAAGTTTGTAACACCCAAAATTTGCTAAATAGAGATTTACTTTTTCAGTACATAAAACAGACTTTAAATTCAGAAATATTAAATATTATTAAAAGAAGTAATTAATTGCTCTTTTTATATGTATTAATATAGATTTGTTTTTATTTGTTTTACCCTCCCCCCTAAAAAAAGAAATCTGAGAGGAAAACAGAGAAAAAGCAAGACAGTGTCGTGGAGTACGCTGTATTTTCATCTAAAATGGAGTTTATATTAGAATTTTATTTTAAGGTGAGTTCAGAGGTATCGGTCATCATAAAATGTATAGAAAGAAAGAATAAATTTGAAATGGCCAGAAATGTTTTGGGAAATAGGACTTCGATACTTAGAGGGTATTTTACGAAGAATTCAAAAAAAGGTTTTTCGTTCCAAGGAAAAGTGTGCAAAATAGAGAAATTCACAAAATAGAAGTTCGTTAAAAAGATAATTAGTTGTATATATTTTTTACTTTATATCACAATTAATTGTTTTATAAAATATTAATTTTGAAGATGTTTTGTGAAGCTGCCAAAATTTTTATAAAGCTGTAGAAATATTGTTATAACTGAATTATTGAAAGTCGAAATCAGAACAAGAGATATGGCCAAAGAATTTCTGAAAATGTCGTTTTATAAAATATATTACATGATTATTAGTTTAACCCTATCTCTACTAGCAATTTTGTGTTCCTAATACTGAGTACAGATGAAAATAATGAACGCCTGCACCTTCAAGCCCAAACTTTTAGGACTTTAATGGTTTTAGGACTTCAAGATGGTGGGTCCAGAGAGTTCTCTGAACCAAGTTCTCTTAACCTGAGATTTTTATCAGTAAACCCAAATATTAACAAAGAGTGAGAAAAAATACTAACTCTAAGAATGAACTATCAACAATATTTTTAGGCGGAATCCTCTAACACTGAAATATTTATCAGTCTACACAGATAATGAGAGCAAAGGAGCTAAAGCTGCAGGATTATCAGTCAATAGACTTCTGTGAGCCACACTAAAGACAGTTTCTCTGTCTCTCCTAGGTCAAGCCCACTGGATCAGAAACTTGGATCTTTGATATAAGAAAAATATCATGCATGCACAGAGAAAATTGAAGGATTCTTTGGCCTTTCAGGATATCGGTCAATCATGATATAGGATTCTGTAGGCCAAATTCCGTAGGTTCAGTAGGAAATAAAATGACAACGAGAGAGAAAAACAAACAACTGAAAGGTTCAAAACAACTAAAAGTTCTCTGGAATCCAAATCAAAGATAAAAGTTTAATGATAACAAGTTCAAATATGAAAGCACTGAAATATCAAAACACAATATAAATAAAATAATAGCGAAATATACAAATTATCTCTGTCATATTATATTCTAATGGGGTAACATAAGATAACGTTGTAAATTTGTTGTATTCATAAATAGAATTGCAGGCAGTGAATTCACATCAGCGGCAACCAGGAATAGACCTTGAAGTAACATAAAATCCCGTCTGTGGTTGCGAATGTGTCTATACCAAAATATTTAGTGTGTGAAGAATTTTGAAAATCTACACATGAATTGGACGTCATTTGGAACATGATGTTTTTGGAAGCTAAAAAAAGAACGCGTTTACACTGTAATGAATAGAACAGTTTCAAACTCCTGGGGCCCACTAAACGTGGAACGCTGCGAAGTAGCTAAAAGAAGAATAAGAGAATGAAACAATCTTCAACGTACCTGGAAGCTGAATGGTGTGCTGGTAGCAATCCTCGACCGTCGGCTTGTAAGTACTACTGAAGACGTCGTCCAGAAACCGCATCACAAGGCTTGTTTTACCGACACCACCTGCACCCAGAACGACAAATTTACTTTCTCTCATGAGTTTTGGCACACGCGTGGTTCAAATCATTCGCTTGGTATCAATTAAATATATGTTCAAAAAGAGAGTGGATTCTTAAGAAAAATAAAATATGTATTCAGGTCTGTACGATTATATCTTTAATTCTCAAATGATTTCAAACACGTGAAGCCACTTTAGTAGAGTACGGGATGAAATTATAAAAAAAAAGAGTTCCAGTTCAACTATTTCTACATATTTCTCGATAGAGACTTAGTTAAGGACTACGGGTGCCCCATCACGAAGTGGTGCCGTAAATATGAAGGCCCCTGTCGACGGCAAAAACTGAGCTTGCGGGCAGAGGGGCGCATCCCTACCTTAAACAAAAACCGTGATTGAATGGGCCACCGGTGATGACGGAGCCTGCCCACGTGATACCGTCGTGTGTGGATCTCTCTCGATAGGCCGCCCCGCGAACAACTGCCAAAGATAAGGTTGCTGCCGTAGTCGCCAAGGCGGGAACACGATCCTCGCCAATCGGGCTTGTCCCTTGAAGATGCTCCAAGTTATTTTTCGGGGGTCGATAGTTGCAGCTGAACACGGGCCCAGATACTATGAATGAATCGGTCGCCATCGAATCAGCTTAGTCTGTGAAAGGGTTTTTCAGAAATACAGGTATAAGACCACAAGCGATTAAAGTAGTAGATTAAAAATGTTTACTTTATTAAGAGTTATATAAATACAATTACATCGTTACAACTTACCTGCTGTGGTGCATGTTACTTTATTTAACAAAAAGGTCATTAGTTACATAGAATTTATTAAGGAATAAAACAACTGATTATCTTTATGCTTTTATTATGTCATTCCTTTGAAATTTCTATTAATTAGATAGTCGATAACATTTAAGCTTCACTTATTCGCTTTTTTAAGCTTCTTAAATTAATATGTTGAACTATCATATATATTATCTGAATTACAGCTTTTATAAATATACGTTTCATCATACTTAGCATAACGGTCACCAGCTTATTATAATGAAGTCATATTGGCTGTGGTTTGTAATTTGAATGTGATTGGTCTGTATTAGATGTGGACTGTATTGTAGGGAGTTCAGTATATTGCACGCAGAAGTATACTCTTATTCTTCATCCGAAAAAACTTCCTTAGAAGATATTTTCTTTGAAATGGTTCTGCTGTAGGTTCAATTTTCTTTTACCGTAAGAACATTTTCTCTTCGCTGCTTGTTGTTTTCAGCTGCAGCTCTCAAAACATTTTTATTGGCTAATGTGTCAAGATGGTGTTAACTGTTGCTCCCTCGTGAGCAACAATTTCCTTTCGCCAGTTTAAAGATATGGCCTGATTTCTTGGACACATACCTGAAGCTGTGCCTACCTCGATGTACAGAGATGTATTTTCTACTTACAATCACCTGTTTTCAATTCAGAGGACATATTTTAGAGGCAGAAAGATCTCCTTGAGTTGGATTACTGTTCTATTTATATTCTACAAAGTTTCGTCTATTGAATTAATCTATTGCATTTGATTGCTATGTCATTTTAATGAAGAATATTGTTGTTGTTGTTGTTGTTATTGTCTTATGCCACTTGGTCAAACCAAGCACGATTGAGCTGGAGGTTACTTAGTATTAAGGCAAAGGAGAGCGCCTTTCGTTTTGACGACTTATTCTCAAGTGGGTTCTTAAGGAAAACAACTTGTGCCATTTTCATTAATCGAAGCGGAGCTATGCATGGAAAAGGTGTTAACCGCTCCATGTCCACGCATTAACTGATCTTATCTGTTTGCAACCTCATCAAATTCTTCCAAAATGCTTCCGCCTGGCCGGATTATCCTGAAAGCTTACGCAAGCGTGGGTCTTTTTCATTTATTTTATTATTATAAAAGAGTTCTCTTTTTAAAATCGCTGTTAACTCACGTAATTTCCAACTACCCCTTTTTTAGACCTGACATATATATATATATATATATATATATATATATATATATATATATATATATGCGTGTGTGTGTATTATATAATAGACATCAATATAAATAATACATCTAGTAAATTTAAAAATTCAAACATATAGTTTCATTTTCAAATTTCGCATTCGCGACGCTGTTAGTAAGAATCGACTAAATTGGTAAATAACTAATATTAGAGTGTTGCAAGGAATAGAAATAATCAATCGAAATTGAATAGAAAGATAATAAATTTAATCAAAACATTAAGTATATAAAATTATAATGTTATATTGTTTTAAATATTTCTGTTCTTCAACTGTATTTATCAATATTGGTACACATTTTAGAAAGTAGTTTTACTATTTACTAGTAGCTAAACTTTATATTTTATACAGTTTTCAACATAACATAATCTACATCTTTTATGTAAAATACACTGAAACTGCTTTACATGATATTGCCGCATAAAGAATTTCGTCAGCGAGCTCAGTGCCGAATGACCAAAGCACGAGATCCAGACTCGAAGTTTGTGGGTTCGATGCTTGCCATGGCGGTTGGTACAAAGCGTGGATTTTTAATTTAAAAAATGCTATTTATTGTTGCCTTTTGTTCTCGAACATTCTAGATATTTCTTTATTATGTAAATTAGTTATTTCTCGAATATTCTGTTCGGGTTAAAAGCTAATACCCACTAGTTGTAGGCAACTTCTCGATCTTGTAAAGTTGCGTGTTGCTACTTAGCTTCTATAAATTCGTCTGTTAAGATAAACGGTATGTTCGTTCGAATCTTCGTGACAATATAGCTGAAATAAACAAAATAAGTCGCTTTTCATCGCATATTTTATTTTAATCTCCATATAAGCTTGTTATGCATTTTTTCCCTTTATAAAGTATAAAAGTGATTTTGAACATAGATACTACTGTAACGCTCCCCATTTTCTGGTGAGGTATACTAGCGTGGGAATGGGCCCGCCTACTTTACTGGGACAGGTGTGCTAGGTCTTCTCTGAGGATGCATTAAATTACCTCCGAAACTTTTAGGACAACAAACCACATTTATTTACACTGATGAAAAATTAAAGCATAAACAAAAATAACATAGTTCTGAGTCTTGGAGCCTGTTTTAACCATATTATATAACCGAGCATTCCATGTCAGAATAAAACGGACGTAGTGTTTCTCACATAAAACAGCGCGATCTGTTCCAGTCGCAGGCTCTGTGTCGGCTCCACTGCCGCAGATATTCTCTCCCTTCCTCGGGGGGTACGGCAGCTTCTGTAAACTTTGAACCTTCCGAAAAGGGAAAATCCTCCTTTCAGATGCCCTGCAATAACAAACAAGTGACACATCCGAAAAAACTTATCAGCCCCCCCCCTTAGCCGGCCGGCTCCTATTTCCCCAAGGAAAGCCGGATGGAAGGAAACAATGGGGGCAATCTTGCAGATCGTGAAGGGCACACATATGAGAAACAGAGGTCGTGGGTGCAAATTCCTATTCCTTACAACTACATTCTAGCAATTAGCATATATTGGTAACTTTACTTTTCTCTTCTTCGGGGTGGCCATGTAGACTGATTTTTTATTTACTTGTCAGAGATGACATTTTTTATGTTCCCAAAATAATTTAATAACTTTCAACAGAATCCCCACTTGCGTGTGTAAGTTGAAGAATCCCCTCGATTTTGATTCCCCTCTGGATGGGGGAAGATTGTATTCAGATTCCATACTTCTCTCGTAGCAGTCGATCCAGCGAGAGGTCATCCAGACCTGCAGATTTAGCCTGTAAGTTCTTATATCGCATACATTGATGCTTTTCGAGTATCCACCAACTTTTCAACTCAGCATTCCGGGATATTAGCCCTGGTCACTAACGACTGCATCATCTCGTACCCTTACTCCCACCCGAAAGGAGTTTGAGATTTGAAATAACGATGTTCATGACTGTGTTCCTTGATGCTATCATTGGCCACTAACCCTGACTGGTGTAAAGCGTTCGTAAAGCCTCGACGGAAAATATCTTCAATTAAGATAATCCTCATGAGGAGGGGATATTTTTTTACTGATTCCTTACCTCTCTAGCACCTGTCAACCACTCGGCGAGAGGATTTCCAGACTCATAAAATTTTGTCGTACACTATCTCTAGTGAGATGGGAGATGTTTAGTGTCATGTCAGCACCATTCTAGCACCCGGAATTCTAGCCCCACATGCTTCCCACTAGATCCTATCGGATTTCATAACCTTTCTAGTTTATTCTTTGAAAAGGTAGATATCAACTAGCAGCCATTCTCATTCTCTGTCAAACAAATCTAAGGTAGCCATCAGCATCATTCTATTTAAAAAAGTATTTACAGTTCTATGTACCTATTGCAAAATATTTTCATAAAATGTTAAATGCTAATAAAAACAAATCAAAAATAAACAGCAAATGGTATGTGCTTTAAAAACTGTAGTATTACGTATATTTGATTCATTTATAAAAAAAGAGGAAATTTGTTATTATTCAGTTGTCAGTAATGAATGGTCGTTAGATTCAGAATAATGAAAAAATGCACCTCAACTCTTATAAATAGCAGAAAGGGAGTTAGATGTGTTAGTATGATACATTTTGACAAAAATTATTACATCAATAAAAATGTATAAACTATTTCAATCAATAACTTTCAATCACTTCATAAATAATATGTACATTATGACGTTCTTCGAGTCTGGAGAGTTTAACCCTCTGGCTGCTTATCTATGATTGCGATTTTCACGGGCATTTGCTTTTCTTCCTTTTTTGAGAAGCTTATCCTACTTTTTCCCCGTTTAACCAGTGAAATAAATTATATGCATTATTAGACGCTTAATTATGTAATAATTACAATTATATAACTATAGTTATATTAGATAATATAATTATAATTATATTGTGTAATAAATAGAAATTAACTGTAAATGAATTGAAATTTATTTAAAAAAATTTTTTTTTTGTGATAACATCTGAAATTGGTATTTTTGACAGTTTAATTTCTCACGATAAAAATCTATATAAAAAGTCTTTCTAAGAAAGAAAAACTGCATATTCCATTTTTTTCAATCAATATATATATATATATATATATATATATATATATATATATATATATATATATATATAATATATATTATATATATAATATATTATATATTATATATATATATATATATATATTATATATATATATATTTATATATATATATATATATATATATGTATATATATATATATATATATATATATATATATATATATATATATGTATATATGTATATATATATATATATGTATATATATGTATATATGTATATATATCTATCTATCTATCTATCTATATATATATATATATATATATATATATATATATATATATATATATATATATATATATATATAGTATATGTATATATATGTATATATGTATATCTGTCAATCTGTATATATATATATATATATATATATATATATATTTCAATAATGTATTTAAAAAATGCACACTTTGGTAACCGATTTTGGTCTACAAATTGAGCAGTCAGAGGGTTAATGCAGGAAGTTCGTTATATACTTTAAATGCTTTCACCCTTTTATAACAGTTTTAATGTTTTACTATACAATAATGTTGGTTTTTTATCAAAAAGAAAACTATTTCTCGCTGAAATCTCACTTTTGGTATCACATCATGAGACAAAATCTATCAAAAAGCAATGAATCAGTTCATAAAAAAATGATGTAGATTAAAGAGGCGAGAATAATTTCTCAAGAGTACTCGGAATAAATGTGGCGTATGAATAAGACATAAATGCCAAAGCATAATTTTCGTAAAGACATTGGCTACTAAATGTCAGTATTCTTCCTAATAAAAGGCTCAATAAAATAATGGTAATTTCTATGAAATCTGATCATTCATCAGACGGCAATCGGAGTTCAAGCTGAAGGATTAGAATCGGTTTTATTACAGGGTTAAAATTGATTTTACTACAGGTATATTTATAAGATAATAAATATTACGAAAGTTTTACTATGCATAGATATTAATGGGCAACAGAAGATACCATTTGTGCCTCAAGATTTACCATATATTGTAAGATATTCTAATTATGCTTACTACCAGAGGTAAAAATTTCATTGTTTTATTATAAGGTTAGTTTAGGTGGAGAGCAGTACGGACTGCTATTTTTAATACACGGGAGTTAATGAGACCTTACTGTTTTATGAATTTATTTGGTCCAATTTCAATTCAATACTTTAGAAAACTACTTAAAAGTTATATTTTGTTAATATTCATATTATTCATGCATGACTTCAATGAGCTACAAAACATGGAATTCAATATTTGCTACATCTTTATATATAAAATTATTATGTCCTTATGTTTGTAGTAGAACTTTGATGAAATGTTGTGTATGTAATTAAGTTGATTCGAGAATGGTTTGATTCACAATTTGATCCGATAAAAAATGCTTTTTCCTTAAAAATCCAGAATTGCTCGCTTTATTGAGATCATTATAAAGCCACTCGAACCCCTTTACTGCCAACATATCTTTGGCGCAGTGGTCTGCTTAACAGGCTTCAGTACGAAATGTCCCATGGTCGAATCCTTGTACAAGCTATATGGGAATTTTAATTTAATCTAGTTACTTTTGGTATTTTTACACCTTATTACACTTGGTGGATTCAAGTATTTTTCAAATAATTTTTTCCTTACTTTCCATCAAATCCGTCCAATTCATAATTTATTTAAAAACATTTTACAATTTCTGGATTTACAGCATTAAAACTTTACAACGTCTGCCGGGTCGACTAGTAGTATTGTAAAAGACTTACCCTACGATCATCTATACCTGTTTATGAAGAAACAGATTCAATTTACAATTCCTTTTCCTGATGAAAAATGCGTGAGTTTTTCGTGTAATCGCGAAATAAATCTCACCTAAATAAAGGCCTTATAGAGCGTGAACCTGAACCAAAAGAAAAGGGTTGAAAATTGTTACTATCACACGAGAAATCCATGTAATCTTCAACGAAAATAGGGTTTGAAAACGGAACCCATTAATTTTCCAACGTGTACATATTAAAGTGTGATAAGGCTTTGAAACATTGCAATCATGCTTACTATCAGAGATAAAATTTTACTATTTTGTGGTAAGGTCCTGTAGGTTTGGAACACTACGGTTTACTATTTAATTCGTAAAGATATTAAATAGTAAATGTAAGTATTCATTCTAATAAGTCTGAATAAATTATGGATAATTTCTTTGTAATATTCTAATGATTAATCAGACAAATATATATATGTATAGACGAATATCATCATGAGCGGAGTAGGTAATTGCCTATAGGCTCCACGATTTTTAGGAGGCCCACAACATTATTAGTTACTTATTAACTTGACCCACCTTACGCCATACGGGAACATTAAATTGTATTTATTCATTCAAAATAGCAAATGAAATGGTTCATATAAAGTACTTCATATTACAAATAGAAAATTTTAAGAATGAATAAACAGTACCAGCATCACGATCATACAAACTTATTTTCGAAAACTTAGTGCAATCAACGTTTCCTAATGTTATGAGAGCATTAAAAATATGTAGGTGTCTCATTATAACAAAACCTACAGGTGAATGATGCTTTTCTACTTTAATTTTCGATTTCGTTGATTTTCAATGACACAAGAAAGACTGAACTCACTTGCTATTAAGACCTCTTGCAGAACATGGAATTCCACGATGTTTTAAAAGTATTCACGTCCAAAAAATTAAGAAAAACAAAAATTTAGTTATTTTTAATTTTTTATATAGTATATAATATTTAATAATTACCGTTTATTTATATTTTATATTAATTCGTTGATAATTTGTTATTTTTGTGTAATAGAATTACATTCCTAAAACTATTGTGTTATAAAATTATATTCATAAAATTATTAGGTGCAAGAACCACGAATTTCAACTGTCTAAGGGCCTCAATCTTGTTTAACCCTTTAAAGGTCACTATTAAAAATTCTTTCAGATTTAACAGCATTAGGTTATAAACGTTGTATGTGAAACTTATGAATAGGAAACATATGAAAACAAATTTTACATTCTTTTGGTAGCTGGGAATTTTTTTATTTACTTTTATGGGGGGAAGGGGTGAGATTGGGAAACGATTCCCTTGTACAGCATGAAAACAAGTTTTTTAAAAGTAATTATATTGGAAGAACAATGTATAATTATCATAAAAAGGATGTAATAAATAGAAAACTACACAATTTTTCATTGTTGTTTTGTATAGGTGTTTTTATTTGAAGTTATAAGGAGAAAAATCAAATTCGAGATTTTTCATGTAAATCAAATTTCAACTAATATATTTCAAAGAGAAAAATAAACTATGCAAAAATTTATTATCTATTGCTACGTCTATTTCAAAGAGTTAATAGCATAAAAAAATAAAAAAAAATCCTTCCTACATTTTAAAAAGAAGAGAAAAAATTATTAACAGGTGGTTTCGCTGCGAAACTACTGCCCGTTAAAGGGTTAATACAGCACTGCTTGGAATACAGTACATGAACAGTTCAACCTACAACACAATAAAGCATTCCGACGTGCTATAATTTTTAAAAAATCTTTGAAAGCAATTTCTCCCTTCCCCTCAAACAGTTTTTTCAACAGTCAAAATAGCTTAACCTGTAAAATACAAGCATGAACTATCATACGCATCCATGCTCTATTTTGCATTCATTATCGACACGCTGCATTCGTATTTCAGGCGTCGAATTTAAAAAGGGAGAAAAAAATAGCAAAGATATTCTCGTATTAATGGATTGAGCATGTGAACGTTTTTAATTTACATTTGAGTGCATGCAAGAATGAAAAACATTTCATTCTAAAATTTTGTAACATCAATTTGACACCCCCCTCGATGTTGCATCCGAGGACAGACGCTACCCTCATGTCACTTCTAACTACGCCACTGCTATTATTGTGGAAGCTACGGTGTTTCGATGTTCCTCTCACACACGGGTAGAATCCAAAAATACCATCCAGTAAATGATATATTTTATAGAAATCAAAAATATAACTTATAATGCATGGGTTACCAGTAAATCAATAATTACATTAAAGAGTGGATTATTTTAATGACACCAGCATGTACTGCTAATAAAGTTCCACTATATAGTATACTTTAAAAATCTCATCTGGACTATACATTACTTCTTTGTACGCGTTATAAAATTACATACATTGATTTATTTTGATTGAATAATACGTCCTCAGAATTATCCTTAGCTGGGTGTATTACCATATAACATGTTGCAACTATAACTAATGGACTTAAAAAGCATTGTTTCATTTGTATATGGATACGTCTGGAGGGAAATGACGAGCACAGCATCTTTCATAATTAATTCATTTATACCGAAACCAAGTATGAATATATAAGGGAAATGAGAATTCAACACGTCAAGCTGAAATTTTTGACATAGCTCAGCTTTTCTACAAAATGGCAGAAGATGGAATACCATTCACATGATGCCATTAGGGAAAAAGAAAAGTTAGAATTTAATTTATTTCACCGCCACGGAAGTAGCGGCATTTGCTTGCGTACGGGGTAATATTTTCAGTTACGCCGCCGCACGTCTATATCTTTCTAATTTTATAACTGAAGGCCGGTGACAGTATTGTACGTCATATTGAGATAGTAACATCGAATGTGAATTGCTATAATAAATGAAGTACATGACTAGATATACTAAATATCCTAACTACAAAATTTTGTTCGACTGAAAATTATTTATTGAGTAATCAAAATACGCACGTACGCACTACAGACGTCAAGTCTAATTATATCAATATCTACTCAAGGATGGTCAAAATGCATATTTAAAGAAGCTTCAAACTTAAAGTTTCCAGAAGTCAGAATCGGTCCGTCACTCAAGGAATGTCCAAATAAAGTCTCTGCTCAAATCTGACCACTGAAACATTTGGAGATTGAAATACTTATTTTAATTCGTACATAAAAAAGAAAGGGAAGTTATAGGAACCACTAGAAAAAAAACTTGTCAAAATCGATCAAGGCATGTTCAAATAAAGTATTTCTGTTCAAATCTGAACACTGAAACTTTTTGAACATTGAAATATTTCCTTTAATTCGTACAAGGAAAAGAAAGGGAAGTTATAGGAACCACTAGAAAAAAAAACTTGTCAAAATCGATCAAGGCATGTCCAAATAAAGTATTTCTGTTCAAATCTGAACACTGAAACTTTTTGAACATTGAAATATTTCCTTTAATTCGTACAAGGAAAAGAAAGGGAAGTTATAGGAACCACTAGAAAAAAGTGAATGAAGTATTAAAGTTTTTAAAACAAACAAATATGAATAATTCATTTGCTAATTTGCACCTGAATTTTTCTTTTTTTAAAACAAACAAATATGAATAATTCATTTGCTAATTTGCACCTGAATTTTTCTTTTTTGTAACTATATTTTGTAGGCATTTCATCTCTTAAATCGCTTATAGTTTTGATCATATAATGTTATTAAGTAGCCAAGTACTTTATGAATTTGTCGAAACTGGAGACATTCTTCAGCAGATAGTGTGATTAAAAAAATTTTCGAAACAAAAGTGGAAGAGAATGTTAAAATAAAAAAGGGGGAATAAATAATAACAAATGTAACAATTCTGATAACATGAAAAAAAGAAAAGAACACTCCTAAGATAATAAAAATTAAAATGACGTCGTAATTAAATAAAGTACACCATCAACATGTGAAACGAAACTAAGCAACAATGTAAAAAATGATCAAAAAACAGTAAAAATGGGAGTGAAATAATAACAGATGTAAACATTTTTATCAGAGTGGAAAAAAATGCAAGAACTAATGGCACTATAATAAAAACAGGGTAAAATTTGTAATAAATATAATTAGATCAACGTGTGAACAAAACCAAGCATGAGTGAAAAACTGTCAAAATAAAAGTGGAAAAGAATGTCTAAATAGAAAAGTGGAGTGAAATAATAACAAATGTAACAATTCTGATCACATGAAAAAAAAAGAAAAGAACAATGCTGAGATAATAAAAATTAAAATAACATCGTAATTAATTAAAGTATACCATCAACATGTGAAACGAAACTAAGCAATAATGTTTGGTTTTGGAGCGCTACGGTGTAAAAATAAACCAAAAAACTGTAAAACTGGGAGACAAATAGTAACAGATGTAAACATTCTGATCAGAGAGGAGAAATAAAAAAAGAAAGAACTAATTGCACTATAATAAAAACAGGATAAATTTTGTAATAAATATAATTAGATCATCAAAATGTGAAGCGAAACCAAACATGAATGGAAAACTGTCAAAAACTGTAGAAAGTCAAAAAATAACAAATGTAGAAATTCCGATCACTGCAAAAAGGAAACGAAAATATAAAACAAACAAGGCTAACATGATAAAAAACAGGATAAATATAGTAATAAATACAAGCAGACCATCAACATTGGAAACGAAACTAAGCAATAATGTTTGGTTTTGGAGCGCTACGGTGTAAAAATGATCCAAAAAACTGTAAAAAGGGGAGACAAATAGTAACAGATGTAAACATTCTGATCAGAGAGGAAAAATAAAAAAGGAAAGAACTAATTGCACTATAATAAAAACAGGATAAATTTTGTAATAAATATAATTAGATCATCAAAATGTGAAGCGAAACCAAACATGAATGGAAAACTGTCAAAAACTGTAGGAAGTCAAAAAATAACAAATGTAGAAATTTTGATCACTGCAAAAAGGAAACGAAAATATAAAACAAAACCAAACTTAGTAGTAACAACATACCAGAAATGGAGAACTTGCTGATATGCAACTCTTTCAGGAGTTTCACAACATTTGTAAACTTCGCATGCAATTTTCGGCACACAATGCTATCAACTACATAGGATAAATTTCGAAATTGGATATGGTACAACATGAGTTAAAAAAAATACCACCATAAAATCTTTCACCACATTTATTTTCTTCTCTCTCATAATACTATTCTAGTTTGGTTTTTTACAAAATCTAAGAATAATGATAACTGTTGCCAAATACAACAAGTAAAGTTTTACAAGCATTTACAAAATAACATTTACAATTACTGAAGCATTTTAAAATTAATTATTTACATTTAAATTAATTATGTTTAACTTATGATTTAAATTAATTACTCCTAAATTAAATATATCGTTACAAACTAGCAATCAGAGTAGTAGTTTGATCGGGGGATCCTTAGCTCAAAAACTAACCCCCGTCGGGAGAGTGCTTTAGATCAATCAGGGTGAGTATCAGGATTTGCTAGTTCATTTTGGGGTTTCACACAATAATTAAAATAAAAATTACATAAAAAGTAATAATCAATTTGGCCCTAGACAGCAACAAATATAGTAAAGTGGTGATAAAGAAAAAAGTTTATTGAATAGAGAGTAGAAGTTTTAAAAAGATAGAGAGTTTTTTATGCAGATGCAAGCTTAATATAAAATTTTAATATTTTTTTCATAAATTTATATATTTATATATATATATATATATATATTTTATGATTTAAATTAATTATGTTTAAATTATGATTTAAATTAATTACTTCTAAATTAAATGTACCGTTACAAACTCTTTAACCATTAGAGGGCGCATTTATATTAGGCAGTAATAAAGGAACATAAGTTGGTATACCTATATATGCGATTTTTGTGAAATAATTATAGTTTTGTATAGTTTTATGAATTTATTGCAATAAACAGAAATAATGCCAAAAGCCTTAAATAAGTTATTTATTATTCAACGTAAAATGTTGCAATATAAAATATTTTTGTTTTCCCATAAGTTTAGTAATCTGTTAAAAAGTTAAGCTTTAATTGTTAATAAAACTAAATATTTAAATATCTTTTCAAATAATAATAGAATAAAAGAAGTTTTAAATAAATTTATTGCATTGTTAA
>CM063508.1:48451532-48589032 GCA_032207245.1 Pardosa pseudoannulata
AGAAAAGAAACCATCTTTACTTATTGTAAGGAATTTGGACCAACGACCTGTGTTTCGCAGATGTATGCCCTTTACTATACTGCAAAATCGACCCCATTGGCCCCTTCCACCTGGCGTTCCGCAGGGGAAATAGGAGCTGGCCGGCTAAGGAGGCTAATAAGGTTTATCGCTAAGTGTAGCTTTTTTTTTTCAGGGTGGCAGTGCATTTGAACAGAGGATTTCCCTTTTTGGAATTGATCAAGTTTCCAGAAGCTGACCTCCCGAAGCAGGCAGAGGAGAACTGTGAGCAGTTCAGTTAAGTTCGGGGAGTCTGCGATTTGGAGAGATCTCTCTGGAGTGAGAGAACGGAATGCCGTTTTTATTTTGACACGGAACGCTGATCTGGTTAAGACAGGCTCCAAGACTCAGAATAGGCTATTTTGTTCTACTTTAATTTTCATCAATCTTTAAATTAAATTTGTGTTGTCCGTCTAAGCTTTGGAGGAATTATTTGGTTATCTATCCCAGAGACGACCGAACACACCTGTTCCAGTTAAGTAGGCGAGCAGGTCACACGCTAGCGTAGCGCCTCATAAAGTGGTGCTTTATACTTATTTTATTACAATCTTCTTTTAATACTTAAGAATAGGGTACCCTTTGGCAAATTTGGAGGAATTATTGGCGTTGTGTGCTAAAACACACATGTATTCCATCCGAACATTGTATTTCTTGCATTTTTGGAGACTTTAATTGATAAAGTGGTGCTTTACACTTATTTTATTACAATCCTCGTGTAATACTTAAGAATAGGGTACCATTTGGTAAATTTGGCGGAATTATTGGCGATGTCTCTAAAACACACATGTATTCCATCCGAACATTGTATTCTTGCAAATTTGACGACTTTAATTGATGAAGTGTGTGCCTTTGTAAAATAATTATATACCCTTAATTAAAATCGGGTAATACTCACTGGATATCTATATTTTTGAACGATTAATTCCTCAACAATTTATAAAGATAATAGCTAAAAACTATTAAAAAATAGCCATAGAGAACCATTAAGGATTCACTATATATATTTTTTTAAGCTTATCACTTTTAAGCTTATATTCTATTTTGAGTAAATTAGTAATGTTTCTTTCATTTTTTTGCTTCCTTTTCTTGTAATCAGAAAGTTTACGTTTGTTATTATTTGTCTCTGATTTTTACTATTATACCATTTCTTCCTTTTATTTTACCTTTAACCGTATTATTACTGTCCCATTTTCGTTTTTACTACTTTAGCTTTCTATTCTGTTATCACTGTTTAGTTTTGTGTAGTAACATTGTTTAGTTATATAACGGTAAATGTCTTATAAACAAACTCTCGTAATTAAAGCTTTATTCTTTTACTTTTAATGCAACTAACTGGTTACATTGTATCAACGTAACACTATTATCACCTCACTATATCAACTATGATATGCACATCACAAAAACGAGCTTTACTGTCTGTTATAATGACTCGCTAATGAACCTTTTATGTTCATGAACAAGGTAATTAAACTTTTAGATAATTATTATAAGCAAATTTTGTAACTGTAGATCATTTGAAGATGAAACTTACTACAGTTTCATTTTTATAAAATATCTTGCTCGGCTAATTAGTTCTTTAAAATAATGTTTTAATTAAGGATTTAAGGAGATAAACAGTGTTTTTGTCATTGAATATCTTGATAAAAATGGCAAAATTTACTGTATTCAAGATATTTGTTAGTACCATTTAATTTCTTAAAATCTTACATAATTTAAGAACCATGATCGAATGAGAAATACTCTAACTTTCGATATCGGTGCCATAGATTCGAATTTCCTCTGACGGCTGGGAAGTAACTGTGGGTAATCCACTTTAAAAGTAGATCTCAGTCTAATTAACCCTTATAAAGCAAGAAGTTGACCACAGTATTTCCAAATAACCAAGTACTTCGCAAAACGTTTCAGTTAAAGTATCAGTACATATTAAAAGCACTTTTATGGCACCCTAATAGATTACTAATATTCTTTTGAATCGTGATTGTAACAATGAACCTATTTGACAGGTCATAAAAACTCATGCTGTGAAAGATACTTTGAAAACCTTATGGTTGCTTACAATGAAGGAATTGCTAACCTCCAAGATTATGACCTTAGAAGGTTTAACAGAAGGTTTACAGCAACTATAATCATTCCATCAATTAATAAATCAATACCGTACTAGCTTGACTCTTACTACCACTTAAAGTAAAAAATGAAATAAAAGAAATAAGAATAACGCATAGACATCTTAAATTTTTTACTCTTTTATGTGTTTATTTTTCGCTCGTTGTCATTTTTGTGCTTACTGACAGAAGCCTCTGGATTGAAGGGCTCGGCCCATATGGTCCAGTTGCCACGTCACCTTTAAAGCCTTGAAAGCCTTTAAACATCTTAAATTACAATTTTTTCGATTTTGATCATTTTTATTTAATATTTTTTGTTTATTTTGTACGGATGTCACTGGCCGCAAAAATATTTTATGCTTTTCTATCCCTAAACTCTCTATTCTCTAGTTATTGTGCTATGAACTCACGAATCCACCCTTCTATCTCTTTGCTCTTTTATGTGTTTATTTTTCGCTCGTTGTCATTTTTGTGCTTACTGACAGAAGCCTCTGGATTGAAGGGCTCGGCCCATATGGTCCAGTTGAAACACCACCTTTAAAGCCTTTAAACATCTTAAATTACAATTTTTTCGATTTTGATCATTTTTATTTAATATTTTTTGTTTATTTTGTACGGATGTCACTGGCCGCAAAAATATTTTATGTTTTTTATCCGTAACCTCTCTATTCTCTATTTATTGTGCTATGAACTCACGAATCCATCCTTCTATCTCTTTGCTCTTTTATGTGTTTATTTTTCGCTCGTTGTCATTTTTGTGCTTACTGACAGAAGCCTCTGAATTGAAGGGCTCGGCCCATATGGTCCAGTTGCCACACCACCTTTAAAGCCTTTAAACATCTTAAATTATTAGATGGCGCCACTATGACACTTGCTACTCCTCTTTAAGTCAGCATTCTATCATTTCTCCACTTATCCTTCCTTTCCTCTATCATTTTAAACTTCTCCTTTTTATTTTTATTTAATTTTAATATATATATGTGTGTGTGTGTGTGTGTAAGAAAAATTCTCAGGGGTTTTCAAAACTTAAATCAAGGGTAAAAATTCCCGCGTCATTTTTCATTCCCTTTTTTAACCCCTAACCTAAATTGACCACTGGGGCTACAGGTTACGCCCTCAGAGAAGGGGCCTGGCCAATTATAAACCTACATGACCCTAGCGGACAATTTAGGAAATTTCCAAATAAAAAGGAGATACACGCTAGCGGAGACAGATTTTTCTAGAGATATTTTCCCACAGATGTTGACCCAGGTGTTAAGTGTCTTGTATATAGAACTTCATGCTAGCTGACCCTTCAGTTTGTCCCCATGATGAAGTGGGAACCCGTCCTTCAAAGTTATCTTAATAAAGGTTTTTAGCTGAAACGGTATCATTTTTATGGGCTTGACTGCAACCCCCCATCGAGAAGTCAGTCTCATTACATATATGTATATATATATATATATACATATATATAATAAAAAATACCCCAAAAAATTATTAAAATTTTATAAAATTGATGTTTGCATATGCATAAAAATTCTCTATCCTTTTTCAACTTCTTACTCTCTATTAATAACCTTTTTACTTTACCACTTTACTATTTATATTGCAAAATTACTATCTAAGGCATAATTGTTATCTCTTTTTAATGTAATTTTAATTTTAATATTGTGTAACCTTAAATGTCACTTGCAAATACTGATGCGCATCCTGAATGATCTAATTAATCTCTCTCACGACGGGGGATACAGCTTTCAGCTAAGGAGCCCCGATCAAACTACTACTACGAGCGAAATCTTAAATTATTGTGCTATGAACTCACGTATCCCCTCTTCTATCTCTTTACTCTGTTGTTTGTTTATTTTTTCGCACGTTGTCATTTTTGTGCTTACTGATAAAAACCTCTGGATTGAAGGGCTTGTCCCATATGGTCTATTTGCTCCATCGCCTTTAAAGCCTTTGAACATCTTAAATGGTGTATAATCTTAATAAAATTCTCAGGGGAATAGCAAGAGCTCCGTGCTCCTGACGTAACAATATCATATGGTTTGATTTAACATTTTAACTTTTAAAGAAATTTGCCGTAAAATTTCCTTTAAATTTTACAATAATATTAATAGCATCAATAACGAAATCATTGCTGAACTGTCTGACTATGATTTCAGGGAAAGCAATAATCGTAAAAGACCTCAAGCCGCTATGTTTCCATTAAAATAATTTTTTTTTCCAAATTCTCTTAGTTTTACTAAGTATTTTCCAAATTCTCATTTGTCTAGTTACTTGCGCCGACATTAGAGGGAGCCACGATGACGCCTGCTACTCCTCACTTCAAGTTAGTCTCTTAATTTTAAACTTTAAAAACTCATTTCTTCTCCTTTTTCAACTTTTCTCATTCTTAAATATTAATATAATATATATATATATATATATATATATATATATATATATATATATATATGTGTGTATGTGTGTGTGTGTGTGTGTGTGTGTGTGTGTGTGTATATGTATATGTATATATATTAATATATGTATATATATGTATTTGTATATGTATATATATATATATATATATATATATATATATATATATAATTTAAAACCCCCAAAAATTATTAAAGTTTTAAAAATTGTCGTTCTCATCCTTAAAAATATTTCTCTATCCTTTCTCCCCCTTTTATCTTTATTAAAGTTAAACTTTCTTTTCTATTTTATTATTTTAATTGTTATCAAGGGACTTTATTAACTCTCTTAACTTTTTTTAATTGTATATTTTAATATTGTAACCCAAATTATGGAACCTCAGCTAATGATGCACACGTTGTGTAAATGTCACTCTTTTTAAAGAAACAGACGTCGAACTGTAATGGACAGTAATTTATTCAGTACTCTAGATGTAAAGTACAGGCTTGACAAATAACACAGTATACAGTACCTGACATTGAAGTAAAACCGCTCACAATAAAAATTTCATAGACTGTAAAACACGAAATCTGTAAACTTGAATAAAACTCAGAAAAGAATAAAACTCGATAAAAAGTAAAACTCAGCAAAAACAACTCAGTCTTTCAGAACGGCACTCTATCACCATGTTAACTCATAAGGCTGAATCTCGGCATGCAAGCTAGTTGAAGTCACTCCAAACCCTTGAATGCAACCCCACTACTCCACGTCAGCATAAATACTGACAAGCAACACCTATCGCCGTACTGCAGAAAACTTCATTCAAAAAACAGTATCGCCATCTGTAGGAAAAAAACTAAACAAAACTCGAACACCTTGATTGAATTTTAAACACTCACGACTAGGGATTCGGCATTGAGCCCAGGTGCCCCGTTGAACTACTACTACCATGCTTGAAATATAACTCTTATCCCTGATGAAGAATATCGGTCTCTGATATCGATCATATTGTTTTTCTTACCAAATCTCTAAAATGCAGTTAAACGAAACAAATCGTCCTAAATGTATATAATGGGTCTTTGCAGCCCCATTATGGTACTGGTTAACCCCTTGCCAGTGACGCCCGAACTCAGTTCGGAAAACGCAAACAGTGGCGTAGGCAACATTTTTCCAAAGGGAGAGGGGTCATAATTTTCTGAAACTACTAAAAGAAATTCGAGTATGCTATAAAGCACTATTATTTCTCTAATTTAGACAGCTAGACAATTTAGACTTTTTATTTAGACAACATTGTTTAGAGAAATTTTGATTTGATTTTTTAAGTTTAAGAACATAATTTTTTTTAATAATAAGAGGTAAAATATTTTATTTT
Source organism: Pardosa pseudoannulata (assembly GCA_032207245.1). Classification (NCBI taxonomy): domain Eukaryota; kingdom Metazoa; phylum Arthropoda; class Arachnida; order Araneae; family Lycosidae; genus Pardosa; species Pardosa pseudoannulata. The sequence continues at coordinate 48,457,446 of CM063508.1, forward strand.
TATTAAAAAGTAGGAATTATAGAGCAATTTATCGCAACGTCACAAACTACTATAATGCCTTTCCCATTCATTTTCATGTTTACAACCGCCAATAAACAAACAATAAACTGCCTTCCGTTTGAAACTAAAACTAGAATTGTCATAATTTGAGAATTTGCCCTACTGCGTGAAATCGCCTTATTCAAGCCAGAAAAAACTACTCATAATGTAACATTTACATAAATAATAACAGAATATTCTATAGAAAACCAATGAATTTGACCAAAAAATAAGAAAAAATAACTTACCAACAAATAGGGAATTAAACCAGTATACACAACAACACTAAAAATTTATTGATTTAAAAATTATTGAAAAAAATATATCTTAAACTTTGGAATGTGCCAATTCTAAAAAGGAATAGACCGCATAATTTCTACTAAAATTTTTATTTTTGTCATTTTGTCTAAGCTCAAGGGGGGTTAACCTCCCCCCCTTCAGTACGCCCCTGAACACAAATGAGTCAATTTTGGAATGTACGAATGTACCTCAGTTCAGAAAAGAGAAAAAACAGTATTTCTATTACATAAAGCCCGTAATCGGTGCAATCCAAAGTATAATATTTAATTTGCCGTTTTCCCAATAGATGTAGATACTTTCCCGCGAAAGGTTCGACAGTTTCGAGCCATTTGTCGCTATTTCTCGAATACTGTTAGGATTTGTGAAATTCAAAGGAGTCATGGAAGTCATGACAGTTGATAGAGATAATAATATCATTATATTAGTTTATTATATTTATCCATTAAATTATGTCATTTGATTTATTTTTTGGAATATAAGCGAAAATTACTGTTATCCATTAACCTTTTCCATATATGGGGAAATATTGAAAATAGTAGTTGTCCTCTCTTCATAAAAGACTTCATTTTTATTTAATTTTAATTATTTACTAATTCATAATGGTTGTTTTATTTTTATTTTGTATCGTCTCTTTTCTAACGGTTTTTATATTTCAACAGATGGCATCACCATGTAACATTTTAATTTTGTTTTTAGAATTCAAGGCTAAGGAAAAATGGCTGTCAGCTTGCTATTCTGTGTGTGTGTAATACTATTCATTTTTTGGCCTGCATTCCATTCGTGTTCAGCGGTAAACATGTGTTTAAAACCTAATTCACAATTATTAGTTCATTTTGTTTACCTTCAATTCATCGTGATGTGTTTCATCCTTAAAAACAATTTTATTCGACAATAGACTTCTGTTTTGATTCATCATTTCGGTTTCTACAGATCTTGCCGATCAAATTCAAAAGGATAAAAAAGGTAAGCAATTTCCTGGTTCAATTATTGATTACTCATTATTGCTGAACATTTATAATAAATAATTGGCTCAAAAAAAAACCCAAAATTCAAGGGTGCTACTGAAGAATAGGGTGCCCCTTGGAAAATTTGGTGAAATTATTGGCGATAACAGGGCTAAAACAGGAAGGTATTTCATCCGAACAACATAGTATCCCTTGATATTTGGGCGACTTTAGTGGATGTAGATTGCGCTATTTTAATAAAATTATATGCAATTTCTTAATTAACCTGAACTACTGAGAAAGCGGGCATTTACATTTATGGACAATTAATCCCTCAACAGTTTACAAAGGCAACAAACAGCTCCAAATTATTAAAAATTAGCCATAGTGAACCTAACCTTTAATGGTTCTAATATAATATCTTATATATTAAAAGCATTCGTGCATTTAATATATAAAAAATGGGTTCCAAAAGAAGAGCTGGATACAAATATAATATAAATCAAAATATAGATAGATTGTTTGGACACAGCGAAATCAGGAGAAAATGTTAGGCTACCATGGTCAGAGCAAGTTAGCGGGTGCACCCTGTTCTTCAGTCAAGCCTTAACAACGAACAAAATTAAAGATAAAAAACTTTCTATTTTTGTCACGTTCTTTTCAAATATTTACCACAGACAAAGTATTTATTTCTCCAGCTGAAAAAATTGGATGCGAAATAATGTCTAAACTTCCCTACAGATAAAAATTTATACAAAAAAAAAGTCATATAATATTTGCATCTCCCTTTTAACAATTTTTCATAACTGCAAATTGAAAATCTGACGAAAAATGTAGATTTTCTAATTTAAAATAAAACAATTTACTGCTTAATAATAAGCTCAAACCGAAAACCGACTTTAATAACAGAATAAATGTTTAGAAAACAAAATCACTTTTCCATGAGTTAATATTTATCTTGAATTTTATTCAAAATATCATATAAAAATTTCCCGATGGTCTTTTGCAGATAGTTAAATTAATCTTATCAACGTAAAATGAATACTTTCACCATACTGAAATATTTTCACTATTGAAATTTTGAATAAACTAAACATTATCCTTGAATAATACATAAAAATAAGAAATTGAATAGTTAAATAAAATTTTCGATCTGATTTTACGCAAGTATAAAGAGAAAAGGAAGTTTCAACAAAATGCATTTTAGGATGATGGAAAATAAATCTGATGTAATAAATACTTAAAGTCTTCAAATTATAAAGATTTTCCATCGTACTTGTATTTAGTTTAGAGATTAAAAAAATTTTATCTCATAAATTAAACATGAAGGAACGTCATAACTGGGATCAGTAAAATTTTTAATTTTCTAGAATTGTAAAGTATCCTATGAGGCAGGTAAAAAAAGGGTTCCTTTTTTGGCTGAGAATTATCTTGCAGCAAAAAATAATCGATGATTAAATTTTAAATTATCACATATGTACCTAACCTTTTATTTAAGCCAAATATAAAATAAAATTATTTACGTAATATCTAAGTTCAGTGATAAAACGTATGGAAATAATCCCCTATATAATAATAGCATAAGTTATTTGTCCGCAAATTTATGAAGCGGTTGGACCTGGAATGGATACAGTCATCCATTCAAAGCGAATAAAGTTTATCTTCTCCTAAACTATCAATCCGATTCTAAAATAAATTTGTATAAACATGCTACATATCACAGCAAATAATACTGTCGTCTTTAAAACGTTCGAAATCCCCCCCTTCGCCCCTTTTTGAGAGTTTAATGCCGTTATTTCAAGTCCTATTTTCCCCGGTTAAGAGCAGGGGATTAAATTTAACCATTTATCACTTAATGAATAGGAAAAATAACAATTTTTTCTAGCATTGTGACGTCATTCCTTTAACCATCTCATTTAATCATTTCTTGTTTTAAATTATTTAAATATCATCTGCATTATTTTCATACGTTTTATCACTGAACTTAGATATTACGTGAATGATTTTCTTTTATATTTGGCTTAAATAATAGATTAGGTGCATATGGGATAATTTTAAATTGAATCATCGATTATTTTTGGTTGCAATGAAAATTTTATCATCGGTATTAACAATAAATTCTTTTCATATAAGTCTAGGAGTCTATTTCACGGACTAATAAATATCTAACTTTTAATTTATATATATTTGGAAATTAACACTAAGAACAAAGTTTGTTCGTTTGTGTGTTTTTTATTTTCTGATTATATAAATTGAGGAATATACAAATAAATATTTATTAAATTGTAAGGAATATTTAACACAAAGAATAAGAATTTTTTCATTTCCATCGCATTTTTATTAAATATTTATAAAATGTTTAGTGTTAAGAAGTGTGTTTGTGTGTATTTTAATTTATAATTAAAAATAAATTATGAGAGTTAGATTTCATGAAAAAAAAACCATTTTTTTAAACCATATTTTTAACAGTTTTAATTAATAATTTTACTAATATGTATAGATGGGCTGTGTTGCATATTTAAATAATTTAAAATGAAAAATAAATGAGATGGTTAAAGGAGTGAAGTCATAATGCTAGAAAAAATGTTATTCAACTCCTCTTCTTAGCCCACTCTCCTGTTTCTAATCATGGATCTTGTTGGTGCTTCAACCACATTTGGCGGAATTGGCGTGCTTGCAGCTTGCGTGCGTGGCGTGCTTGCAGCGTGGCGTTTGAAATCTGGCGAGGGGATCGTAACTCAACAAATTGATACATAAACAAAAACAACATTTTGAGGAAAAATTTTACAAAAATTGAATATTTAAAATCTAATTGAATTAACAAAGAAAACACAAAGGAAACACATAACATTCATACTAAATAGACTGAAACATTCACTTAATCACAAATTAAATAAACTGAGTGTGATTTTCATCACAAATTTGTGATTTAGTGTAAATTGTAAAATTAATTTTAAAAAAAATTGGAAAATACCAAGAGAAAGTTAGTCTAAAGGGATGAGGGAGGGTAGGCGGGATCTCATCCAGCATAAAACTTTTTAACTTAAAAGAAACTGTATTTTGAGTGGAGGTTGAAGAGGAGTTGTAAAATTGAAATTTTTTTTTCAAATCTCTTATTTTTACCTATTTATTATGTGATGAATTGATAAATTTAATCTCCTGCTCTTAATCGGGAACAATAAAACTTGAAATAATGGCATTAAACACTCGAAAAGTGGGAAAGGGGTGGATTTTAAACGTTTAAAGACAACAGTATTTCTTGCTGTAACATGAAGCATATTTATACCAATTTATTTTAGAATTGGATGGATAGTTTAGGATAAGATAAACTTTACTCGTTTTGAATTTTGCTAACCTTAACTCCTCAAGAATCCAATATGAATGCCTCTATCCATTCCAGGTCCAACTGCTTCATAAATTCGAGGACAGACGAACGGATAAGTTAGGCTGCTATTATATAGGGGATTTAAGGCGCTACACCAAATTAATTTTCACTTAAAATATGGTTCATTATATATTACATGTGATATACGAACGTGCAAAGCATTTATTAGATTTTTATATCATTGTGATGTACAGGACTAAGAAATGATTAAATGAGATGGTTAAAGAAATGACATCATAATGATGGAAAAAAAATGTTATTTTTACCTGTTTAATATGGGACAAACTTAATACCAGCTCTTAACCGGGGAAAATAGGGTTTGAAATAATAGCATTAAACGCTCGAAAAGGAAGAGGATGTCGTGTAGTCCTCGTTATATATTTAAGTATCAACCCGTGATCGAATGTATAGTGGGATTTATTTTAAATTGCGTTGTGTTAAATATTTGTTTTACTAAAATTTAACCACAGGTTATGAGCAACTACAGACATAAATATGAAAAATAAACTAATTGCTAAAATGATAGCAGCTGAGACTAGCTTAATATAAAAAAAGTAGATTTATTATAAAATATTTATCTATTTACAAAAAAAAACAGTAATAAGTAATAAGTAAATAAGTAAGCTTAGTCAATCTATTCAAATTACTTCTGACAAATTTTATTTACACTTAGGAAAATTTTGTAAGTAGAGAGAGTACCTAATCTCGATTTCAAAATGTAATACAAAAAAATGGGTACCTTTGTGGGTCTAAAGTGTTCCCGGAAACTTCTGTGATATAGAAATCTTTTACATCATCCGTTATCTTTACAGACACTATGGCTCTTTCTCCCTGATTTTGCCGCCGTATTATTTACAGGACATTTCTAGACTTTTAAGTATAGCAACTTTGTTTTTACTTGGGCAAACATCTCTCTGGGACTAGAAAGATTACTTAAGATTGAGAAAGTCATTGGTCTCAGCAATGAGACCTATGAACACCTTATCCCCTCTAATGGCTGTCCCTTAGATCAGTTACTCCAGGTACATTCTTATTAATTACAATACGAGAGGGATTCTAATTATAGAATAAATGATACAACGTAACTTGTTACAATAACCGTTTTTTATCGAATATATTTGGTCTTATCCTACAAAGTAAATGATAGATTTATATCCCGAACATTTTAACTCTTTTATTTGAAACAATTATATAATCAGTTAAATCGGTCTCACTAATTTTAGGTTTAAAGACTTGCTGATAACTAACTCATCAAGAATCATATATATGCTTTATCCATTCCGTGTCCAACCGCTTATAAATTTCGAAGGAAAACAGATAAATGGGCTATTATTGCATAGGGATCTATGAATTTGAAAACTAAGAGGGTAAAATAAATAAATGGTAGAAGTCCATAGGAATAGCTATTAATAAAGAAAAAGGGCTTTAGATAAATATATGGCATGTTCGCGTCCTCTTAATGCAAATGATGGATTGAAATCAACACAAAATTATTTGAAGAACTCCACTATATATTTTTTAATTAAATATATAAAATAAATAACGTTGTACAAATATATATATAACAAAATTGAACAATTATTTCGCTTCAGCTTAACGGGACAAATATCCAGTGTTGTATACGAAAACGTTATTTTAGATTTAATTAATGCATGAGAAAAATAAATATGTACAGACTTACAATAAGGCAATTTCCAGCAGTAGGGCACATCTAAACTTATTTAAAATTCTTTTTTTCAAAAAAAATATATATGTCTAGATTCTTGTTGTAAAATAAAATGAATTAATTAATAGTATTGTGACTTTGACAAATTGCTTAATCAAATACGGGCTAGGCCGCTCACACTCAGCTTTTGGAATGAGGAATCCACTGTTGCCCATGGAAAAACGTTATTTTATATTTAATTAATTTGAGAAAAATAAATATGTACGGAGATTTGCAATATTTACAACACTGAACAAGCTAGGTGGCTCACAATCAGGTTCCAGAATGAGGAATGCTCTGCTGCCCATGTGAAAACTTTATTTTAGATTTAATTAATCTATGAGAAAAATAAATATGTACAGAGACTTACAATACAACATTGAACAAGCTAGGCCGCTCACACTCAGTATTTGGAATGACGATTCCTTTGTTGTCTATATGAAAACGTTATTTTAGATTTAACTAATGTTTGAGAAAAATAAATATGTACAGAGACTTACAATACTTGCATCATTTAACAGGCTAGGTTGCTCTCCCACTCAGCTTTTGGAACAAGGAATCCCCAGTTACCCATGGGAAAATTTTATTTTAGATTTAATTAATGTATTGGAAATTTAAATGTGAACATATTCCTTTTACTCACTCCCGAACGAAGTACTACAGCTCCAGAGCAGCAGAGTCCATCGCCAAGTCATTAGTTCGACTTCCTGAGTTGGCAACAGTTGGTTTTAGAAAGAATGAGCATACAATTCCGAGTTCTGAGTGACGTGTGTGGGAGAGAGGAATAATATGATTAACCGAACCATAATTAACCAAGTTTATCCCTAGACCCCTCTGTATATAATTCCCATAAATGTTAATTAAACTAATGTTCATAGTAAGAGTTTGTGTCCTCAGTCTCTCTGCTTCACATAAATATGAACAGAGATTTACAATATTACAACATTCAACAGGTTAGATCGCTCACTTAAGCTATCGGAATGAGGAACCCACTATTGCCCAACTGAAAACCTTATTTTATATTTAACTAGCAAGTTTGCCCGTGCTTCGCTACGGTGAACTTAATATATTACTTTTAAACAAAGATTTATTTTTCGTGAATAACTCTCTAAATTCGTCACAGTTCAGTTCGAGTCATTGGCATGTTTATATATTTCTATCATAAGCGTATTATAACATTATTCAGTTTTTATAATCGAATTTGTCTTATATTAAATTTGCTCAAACTTTTTTTATTGTAAAATATAAGCTTAACCCTAAATTGCATTACTGTATTACTACTGTACGTTGATTAGCAAAGTTAACAGATCTTGCCATATTACGTGATAGAATAGGAAGCACAGGTTTTGACAGCAACAGTGCTAATTTTGTTGGTAGTAATAAATGTTTTCCAAAATTAAGGAAATTTATGACAAACCACATAGTTTTGTATGAAACAGAAACACACATTCATATCGACAACCATATGAATATGAAGATAACTATATAAAATGATAGGTTTTATTTGGCCATGAGAGTCACTGAAATTTGTACTTTTTGTACTTAGAATATTGTTGATATGCATTTCATTGTAACATAAAAATGAACCAAGAATTAAATTTAAAATTAGTTCTCATATAAAAATGCTATAATTTGCGTCACATAGAAATGAAAGTGAATCACTTTATATCTCAAATTTCAGTTCAAATCGAATAGATACTAAGCAGACGATTTTAAATAATATAAAATAAGAAATGAATAAATGAAATATTTAAATGAATGACGTCATAATGATAGAAAAATATCATTTTCGCCTATTTATTATGTGATGAATTGAACATTTTAATCTCCTGCTTTTAACCGTGGAAAACTGCGTTTAAAACAATTACTTGGGATGACGTCACATTGCTAGAAATATTGCTTCTTTCCCTTAGATATGATGCGATAAATTAAAAACTTAATCGTTTGCGTTTAACCGGGGAAAATAATGCTTGGAATAATGACATGAAATGCTCGAAAAAGGGGGAAGGAATGAATTTCGAACGTTGAAAATTTACAAAAACCTTCCCAGGGATATACCTAAACATTTCCCAAATTTTCACGGCGATTGGATGCATAGTTTTTGAGTCTATTGAGTACAGACAGACAGACAGACAGACACACACAAATTCATTTTTATATATATAGATTAAAGCTTGAGAAAAATAAATATGTACAGACAGTTTTCAGACATGCCAACTACTCGGGATTCTCCGGAGCTGCTCCGGAGAAATGGGAGAATTTGATAACTCAGGAAACCCCTGAGATTACTCCGGAAAATAACAAAAATTTTGAACAACTAAAAGATCCCGATAGAGCAATCAAATATAAAGTCTTTCCAAAAATAATGCTGAATATCCAAACAGTACTGCTGCACTTGAAAATGTTTCCAAATAATGTGCGTAAAATCCGAAGTGAATTTTAGGTCAAATTTGAGTAGACAAACTTTATAATCCCCGATGATGGAAAAATGTAAATATTTTAATCAGGATCAATGTGCTATTAGAAAATATTTTCAGAAAACGAAGTTCTTAAACCTATAAAAGTTACTGACACATTATTAAATACATGAATTTTAATTTACCCTTTATAATTTACTACTGTGTGTTTATATTAACTTAATTTGCTCGTTTTAATTTAGAAACCAATAAAATATGCAATTATCTGTAATTTGTTTGGGTTGTTTTGTTTGATATACATGTAAATTGCATACACGTGTACTTTGTGGGTAGCATGTTAAATTTAAAATCCTACAATAATGTTGCTCCTGACAGACGTGCCTGAATGTTGGCATGTCTGAATTTTTACAACATTGAGCAGCTTAGGTTGTTCGCAGTTGATGTCCTGAATTAAAAATCCTCTGTTTGCTCGTGTTAACAGATACGGCTAAAAGTCGGTTACTCGGACTCATCAGCAAAGCACCTGCTATTCCTTAATAACTGCGATCTACGTAATAAAATATTGTCAGTTGATGGACATCTATTGTTCATTGAAATCACTGTAGGATGAAAACCTAGATTTCTTTCTAAGTGAAGTTCAAGCTAATGTTATTAGTTCAGAGTATAACTCTTATTTTGGATGTGACTCCCGTTAGCTAAAAGACATTTTCTTTCTGTTAGTCATTATTCTGTATGCCTAACATATTTGTGCTCAATGCTATAAATATTGTAAATCTGTACATAATTCTTTTTTCTCTCCCTTTCATTTAATCTTAAATCACCCAACAGATAGAGTTCTTTAACTATTTACTGTGTTAGATTCACACTATATTACACCACAAATGCTATTATATGGCATCGAATACAGCACCACTTATAGCTTTCCATCCATGCTTTATTATGTCATTCTGGTTTTTAACGACATTCTCTACATCCCCCTAAATTTGTCCTCAAAATTTTGAGAACCCTATAGATGTTTATATACTTTTTATATATGTACACTTATATACAGTATAATTTCAAACAAGAGTTCAAATTTAATACAGAACACATATTAAGATAGCATTACATTTAAATGTGATAAGATATTTAATGTTTACCTTTAATTTTAATTAAGAGAAATAACTTAGGGTAAAATATTTCTGTTTTCATTATTTCTTTTTTTTTTTAATGGCAGCACCATGATTTACAAATAATAGGTATTTCAACAAAATTTGTTTTTCCTGGAAAATCATAAATTCGATTTTTGTCGTCTATAACACCATAGAGATATACGTACCGAAACAACATTCATAAGTTATGTAATTATTTAAATATTACACTGTTTTCATTTGAATTAGTCAGTTATCTACCAATATAGTTAAAATTTTAAAAATATAATTTTCACATTCTTCAAGAGGTTGGTTTCAAAATCTCACATAAACCATCTGACCAACTGTACTTCCAATGAATATTACAACCTATTATATTCCTAAATATATTCCAATGAATTAAAATTATTTTTCATATATTTGTAATTTATAAAGTTCATGGAATACACATATAAGTTAATTTCACCGAACAACAAAATATTTCTAATGGTGCCTCTCGAAGAGTTAATTTTTTATCTCTCGGAAATCCATAATAACTTATATTTAAGGTATTCAGCAATATATATTCCGCAGAAATTACTTAGACATTAATTGGGTTCTTTCTAATTTTGTGAAATTGTTTTCAATAATATTTCTACAGGAGAAAGAAAGTTCATGGATTGCAAGTATAACTTAATTTCATTGAACAACAAAATATTTCTAATGGTATCCCTCGAAGAGTTAAATTTAATTTTTTATCTCTCGGAAATCCATGATAACTTATATTTAAGTTATTCAACAATATATGTATTCCTCAGGAATCAGTTAAATATTGCCGCATAAAGATGCATAGGCAATGAGCTCAGTGGCCGAATGGTCAAAGCACGCGATCCAGATCCGAAGATTGTGGGTTCGATGCTTGCCATGGCGGTTTATCCAAAGTACGGATTTTGAATTTAAAAATGTTATTTATTGTTTGCTTAGGTTCTTGAACATTCTAGATCTTTTTTTAATATGTAAATTAGTTATTTCTCGAATATTCTGTTCGGGTATAAAAGCTGATACCCACTAGTTCTAGGCAACTTCTCGATCTTGTAAAGTTGCGAGTTGCTACTTAGCTTCAATAAATTCTTCTGTTAAATTGAACGTTGTGTTGATTCGAATCTTCGTGACAATATTAATTGGGTTCATTCTACATTTGTGAGTTGTTTTCAATAATTTTTCTTCGGGAGAAAGAAAGTTCATGATCACACATATAAGTTAATTTCATGGAACAGCAAAATATTTCTAATGGTGTCCCTCGAAGAGTTAAATTTAATTTTTTATATCTCGGAAATCCATGATAACTTAAATTTAAGGTATTCAAAAATACATATTCAGCAGAAATCAATTGAACATTAATTGGGTTCATTCTGCTTTTGTGAAATTGTTTTCAATAATATCTGTACGAGTGGAAGAAAATAACTTTTGTAAACACTTTTCTATCAACAAAAGATTTTCTCTAAACTCATTTTTTAAAACTTTTTAGAAGATTAAATGCCGTACACTTCAATATTTTTATTGCTGAATCCACCTTATATAAAAAATATTTCCGAATTGGGGAAAGATAGACACAAGTGAACAAATACGACGTCAGTGTTCGAGAGAAACTGATAATAAAGTCCAGTCGATGGATTGATGTGTTTAACTAGTTTTGTCATTTTGAACAAGTGTGCTAAATAACTTGATTAGATCCTGCAATGAAAAAGTATATGTTGTGTGATATTTACTGTAAAACTAGAACGTGACTGGTGAAATGCTGTGCAACGACCAGAGTAACGCAACAAAGTTTTCTCTTATTAAAAAAGAATATGTTATTTTACAAAAATAAAAGTTTACTCTTATGATAGTTGAAGTATTGCTTTCAATAAATATTATGCTTATCTTTTTTTAAATAAAAATAGAGGGGTATTATTTTAAACGTAAACCTCTCATTCAGTAATGCTTAATTTGATTAAGCACAATTATATCTGTCTATTTAATATTATTATATAAAATATAATATATATATATATGTGGAAAATTTCGTTTTCAAAAATAAATAATATATGTTGTTTTATAATTTCTTTTTTAAAAACCTAATATTGTATATTATAAACCTGGCAAATTATAAACTAACGATGTAACAAATTTATAAATTTCAAATAATAAAGATACACTAAAAAGATTTTCTAAATATTTTTACAGATGTTGACCAGGTGTTATGGTCTTGTAAATAGAACTTTATGCTTCTATTTTTTTTAATAAGTGGGAACCGTCTTCAAAGTTGTCTTAATATCTATGATATCATTTTTATGGCCATGACTGCAACAATCGATCATTATTCTATATATATTTATATATATATATATCTATATATATATATATATATATATATATATATATATATATATAAAACACAACACACTCTTTAATGCAGACTCATGAATCACTAATAACTCCATATAAAACCGCTTGACGCGTAATAATTGAGAGAGATCTTCTTTAGAAAGGGTTTCTGTATGAACCTTCTTTGTTAGTGTGTGGACACTGGCCACTCACCGCCATGTTTGGTGATTGAATGTTAATCTGTCTAATAGTCATTAATAAAGACATTATCAAGACATTAGTGGCTCTTTGAATTCTCCAAGGCACACACACACACACATACACACATATATATATACTATGTATGTATATATACTTATATGTGTGTATAATATATGTATGTATGTATATATATATATATATATATATATATATATATATATATATATAGTCATGGCCAGCTACAGAACACCGTTTTAGTCAGGAAAGACTTTTATTAACCGAGAGTCGGTTGGACGGGATAAACTAAGATATTAGCTAATATGAAAAATCTAAGTAAAAAGGTAAGTAAAAATCTACCTCCAATAGCTTGCATCTCCTTTTGAATCAGAATGTTTTAAATTGGCAGCTAGGGCATTATAAAGGGTTTAATTAGTTAGACCCCCTTCTTTGCGAGCATGAATTATAGTCCCAATGATTAGTTTAGATTAGGGGTTTAAAAGAGGAAAGCGAAAAAAGTGGGGGGTTTTTCCCCTTTGGCTTTACATTTGAAAACCTCTAAGAATTTCCTCGGGTTATAATGAAGGCTTTCGGATATAGATTCAAAGGTTAGGTATTAAAGTCAAATAGGCATAGAATCATCCACTTTCGAAAAACAAAGAGTAGAAAGGAATAGCGATCAATGGGTATGTGATTCCTTGCATGAGCGTTCCTTGGTTAAAAGCTATAATACGCTATTTACAACTTTTTTTTATCTCAAACAGTCAATGTTCGGCCCTTTAACTGCGCTCTTCCGATATCTTTCCGTCACATCGAGGAGTGATTAAATAACTGCTCATAAAAAGTTGAAAATTATTTTTGAAAGGTATAGGTCTAATCTTTAATATAACAAATAATTTTTCTCGATATTTTTTCATAAAAATTGCTATTTGAATGGAGTTGGTTGCCTCAAATGTTTTTTTTATGTAGTTCTTATCATAAAACTCACTGTGACAACCTTTCATTGGAAGTATATATAAAGTATTACACTTTTGAATACCTCTTGGGTGCAACAGGTTCCTTTCAATAAGCAATAACCTCATTGGCTGCGAAGGTTCATTCATGCCTCTATATTGAGGTTTAATGTACTTTAATGAATTAATTCCCTTCCTTTTCACGTCAAGATTCAAAGTCGCCTCCAAATTGGCTTACGTCTATGTTTATTTTATTTTTATTAACTTCCTCATCTTTAATCTAATCAATATGGGAATCCAAATGCAGCAACTTCCATAAATGCAATGGAATCTTTGACGTCTTCTTCTACTTCTTAATTGTCGCCATGGCAACGGGTCTTTTTAGCTGTTTTTCCCTTGAGATTTCCATCTATTCACACTCTTTATTAGAATGGAAGTAGAAGTTTTCTTTAAAACCTGTTCCACCTGAACAGCTTATGCTAGTGTGTGTCGTAACTACAGTTTAAAAAAGGTTTCTAACTTTTAAAAAATATTTTTGTTATCATCTACTTTTTTATATGCTGTATGAGTGTCAGCATTTGTTCTAATGCTGACACGCTCATAATCTACCTTTTATTTGACGTATTTCCTTTCCTTTCTTTAAACATATGGTTTTATTTCCAGTGATAATATGATTCACTTAATCTTTCTACAGCAAACGAAATTTCTCAAAGTGCCCAAAATAAAGAAAAGGGATTAGGTCAAATCTTTAACTTAAATTAAATCACTTGAAATAAATGCTATAAAGGAGGAAAATACACATTTTACATGGTGAAATATAATTAAATAGCCTTTCCGGCTAGGTGACCTGCGCGCGTGAATAAAATTCTGGTAATATTTTTAAATTAAGAAAAACTTTATAATTTATATATATTGGGTTATCTACCAAGAACAAATATTTTAAAATCCTTCTGAACTAAATAAATAAAAAATAAAATTACACACTGAATGGTATGACAAAGTATGACAGTAGATTGAAGCTCTTCTAGTTTTTTAAACTAGAAGATTAGATGTTTCAAGTGAGTATTAATGAGAATATCAAAAAGCCATCGATATATGCACGACAAAAGTCCTTGAATGGTAATACAGTCTTGTTCATCCCCCTCTAAAAAGTGGCAGCGGCACGTTTTAATCCAAATGGCATAACTTTAAAACAATATTGGACTCGTCGTGCGTCTGAAAAGATGTAAAATCTATTGAATCTTTATCTATAGGAATGGTTAAATATACTTTCAGGAGATCCTGGGTTGTTATTATGTATGGTATCTCTTACTCGTCCTTTTGAATATACCAATTCTGTCGTATCCTTCATGGGAAAATCGTCAGTTTTCGAGACCTGATTCAATGATGTATAGTCGATACACATCCATGTAGTTCCGCCCTTTTTATTTAGACACGCTATTAAGTGAGCGATATCTGCTGAGCTTTCTTCTATCAGATCTAAAAGATCTGAAAGTTCCTCTATTTTATTGTCTACCTATGATTTTAAAGCTCCAGAAATTTTGTATATATAGGACCTTTTTTGTTACCATCTTCTCATTTCATTCTATGTGGACCAACCTTTGTTATTTTCACTTAATCGTGAATATGGTATGATGACTGCATAACAAGTCCACAATTTTTGTACTTCAGATGTTGTATATCCAATTTATGCATCACTTCAATAAGGCTGTTTTCGTTTTTACCTCTGGGGAGAAGAATACACTTCTCCAAAGTCATCATCATCTTCAAATATCATGCCGACAACATTGATTCTCGAATAATATTTTCGTATTCTATTCAGATGGTAATGTCGGATCTTCCCAACTCTAAGTTTCACTTTATAAGAATGGGATGAACAGAGCTCAATAATTTCACCATGTCTAAATCATCTTGCATATAACGACGAAGCTAGTATCAACAAATAAACTTGTTCTTCAATTTAAATTCCTTTGGCACAGCTCTTTGGTAAAAGTAATCAGTTATTGTTTGGCTTGGTTGCACTGGATGTGTACTACAACCAGAGAACTCGGCTTCATCCCAGATAATTCAGATAAATATATAGACATGTTCATGAACAGGCAAGGTGAAGTAAGAAGAACAGAGATGGGGAATAATCAAAAGAGATATACTGCAGCAAAGGCTAGGTCGCTACCTGGAAGATGAATGAAACCGACACATGACAATTCGGCAAGGCAGCAGCGAAAATCGTTGAATAACAGCGGGCAGAAGATGGCGGTTTAAAAGAAATGTGACAATGAATCCAACACTTGCTGCGTTCTAGGAGGAACCTAGGTGGTAGA
This sequence comes from Pardosa pseudoannulata, assembly GCA_032207245.1. Taxonomy (NCBI): domain Eukaryota; kingdom Metazoa; phylum Arthropoda; class Arachnida; order Araneae; family Lycosidae; genus Pardosa; species Pardosa pseudoannulata. Next base: position 48,473,184 of record CM063508.1, read on the forward strand.
AATCAGCGGACGAACGAGATAAGGCGTCAGATGGCAAGCACAACAGGCTTGCTTTTGGCCGCATCGGTAAGAAATTCTTAAAACTAGGCGAAAGTACCGAGCCGCAACAACGAAAATAGAACAGTCCAATGAGAATCATTGTTGGCATCCAGGAGCGCATGATCAGGAGAATCAGGGACACAGCAGGCAAAGCATAGCGTCCCAGAAACCTGGAAAGAATTACATCCCTAATTTGTATTTCAATCTGTTAGTAAAGATCCTGCAGGTCCGGTCTCATTAGCACTCGTGTTGCAAAAAGTAGACCGTAGCACTCCAAACCAAACCTATGGAAAGCGCCTCTATATGCTTAATAAAATTCCATACTGTATATAATAATGCTCCATAAAACTAATCATGGGTAAAAGTTTCCGTGAGACAATCTCTTCGATTTAAACTCTTGAGATTTGGATGCCACTTTTATCAATACCGTACGCAAAGAAAAATGCGAATTATTTATTTGTTTATATTTACAAACATTGCTGTTGCCGAAACTGAAAATCAGAATTATAATTCTAAATTTCTGATTGGTTTAAATGGTGCAAAGTAGAAGATCCCATTAAACTCCGCCTCTAAAATAAGCCCAGCCCAAAGGCGGGATTTATTTCTCAAACTCGATAGTAAGCTAGTTCCCGCACCTTCGTTTCCGTGCTCCCAGAGTACGGTTTGAGCTTAGTTGCGGCAACTAGGTATCGTTAGGCCAAGTTTCCGCGACTACGTCATACCGCACTTGCGGTACGAACCGCAACTCCCAGAGTAAGGGCCCATATCTATCAAAATATGAAATCACACCTATTGAGAAAGGAATTTTTTATATTCAATTGATTAATAAAGAGGGTGGAATGTTAACTATATTGTATTTTTTTAAATTGAAAAAGTAAAGTACATTTTTATAAACGCCTTTGTAGAATAAAATAGTTTAATGTGCAAAGTAAGAAATCTTTTTTCAAAGTAATACGATCTACTACGTGACTTTATTGTATTACAATTTAATAAAACTCACATATTTAGAGGTTTCGTTTTGTAGGGTCTAATCCAATAAACTACACTTTAGCATGATTACACTTAAGATCTCTTCTGTATTACTTTTTGATCTCCATATTTTGATGTAGTGTCATCAAACTATATATCTTTAGATACATTGTTTTCAATTGACAAATTAACATGTAAAAATCGTGCCACTCCCTCGTAGCTCATATCCAGTATTGGCCTCACTCGCCTGTCTATGTCACTGTTTGTCCTATCTCTAACAGACGGCAAGTGAGACCAGAAGAAACAAATAATACGAAAAGGAGAGAAGTAATATCACTCGATCAAGACTTGGTCCAGGACTGGCTCTAGTAGATTTTTTTGCCTCGAACAAGAATGTAAAATGGTGCCTCTTCTCTTACGATAAATTTCCCCCACAGGATGCAGAATTTTTTATAACAACGCAAAACATAAAACAGACGTTTATTTTATACATCTCAAAACATTTTAAGACACTGATTGCTTATTCTTATTGCCAGGATTTTCATTAACGAAACATTTCATCTTGCACGAACTTGTCCCCTTAATGTAGAAATATCACAAATAAAATAAAGGAATATTCGTTTTACATTTTATAGCAGGCTAGTTGAAATCTTTTTGAAAAATGGTCCATTATCTGTCCATATTATGTGTTACAACAAATCTCTTAGTACCACAATCTTTCTAATACAAATATATATTCGTACGTGACATATTTTATGACAGAATAATGGTTTTTTCCTTTTATAATAGAAATTCAACAGGATTTTATAAAATTATATTGAAACAAGGTACATAAGTTGTCTGTATACGTGTTATAACTAATCTCTATACGTATCGTAATTTTTATAATAAAGATATGTACTCGTAAATGACATATTTTACTTATTGCACTGGTTGCAAATTCCATTAAATGTAATTTTAAAAGTGTATAAAATGATTATGTTCCAGTCTTAAACCAATAAAAAGTTGTAAGATATTTTTATGCAGTATTTCTTATATTAGCTTTGACGTGATATGTAAAAAAAGCACTCGAATAGTTAACCACACATTCCTGATATGTAATTTATAATGTTATAATGAGTGTCAATTATAGATATTAAAAATTTCTTAGTTATTTAAAAAAACGATGAAGTGTCTGGTGAAGGATAAGGTAATAGAATTTTCAAACATCTTATTGTAGACTCTGGTAGCGAGTGGAAATTAAAGACACAAGAATCTCTACTTCTATTTGGTTTAATTGTGGTCGCAAAGCAAGAGTAGTTGGAGGGCATATAAAAACCGACCCGTCCAGGGCGGCAAATAATTCGGACATTTAATGTTGTTTGCATACAGTAATAGATACTAAGGTGGGGGGAGTTAACCTGCGAGGATGAGAGCCTGGCATCTGAGGCCCGAGCGTTATAAAAACATTCCACACAAGATCATCCAATAGAAATATAAACTTCCAAAAGTTTCAGGAGCTGTCTTAGAGGTCTTCTAGACCTCAATAACATGCATTTCCTTAATTTTCTCTAAATATGCTCAGAAAGAGATGCTTTTAATTGATTCGGGCTCCAGAGACCCAGTGCACACGCATGCAATATTTTTTTTTTTTTCTTTTTGGCCAATCCCACCAAAGTCGTTTAACGCTATCCGCGATTAATCTCGCTTTAAACGGAAAATTGCGTTCCTCCATTGGTTGGTGCCAGGGTTAATCGTGGCTAATCGTAATTAGCCGTTAAACGACTTTGGTGGGATCGGCCCTTAGTGCTTGTGGTCGGAGGGGAGATGCTATCAAAAATACATCATTATTTGATGAAAACGATGAAATACAAGGATGAGATTTAAGCTTTAAACTTCTGTGTGTCTTATGTTTCTGTTTTCTGAATGTTAATAAAAAGATCTACAATCCAAAATACTTTTAAAAATTAATATTTCAAATAATCCGAAATATATTTTAAACTTTTAATAAAGCATGTTTGGCAATATAAATTTTCTGTCCATCATCAAAAGCAATTCTGCTGGTATTTTGCTCAGAAAAGTTGCTCCAGGGCCCATCGCGAGTTCTTGCGTAACTCCGAGAATCGCGCGTCCTTGCGGGTTCATAAAAATGCTTATTAAGTGTTCTAAAAAAATGTCAATAGTTTTAAGTGAATATGTTCAAAATTATCAAGCCTAAATTAGGAAATATGAACATTCCCCTACTTACTTTAAAAATTAAATAAGCTTGCATGTTAAGTTGAATGATATAATTATTACACCTGAAATGAAACTATTCTGGAACATTCAAATATTTTTTATTTAACAGTGATTTAGGTCGGATCGCTTTAATGCTCACAACCATTTTGATCTTCTCTCGTTTATCAACTACTGATTTCTCTCGGTTTCTCTGGAGGAGATAACAGACGAACAACAACAACGACAAAATAACTTTTTATCTCTCTCCCAATCCTATTATCGCATGTTTTAAATGCACAACAATTTGGCATGATTAAAATAACACAATTTTTAGATGTTGCATTGCTTATTTCGAACAAGCAAGGAAACATTTCACCCACTGAGTATTTTCCCAAGCTAGTTTTCTTCAGCACCTCAACATGAAGGTCCAAATTACACTTAACTTTACAGTTATAAATAATCTTTAGATACCTTCCCGATCGGGAAGGTATCTAAAGATTTGGTATGACACTTCTGTTCACCTGGATTAAAGATCGAATCCCACGTAATGAAGGGAGAAATAATATGCTCATGAGGGTAATAAGTGCTCATATGAGGGTAGAAAAACAGTTGAAAATACTCTCATAATAAATGCAAATTTAAAGATGAAGCCGAAAAAAGGTTTATTTCCTAATTCTTAAGTGAAATGATTAACAATTTAAGATGTATGACTTAAGAATATAAAGAAATGAAATGGTTTATTCGTACGATTTTTTCGTACGAATAAACGGATTTCTTATGAATCCTTGCTTTCTTTTACGATTCTACAGGATCGTAAAAGAATTTTAGAAGATAACTAAAAACATGAAAGTAATAGATGTAACGGTTGTAGGTGAAGATTAAAAAGTATTGAGGTGAATTAAACTATTTTTAACTGTAAGGGAGCATAGTGGCTCGATGCCTCCTTTTATTTGTGTTGTATTTCTTAAATTTATTCAATAACTATAAAACATAACAACTTTATTAAAACTTCATTAAGCCTAGCAAACAACAGGATTCTAAATCATTATTGCATCTACAATTGCCAATATCTCTTTTACAATTTCATACATTGTATGTTGCCAATACATAATAAATATAAATACAAATTATACAAATTAATATATTTTAAATACACAACATCTCCCCCTTTTTCATGACATGACAAAATCTCTGAAACGTGAAGGTGGTTTTACAATGCGACCCTTTCTTGTTATGTATTCATTTTGTGGTACATTGCCTGTATCCTGAATAACAGACCTTTGCCCACTATTCCAGTCAGTATCTGCCATATCTCCCCTTTCAATGTTAGTTGTCTGCGTTGCAACACTATCATCAAAGCGCTCTTGAAAAGAATTTTTTCGAGGTCTCAAATGAAATGAATTTCGCCGCAATATACTACCTCTTACAGATTTTACTAAATAGGATCTAGGGGTCTTACATTTTTTTATAATTTGGGCTGGCTCCCATTTATTACCAGACCATATAAGGACACTCTCCCCTTCACTAAAGTCTGCCCTTTTCCTAGCTTGCAAATCATAATATTTTTTACTCTTAGCTCTTTTTAATTCTAACTGCTCTTTAAAATTTCTAATTATTTTTGGTTTCAACATAGAACTTGTCGTGGGTAATTTTGTACGCACACACACCTACTCATAAGTATTTGAGCAGGAGAAACATTCATTCCACTTATTGGTGTATTTCTATGCTCCAGTACGGCTTCATTTATCATATCTATTTCAATGCCTGATTTACGGAGAATGCCTTTAGCAATACCCACCATTTTCTCAGCAAATCCATTGGATTTAGGATAATTTGGACTACTATTTATAATTTCAAACCCCCATTCTCTGGCAAATTTATTCATTTTAATACTAGCAAAAGGCATGTTGTCACAAATTATAACTTTTGGTATACCATGAGTGGAAAAAATAGCCTTAAGTTTTGATATAATTTGATCAGCTGTTTTATTTGAAATTTTTAATATCTCTAACCATTTTGATAAGTAACAGCCAATGATAAGATAACTATTACCCCCAAACTCGCAAATATCCACTCCGATTTTTTCAAATGGTAACTTTGGTAGTTCATGATTCATTAGAGGTTCTTTGATATTTTTCGGTCTATATTTCTCACACACTTTACATTTAGAGACCATCTCTTCAATATCTTTTGTTAACCCAGGCCAAAATAAAACTTGTCGAGCTCTAGCCTTAGCCTTCTCCATCCCACAGTGAGATATATGGAGAATATTTAACATTTCTGCTCTCAAACTGACTGGTACTATTATTCTATTATTTAAAAATACTAGTCCTTCTTCAACATATATATGATTTCTAAATTTAAAATACTCTTGAGTTTCTACTGGCACATTTTTACTATTAGAGGGCCACCCTTCACGCCAAAATTTTTAGAATATGCGACAGACCAATATCAAAGAGAGTTGCCTTCCTAAATTCATTTTTCCTAGACTCACTCACTTGCAAATGTTTAGTTAAACTGTGAACTAACTCTGTCATTTCTATATCATCTTCCACAGGTTTTACAATATATGCTCTTGATAACAAATCTGCTATATACATAAATTTGCCAGGTAAATACTTAAGATTTAATTGATATTTTAATAATTTTATTTTCATTCGCTGCAACCTAGGTGACATCACATTACCTACATTTTTATTCATTATAGAAACTAAGGGTTTGTGATCAGTCAAGATTTCCACTGGCCTACCATAAATAAAATAATGAAATTTGTTTGCCGCAAATACAATACTGAGAAATTCTTTCTCTATCTGAGCATAACCTTTTTCTGCATTAGTTAAACTCCGAGAAGCAAATGCAATTGGTCTCCCATCTTGCAACATGCAACAACCTAAGCCATCCTTGGAACTATCAGCCTGTATAACTATTGGCTTTGAGCTGTTAAATACCCCTAACACTGGAGCAGTTACAACTTTATTTTTCAAAATCTTAAGTGCAGTTGCATGCACAGGCATCCAATGCCAACTTATGTTTTTCTTAAGAAGTTCTCGTAAAGGTGCCGATATAGCAGATGCTTGAGGGATAAACTGCCTAAGGTAGTTAATCATCCCTAGTATTCGTTGGAGCTCAGTTTTATTATTAGGTTCAGGCATATCAAGTATAGCTTGAACGTAATCTGGATCAGGTTTCATACCTTTACAGTTAAATACATATCCCAAATATTTGACTTCGGGTACTCGAAACTGTATTTTGTTCTGATTGAATTTAATATTTAATTCTTTAGCCCTCTTAATAACTTTAGCTAAGATTTCATCATGTTGTTCTAGAGTTTCCCCCGCAATGAGGAGGTCATCAAAATAAACTAGAACCCCCGGAATGTTGCCAAAATTTGCCTCATTTCTTTTTTGGAAAATTTCAGGTGAACATGATAAACCCATTGGGAGACGTAAAAATTTATAACACCCAAATGGTGAGCTAAATGTACACAAATCGCTACTTTTGTCATCTAACTCAATCTGAAAAAAACCATCCTTAAGATCAAGCACTGAAAAAAACAGTTTTGTTACACAACTGAGAAGCAAGCTCTTCAACTTTTGGTATTAAAACATGATCTCTTCTTATTACTTTATTTAGATCTTGAGGATCTAAACATATTCTTATTGACCCATTAGGTTTCTCTACTACAACCAAATTACTAACCCAACTCCGTGGATTATCAACTTTGGCAATAATTCCCTCCCCTTCCAACTGTTTTAATTTTTCCTGAAGTTTTGGACGTAAACTGACTGGTACACGTCTAGGAGGGCGGATAACAGGTATAGAATTTTCCTGTAATTTAATAGTATACTTCCCTTCAAATTTACCAACTCCTGTAAATATTTCCAAATTATTATGAATAAATTGTTCAATTTGATTTACATTTGAAGTTACATTGTCAATACATTTAACAAGATCCAGTTTTATACAACCTTCCAACCCAAGTAAAGGTCTGGATTTAGAATTATTAACAACAACAAAATTAACACTAGCCTGCTTATTATCAACATTACATATTAAATTAATCATACCTGCAGGCTTAATTTTAAATCCACCATACGCTTCCAATATTATGTTTGTATTTTCAAGTACTAAATCCCTGTTTAAAACTGAGAAAACATGTAATGGTAAAACACTTATCTGTGCTCCAGTATCCAATTTAAAATTTATATCATGACCACTAATTTGTATGTCTTTAGTCCATTCATTTTTAACATTCACTTTACCTACCTGTAACACACTCACAGATTCAATGAAAAAATCACTTTGAACATCAGAACAAGCAAAATATTGTTCTTCCTCTTTATTTTCACTGCATGTTACGTGTTGCACACTACGCAATTTACAACCAGAAGAAAAATGATTAAAATTGCCACATTTAAAACACTGTTTACCGAAAGCTGGACATTCAGCTTTTTTATGCTTTCTGTTGCACTTCTTGCACTGGTATACAGTATTTGAAGCGTACATGCGTTGCGGAACATCACCACTAGTATTTTTTGGGAGCACACTATGAGTAACTTGTCTTTTTCGAACTGCATCAACACTTTTGTTCTGTACAGTTTGAGCCTGTTTCCTGCTCAGCTCTGATGCCCTGCAAATATCTACTGCTTTGGCTAGAGACAAGTCTCCTTCTCTTAACAGTCTTTCTTGTAGACCAATGTCTGAGATTCCCAGGACAATTCTGTCTCTCACAACACTGTCACTTTGATCACCAAATTCACAGGACTTCACCAACTTTTTTACATCAGTATAAAAGTTATCAAAACTTTCATTAACTTCTTGTATTCTTTGATTAAAAACAAACCGCTCAACTACAACATTCCTTTTTGGTGTTATATGCCGATCGAATGCTTCAATCACCTTTTTATAATCATTACGATCATCTTCTGACAACTCAAAAGTATTAAAGAGTTCCACCGCTTCTTCGCCAACTGCATTCAATAGAATTGCCACTTTAACGTCAGATTCTTTTTTCTCATTGCCTGATGCCTTCATGTAAATAACGAACATTTGTTTGAATTTGCGCCAATTCTCGGCAACATTACCATCGAGGCTTAAGCCTACCGGTGGCCTGCAATAATCACTTGACATCATCTTTATCACTTATAAATCTATCACTTCATATAGGCTCGATTTATCTTTTAGACTACGCCATGTTGTATTTCTTAAATTTATTCAATAACTATAAAACATAACAACTTTATTAAAACTTCATTAAGCCTAGCAAACAACAGGATTCTAAATCATTATTGCATCTACAATTGCCAATATCTCTTTTACAATTTCATACATTGTATGTTGCCAATACATAATAAATATAAATACAAATTATACAAATTAATATATTTTAAATACACAACAATTCGATTCAATACAGTGGTCGTAGTCAGGTAACTCCGCGGTGATTTCATTAGGTAAAGAATAAAGAGTTTTATAAAATTGGTTAGAGGTTTTAATACATTGTTGCTTGATAGTTAAAATATGTAGGTCTCTACGGATAATGTCATTTCTTAGGTGCCAATGGGTTTTGACAATGCTACGAAAAATTTAATTTTGATAAACCAGACCGGAGCAGCGTATGTAACAGACGGAAAAATTGCTGTTTTATAAAGTAAAGTTATGTTTTTAATAGAAAGATGAGGGTCAAAAAGCAAAGTACGAAGATAATGCATTCTATCATTCTTTGAGTTTTTAAAGTTATTTAAATATATGCGAAAGTTAATTTCTTATCAATAGTAATTTTTAGATATTTAACTGAATTCTCCCAAGAAATTGGCAATCGTGCAGATACAACAGGGGGTGAGGTTCTTATGTAAAGTATATTATGTGACAGTCACTATAATGAAATTTTATCTTCCATTTGTGAAACTATGGTTCCAGAGCATCAAGATGGCGTTATAAGAAAGATACAACGCTGTAAATATGAGGAGCCGAAGTAAAAATAGCAGTATCATTATCATACAGAACCAAAGAAGTAAGGTCATATTTTTGAATGTCATTTATATAAATATTGAAGAGTTAGGTCCTAAAATAGAGCCTTATTGTACCCCGCAGTGATGATCTTTAGAAGAGTTCCTCCTATTTGGTTGATTCTCCGTATCTAATGTTTGTAATTAAAAAAATAATTCTAAAAGTTTGTTGCTGAAAAAAATACTACGACATTAAATTAAGCATGTTTACACGTTAATGTCCATAGCATAGTGTTAGTATGTCCAACAGAATGGTAGTTAGGGTGAAAATCCTCTCACCTATCAGCAGAGAGCCCATGCTTTATATTTATTGCCGAATATGTAACTGTAACTGTGACGAATATTTTGTTTACAGTCACATTTGTTTTTGATGAGGGAATATGTGTTATCGTGTCATCTAGTTGTCACGTAGGATTAAAATTAAAATGAAAGACTTATGAAGTATGCGGTTTCATAGATTTTAAGTTTTTTTATTGTCGACACCATCTATGTATCACTCTTATCTTCTAAAATATTTTGTTATGACTTTGTAAAAATTAGTCGTTTTCAAAGAAAATGAATATATATTAACATGGCTTTGGCAATCACCGGTAAGGAAGCCAGAGAAAAACTTCCAGTTTTTCGTGCTAAAAGGGAAATTTTACAAGCTGTACATAATGACAAAACTGTCATACTTGTGGGAGAAACTGCAAATGGTAAAACAACACAAATTCCCCAGGTATGTTTACCAGTACATTAAAAAATTGAAATTTTCTTTGCTTCATTACTTACATATACTGCATTTATTCTTTTACTATTTTGTAGTATTTACTTGAGGGTGGATTTGCAAGGAATAGATGCATTGCTATTACTCAGGTAATTAAAATATATGAATACTTATTTCAATGAGTAGCTTAATTAATACAAGGTTGCCATGTATTCACTTTTTTTCTAAGCAACTCAATATTTCCTTAAAGTTCTGATAATTTTTACAATTTACGATTTCAAGTGTTTTTTTCCCCTAGAAGTTACATCTACCAATTTACAGCCTTTTTTTTTATCAATTTGAAAAAAAAATCTGTTATTGTAAGAAAGGAGAAGGGGATTTTACTTCTATTAGGAAATATTTTCATGATTTTGTTGAATGATAAACTACTATTCATGATCCACACACTCACCTCCCTAATTTGGAGCCTTCACACTGTTACCTTAAAAATTTGGGAGGTCAAAAAACCAATGAGGGTTGAGGAAGATGACTGATATAATTCACCATCTTCCATGATTTTCCCTTGAAAAAATACCATGCCCTTTAAAATGCTGCTGTACTATTTTATTTATGTGTTTTTATTTATTTATTTTCATAAAATTTTAAATCATTTGCAAGTATTTATTAGATTTTCTAATTTATAACTCATTACAGCTTAGTTGAGAGATAAAAATAATTCCTTTTTTTTTGTGTAAAATATAAATTTAGGTGAACATATATCCTCTATGAGAATCCCTTCTCCTCAGTTTCATGTTCTAAAAAATAATTTTTGTTTAAAAGCTCACTTTGTACACAATGTCAATGTATAAAAACCCACCACTAACTATCGATGTTGAAAAACTCATTATTCTTAATTTATTAAACCTATAGACATTGTGGCAGCTTTGTAATAAAACAGATTTTTTTTAGAATTATTAGACATTTTAAAATTTGTTCTGTTATTTGTACTTTAGAGTTTTTAATCATATTTCACAAGAAATTATTTTTTAGCCACGTCAAGTTGCTGCTATAACTGTTGCCAAGCGTGTTGCAGAAGAGGTTAGAACAGAACTTGGTGGAAAAGTATGTATAAGTTAATGTTTACAATTTGCAAACATAATCCTCTAAAAATATCCAGATTTTAGAGGAAGTTCAATTTCTTTTCAGATCTGAATTAAAAGATGTCTAAGATATTCTACATTTTCACTTTGTCTACTTAGCTTTTTATAAATGCATATTAAAATACATTTATATTTAGGTTTGTATGTGAGTATACATGTATTGCCAAACCCTTACTACAGCATCACTATCTATTTTGATATTAGTTAGGTAGTTTATGAAATTATACCCTATATATATTGTTAAAATTAAAAAAATACATAGTGTTAACTCATATTGTAAAAAAAAGATGAGATATTTAAATACATTACAGAAATATATGCTCCAAATATTTAACATAATTTAAATTTTTTTTGTTCAGTTTAAAATTGTTTGTGTCCCCCCCCCCAGCAGTAACTGATATTGATAAGTTTTATTCTACCACAAACAATCTGGTTATCATTGCAGCATTTTCTTTTTTTATATAAATATTCATATTTTTTTAAGTAAGCTTTCATTTTAAAAATTTAATATCTATTTTTTCTTGGTTTAGTTGTTTGATTATTAACAGCAATTCAAAATTGCTTGGAAAATTGTAATATTGTCTCTGTATGTGATGGTTGCAATGCTTAGATATTGCAAATCTGATTATGATTCAACCTTGTTTAAAAAATGCTGAAAGGCACAGGGGAAAAAATGTATGCACTATTGATTCAAAATGATTTGGAAGGGGAGAGGGTAAATTAAAAAAGCTTGCTGGAAATCATTAGTTGGGGCTATATCAAATTGGTAGTTTAAAATTATAAATTCTAATAAAGAAGATTTATTCACATATGTGGTAGCAAATATGAATTTGATTTTATATATATTCATAGTATGACCTCAACCTGGATAGCTTATTAAATAAATACATTCATATGCAGTAAAATTATGGCTATTCCTATCTAGGAATCAGAAAAGCTTTTTGAAAGAATTCTTAAAATATTTTAAACATGAATATGTTACCTAAAGGATGATAGTTATCAACAGATTATATACAATGCATTAAGTAAAACAAAATATTTTAGTGATCTGTAGTTTACAGCAAGGTTAGAATAAAATTAAATTCTCTAGTAATGAATTTAAATATTGAATTCATAGGGCTTGCTCTTCTATATAAACTTTGATAACAGCTATAGTAAATAACTTTTAATATTGCTTAACTAGATTATCTTACTTTTATATATTTCTCTTTCTCTCTTTTATACCTGCTTTTCAGTACCAGAGTTCCCAGGTTTGAAACCTGATAATAAATATATGTTCATTACCATTTGGAATCAGCTTTAAGAAATAGCTGCCAGTCTTGTTAGCTGTCATGTAGCAAAACAGTTAACTGCTGTGCTCCAAAATTAAAACAAAACCCTTCTCTTATTCATGCACATACACACCTATACATATATAAGTACCGCCTTGAATATTTCTCTCATTTTTTTTCTAATGGTTTGATTTTTCTTCAGAAAATTTAATTTTCTAATTTAAAATTCATTTTATATATATACATCTATTGTTTTATGTATTTCCATAAGTAAAATGTTTATTTAACAATCATTTAGGTAGGATATAGTGTCAGATTTGAAAATGTGACATCTTCAGCTACTAAAATTAAGGTAAAAATTTACATTATTAGATTTAAATTTTATTTACTCTCTATATATAGTTTTTCAAATATACATTTTTTAAAAGCCAAGACATAACATATTTCTTAATATTTAATTTCTTGATTTAGTATCTTACTGATGGAATGCTTTTAAGAGAAACAATTTCTGATCCATTATTATCAGAGTAAGTAATTTTATAAAATTTTTGTTGATTACAGAACAAAAACATATATTTTTGAAGCTGCCTCAATATAAACTGATTGTTTTAATTTTGATAATGTTTTAGTTTTCTTTTGTTCTTATTCTGACATACTATTGGTTTTATTTACTGTATTATATTAATTTTCAAAATCTAATAGAAAACGATAAATATTGAAATTCTATAGAAGACGAACTATGGGGTTGTAATGTATGCATTCTTATGTAATATGTATTTTTTTATTGTTTTGCAAGCTTGTAAAGAAGTTATTTACTTGATAATATCTTTTTTTTTTTTTTTTTGTAGTCTGGTCCATTGTTCATTTCTTTATATTCTCTTAGTATATTGATACCCAAAGTATCATAGATGTCAGTTATAGAACTATTGAGAACACTATTTCTAATGCTGAATTTTCTTTCCCATTGCAGAATTAAATTTTTCACATTTCTACTTCAGACATTTTACTTAATAAATCAAAAACTTCTATAAAATCCTGATTTCCACCACTTTAGCCACCTTTGTCACCTTTTTTAGATATGTCTAGATATTTACAGTTAAACTGAAACTAAATTACAAAAGTCATTGTATGTCTCCATAAAATAAAGTGATCTTATATTTATGTAATACTGTGATTCCAGAAAATTATTAGACACAAAATGGTAATATTGAAACTTTTTTTCTTTTCATAGTTGAATCAAATCTAAAAAATATTTTATTTTATATACTGAATATTTCTATGTATAAGCCGAGAATGTTTCGACCTTTTATAGACATGATGTGGAGGCTCGGCTAATATGCAGATTCAGGGATGAGATCCTTCTTAGTGATGCTTATTGTCATTGGTGACAAAAAGGGACCAAATCAAATTCTTTTTAAAGCAGAAAATAATAAAAAAGAAAATTATAACGCTAAAAAATAAATAAAATTTGCAAAAATTTTGAAATGAGGAAAAACTTAAAAATTAAAAAGTAAATTTATAGTGACCCTGACCTATTTTATAATCATACAAAAATAGCTATATTATGTTTGCAACAGATCAAATAATTATCTAAAAAAACGTATGTCAACATAAGCAGGAAACAATTGACAAATTACGAAAAATACCACATTTTAAAATATTTTTAGTTTATATTGCTCAAATTTATGGAAAAGTGCTACCTTCAGATAAGGTTACGAGAGTTGAAACTATTTTCATTGGTGCCTAAGTTAAAATATCATTGTCCACCTAGTCTAGTGCTACAGTTCTCAAACTGGGTGCCATGGCAATAATTTAGAAAAGCCAGCATAAAATTGGGAAATTAATAAAGACAGCATAAAGTTACTTAAAAATTAAAATTTAAGTTGTTTTTCGTCTTCTCTTTTAAATGGTACTTAGTAATATCCCTCTGTATTGAACTATGACCCATCCTCTACCTCCATTGTACTTAAATTGGGTGCTGCAGCAAAAAAATTTGAGATGTGTTAGTCTAGCGCTTTACTGTATGGCAAATTGATTAGAAAATATTTCCCTCATTTTACTTGCTTGGTGACATTTATGGCTTATTGGCAATATATTTGAACATTACAAAACTTTTACTGATATAGAAGCAAATTTTTTCATTTCAACTTATATGAGTTTTGAATAATGGGATAAATTTTTATTGAAAAATCACACATTTGGCTTATACACATACTGGGTTATATATTTGGAAATATATTGTATATTCATTGAAATTTGATTTAATGCCTTCTTTGTCCCAAAATTAAAATTATAAGGGATCTTGTAATTTTGTAACACATTGTAGTTCTAATAATTTTTTCAGCTAATAGAACAACTTTTTTAATTGATTTGTCAATTAAAGATATAGCTCCATTGCCAATTATATGTGAATTTATAATATTGTAAGTCCTGTAGGGAAGTTTTATTCTTATATACGTAAGAATAAATTATTTAGCATTATTTTGAGATTTAACTGTATATAGAGAGAGACTTTGTCATATATGTATACATGTAATATTAAAATCCTTATTTACATATTTTAATATTAATTTAATAAATTTTGTTCATAAATTATGTTGGGGGTTTGTGCAGTAATTCTGATTTTTCCCTCCAGACACGGTAATTCTGATTTTTCCCTCCAGACACGCTATAGACTTAACTCACCCTCTGTGTCTACAACTTTAGCCAATAGTTAGCGCATTCTCTTTAAACATGGGTATTTTTTATCACGTGATCAATTGTGCTTAGGGATTATTCATAGTATTTTTACCTGAGGAATCCCTACTTGAAAAGTGTATGTGTGGGATCACATTGTCTATGTTCAACGAGGTTGTAAAAGTGTTTGCCTGTTGTATGGATTTCATGTTTCTTACCAGAAATAAACTGTGTTGTGATTTTGAATAAGTCTTGCCCATATTACATACATACACATACACACACTAAATATAATGTTTATTAATATTTATTATTTAGTATATTGATATAAGATAGTATTGATATAGAAAGCTACAGTTGCAGTGGTTAATTTTGAAAATAATACCTGTAAGTAAAATAATCATCTACAATTTTTCAAGCTCTCAAACATATTTCTAAACCTTGTTAATTTTATAAATAAAAATTTTATTGACACATTCAAATTTTTTATTTCATTTTTAGGTATTCTGTTATTGTATTAGATGAAGCTCATGAGAGAACCATGAATACTGATATCCTATTTGGCATAGTTAAATTAGCTCAAAAGCTTCGAGAAGATGCAAAGCAATTGCCTCTAAAGGTACACCCTTGATTATATCTATTCTAAATTATATTTATTGTATTTAATTAAAGTTAGTAGCATGGTTACTTTAAAAATTTGGCAAAATATTGTAATAGGATCAGATAACAATATTTTGTTATATATATATATTGTCACTGATTCCTCTATGATGATATATCTATCTATCTATCTATCTATATATATATATATATATATATATATATGTATATAATATATAAAAAAATTACTGTCCCTAAAGTTCTTCAAAATTTTCATCATTCATGTTCTAATCTTAATTTTCGCAACCACTCAAATGAAAATCGAGGACATTATTGAGATTGCATTCCTTTCACATTTCTCAAAATTAAAGTATGAAGTGTTAGACTAGTGTGTAGATATAAAAAATAAGTTTGAAGGCTTGCAGGGAAATCTAGTGCATATGTAAAGGAAGTTTTAATAACTTTTTCACATTCTTCATTATCAATGTTTAAATGAACACCAAATAATTTGTTTTCTATTAAAACATTGATTATTTATATTTCAAAGTAATGGTATCTGTGCTACAGATCATGTACTCTGTGAAAGAAATTTTTGCTGAAGTTATTAATGTGCATTCTTGATCAATAATTATTATTTCCTTATTATTTTTAAGTAGATTATTTAATACATTAATTAAACTTATTAGATATTTTTGTAGATATTTAAAGGAATACATTATATATAAATTACTGTTTAGTATGTCTTTTAGATAAAAATGCACAAAGCTTAAAATTATTCATTTATTTAGTATCTATTAGTTTTTGTTACATTTTGGGGAAAAATTACCAGCAAACCAGTGTTCGAATTTTCATTCACCAAATTACTGATAAATAAAAAATGATAAATTTACAAACCATAATTTTGTAGAGTTGTTAATAACTGTTAAACTAATAAACTTAAAAAATATTAGCTTTATTGTAGTTACTCTGGTTACTCTTTTATTGCAGGTTGTCATTATGTCCGCCCCATCAGATTATAAACATTTAGCAAAATATTTTGATGATGCTCCAGTATATTTCATTTGTGGTCAAGAATACAATATTAAGGTAAGATTCTTTGAAGTTATTGAACTTTAATAGTTAAAGTGTTAATGATGGATTTAAAAAAATAATTTTAATCTTCTCATTTTTACTTTCTTGTATGAAGCAAAAGAAGTAGTGTAATCTTGAAAATTTCAGATTTCTAAGGAAATACATATTTTTACTAGTTTAAGCATTATATATGCATATATCAAAAAGGAAAGTTTAACTTTTATTATTCATTTTGACTATACCTGAATACATTTTAGATTGTTTTGTCAGAATGTCTGTATATATGTATGTTATCTCACATAATTCAGCAACTAAACCATTGATTGCTGCAATTTTGATTTTAGAACTGTTGTACCATTGATTTGTGTACCTTCATTTTTTATTACAATTAATACGTATATGTATATAATAAAAAATCTCAATATAATAGATAAAACTTTTCATCTTCAGATTTCAGGGAAAATACATATTTTGACTTGTTTAAGCATTACATACATATGTATGTATGTGTACAAGGCGACTTTAACTTTGAAACATTAAATATCCATTTTGATCATACCTGGAATGCATATCAACTTGTTTTGTCAGGACATCTGTAGATACATATATATTTATCTTTGTAGGCACTTCAGCTTGTTACTGGCCAAGACTTTCTGTAAGCTTTCCCATCTGATTCTATTTGGCACATTAGCCCTCTATTGGTTGACTTTAATTAGCGTAAGATCTTTCTTGACATTGTTGATCCACCTAGTAGGTAGGCTACCTCTTTGCCTTATTCCCTTAATTCTCAAGAAGGTTATTTATTTATTTATTTTTTTTTTAATTTGAATGTATCAGTATATTTAAAACTATCCCAGCCATCTGATACAGAATGCTTTTACAATTTTGACATTATCAAATCTACCACATTTTTGATATTTCCTGTAAATTTCATGATTGTAAAGAATTTTCCTAACTCTATTATGCCTAATTGGAGAAAAGATCTTTAAAATTTTTCTTTCATCTGTGAATATCATTTCTTCTTTTGCTTTGTGGAGTGTCCAACACTTACTTCTGTGAAAATCCTTAAACCTATTAATGCTTAATGGAGGCCTATTAAGGTTTTAAATAAACCTTAATATGCTTTTTTAAGGTTTTGCTTACTTTGACTTTTGCGCAGATTAGTTTTTATTTTAGTTTATTCCTAAGGCCATAAAAATGTTTATTTGATATGTAGATTCTATTATTATTTCAATTTTTAGGCCATTACAGCTGGAGATCAATTTGCTCAAATATTTAAATTGTTTTACAGTTTCAAAGTTATAGTTCTCTATCTGCAGAGACAACAAATAGATAGTTTAGATTGTAGCAATCAAAAATTTAGTTTTGTCTGCGTTAATGACCAGTCCCATTTCTCAAGCTGATTCTTCAAGACCATTGAAATTTTGTATTCAGTTATTGTAATTAGAAACAATTTTATATTTTAGCTTATAAATTTTTTCCCTATCATATATATCACTAATTGCTATAACAGTTTAATTTTAATTTTTATAGATTATGAATGCCATGAAAGAAATAGATGATTATATCCATGCAGCTTTAGTTACTGTCTTTCAAATTCATCAGAATGAAGATGAAGGGTTTGTAAATATATCTTTTCCATATTTACAGTTTATTTATAACAGGGTTCACATGGTCCTTAAAAGTCCTTAAGAACTCCTTAATTTTAGCTTTCATTTTTAAGGGTCCTTAAAAACTCCTTGATTTTTATCAAAGGTCCTTAAAAACTCCTTAATTTTGAAATTGGAACTCTATCAATTTCTTCCATTTAAAGATATAAAAGAAAAAGTAGCTGAGTTACAGGACTTGGGCAAAAAATTTCTGATACAAAAAAAGAAATCTGTTGAATTTTCAAAATAAAATTATTTATGTATGAGAATTTGCACTATTGGAAATTTCTTTGTAAATAGTAAATAAATATTTTTTACAGTTCCTAACATCCTTTTACATTTTCTAGCCAAAAGTGCAGCATTAATAGTAATGGAAATCCTCAAATACATATATGTTGTCAGTATATTACTGTAGTTGTTCAAAATTCTTTTCCTTGATATCCTTAAAAAATTAGGAAAATACTTTTAGTTTATTAGTATTTTTATGGTCATGAGCGAGAAAACTTATTTGACAAACAAATAATCTTTCGCATACTGAAAAGGTTTAAAGTATAAAGTCAGGTAATAGTCATTTCTAATAGCTAATAGTCAAGCAGATTTTAATTAAACGAAGCATTGAGGGTGGGGGTTAATCAGCTAGTATATAAAAACATAGATATATATATATTAGAGTCATTTTCAAACCCTCAGAAAGTACTCTTTATAATGTATTTTATTCATAATTTGTTTTTAGTTTGATTACTCAAAAAACTTTAGATGTATATTTTTCAAAATTGGTTTTTGTCAAATAGATTTATCTTATATTAATTTTTATACATTTTTAAAAACTTAATTCTGAAATATTGTAGGACATTTCTTGAACATGCCTTGTCTGGTTCATAATAATTAAAACATGTTCCTCAGGAAATTGGGTTTATGCCGTTATGCTGTGTATTTCAAGTAGGTCCTTATAAAAAGTTACTTTGTTCCTTATAAAGTCCTTAAAAAGTCCTTAATTTTTCTTCTGGAAAAAGAGTGGGAACCCTGTATAATCATATTAGCCATGCATTAGTCTTTATGACCCTAATCTTGATAATTGCGACAATATATTAAGCAATATTAATTGGACAAAATAAAGAAACTTCATGACTAAAACTTTGTTTATAAATTTGCATAAAGTTACAAAAGTGATTTAATTGTTTATTGTACCTGAGAAATAGCATGGTTGTAAAGAAGCAAAATATTTTTCAATAGTTTGAGTATTTTTTGCATAAATTGGATAGATGTATACATGGGTAATTACTTGTAACTAAGAGAAATGCTTTGGACAGTTTATAACCACTATATTGAGATGAATTTTAGTATAATTAAATTAGAATTATTTTGTGTATTTCGTACTGTGCAAATTTTCTATATATGTGTCCAAATTATAGATTTTCCATACACAGCTATAAATATTTTAACTTGGGAATGATTCAATAATTAACCTATTATAAATTATTTTATACACTAATATCAAAGAAATAAAAATGCATTTTGGCATTTTAAGGGATATTTTATGGTTTCTCTACATTTGTGTAAATTTCTCATAACTGATTTTAAGTATTTCAAATAAAGCAGTCAATAATGATGCATTGACTAACTTCAATTTCATTGTATATTTCATAAAATCGGGTAAAACTTAAATAATTTTTTTTTTTTAATATTTAGAGACATCCTTGTGTTTTGTACTGGTCAAGAAGAAATCGATATTATGGTGTCTCAAGCTCTTAAAACGTCTGCATTTTTACCAGCAGGTTAGTTAGAGTTTATTAAAAATTATAATGCTTATTTGTGTTCATACTTTTCATGTCCAATTTCCTTACACATACCCACACACATGCATTTATATGAATGGCTATACCATGTTTATGCTCTTCTGCCTTAGGAAAATTATATAAGAAAAGAGTATTACATAGTTGTATTACATAGATACAAAAAATGTGACCAAATTTGGCATTAAGTCAATGAAATAAATGGGATTTAAAGAAAAAGTCTAAAGAACTCATTTATATATAGATGTCTTTTATTGATTTTTAATTAACTTTGTTTAAAAGGCCTTAATTGATTAAAACTTTCTTTTCTGTTCAGAGCATTGAAAATAATATCTGGGGGAAGTAGGAAGATTTGCTTCCTACCAAGGCATGCAGCACCAGCTACACATATATGCCCTTTAAAAAATTTAGCACTCTCAAAATCATAGGTTCTTCACCTACAAAATAAACTTTTTTTAATAGAGTTTAAAAAGTACAGGGAAACTTCTCTGAGCAGCCACCCTTCTAAATGGCCAATTTTTCATAGCACGGAATTTTTGACTCATAGACCTAATGGTAAAATAACATGTATCAGCGGCCACCAGACCCCTTCTAAACAGCCACCAAATGGGATTATCCCTTTCACTTTTTGGAAAATTCTACTCACTCCATGTTTTAATTTTGAGCAAAAAAAACTGAAGGTCAGGTTTATGGTAGGATATAAGACAAAGGAATAACTTGAGAAGTCCATTCCCATGCCCCCCCCTTTCTAAGAAAGATGATCAAGTCCATTCCAGAGCCCCCCCCCCTTTCTAAGAAAGATTAAATCTGTTATCTCTTTTGTATTCTTCCCATACCTTTCAGATAGGGAATTCCTATTGCACCATCCATAGAAACTGAGGGAAGAACAGGACAATCAAGCGTTGAAGGTGTCCTAGGGCCTTTGTTTGGAATTCCAATTGGTACAGTTAAGGAAGAATTGCACCTCTGTCAGCAAAAATGTCATTCACTCCAGTTTCATATCATTAGTTGGTCAGTGATCTGGGTTGCAACGATGTCGAAATGCGTTTTTCTAAATCTCGAGCAGAGCATTGAAGTTCTGCATGAATATGAGAATGGCAAATCGGCAAGAAAGTTAGCTGAATTATTTTACTGCGGAAGAATGAAAATCAACAATCATTAAAGAAAAGAATTTGATTTTGAAGGAGTACGAAGACTACAGAACATACAGAAAGAAATTATAGCCTTTTTGTAAAAAATATGTAAGAAGCATGAAATAAAGTACTATTTTTTCTTTAGATAAGTTTTAAATTTCATTTACACAGGGAATATATTGTCAGACTTGTTTATATTATGCATTATAGCAATTATCTTATAATAGTAAATAAAACCCTTCAGAGCAGCCAACCCCTCAAAATGGCCAAATATTCTCAGTAAGGAGGGGTGGCTGCTCAGAGAGGTTTCACTGTATTTGAAGTTATATATAGCACCTGGAAATATATATACAGTATAGAGAAGAATATCTAGGGGATGCAAGGGGATAATGGTATTAACTATATTATATATTAACTATACATATATAGCCACTTAACCTCTTAAAAAGAAGGCATTCTCAAAATCATTGCTCCCTCTCCCCCTCCTAACAAAAAGCTTTTTTTTTTTTTTTTTTTTTTTTTTCAGAGTTTAAAGTTTTTGAAGTCGTATACAGCAACAGTAAATATGTATACAGAACAACTTCTGGAGTTTGATTAGTCAGATCTAGAAATATGATTTAAAAAATAATATAAATCATTATACCAAAAGAGGGTGCCACTGATGATCTACATTACAGGGATGTGGGAGTTTAAGATGCAATGAAATGTAGATATAAAAATGTCTTTTTTAAAAAAAATATTGAAGCCACATAAATGGTGTCAAAAAGTAAAAGAAGGATTTTAATGTGAAGAATGCTCTGGGGTATATTGCAAACACTTGGACCAGTATAAATACAGAAAATTTTAAAAATGTTTGGTATAACTTGTCGCTTACAATGATTATCACTGATGATGACGATGATGGTGACAATTTTGAGAGTTAAGTTTTCCAGAAAGAATCCTAAACACAAGAATTAAGAATTTGCTAATAGGAAAAATATTAAATCAGACACACACAGTCTTAGGAATTAATGACTCTGGGCCAATCATAATTCCTCTGATCAATTCAAAAATTATTGATATTGTGTAAATAAAAAAGATGATAGCTATGAGGATAAGAGTGAACCAGAATGGGTCAAAACTGAAAAGTATCAGCAGAAGATCTAATAGAATTATTAAATAAAGTGATATCAGGCTTAAAACTGTAGAATTTCTTAACAGATCATAAAATTATGGCAATGTACCAGATTTGTGGAGTCATTTCTAATAAACCTGAGTTAAGTCAACATAAATATAATTTTTGTGTAAATATATTATGCATCTATGTTTATTTAATAACTAAGCCATTTGATATGTTGTTTTTATACTTGTACTTTTTTTTATTGTAGCCTAGTATTTTAAATTATTTAGAAATCTGTAAAATCTGGAAAATTCTGATATCTGGAATTGCCATGTCCAAAACAGTTTTCTATTTAGGAGGCTGTACTATACACACACACAAACACACACATAAAGTTTTTGACTTTTATTTTCTTAGTTTATATATTTTTTAAGTAGTTAATAATCAAATTTAGTATGTAAATAATACATTTCATATAGAACTACTTATCCAGGTTGAGTGTTGAAGCTTACATTTTAAATTAGATGTTACCAAAAGTGCACTTTTTTTTTTTCATTAGTGTCAAATCATCATAAGTTATTTATACTGTATTATATTAAGAAAAAAATTAAAAAGCACTAGAGTTATTACTGAGTAATTATAAATTCATATCCTTTTATATTGCAAAATGGATATTGAAGAAAATGTGGATAGGAATGATTAAGCAAGTGTTTACGACTGAGTAATTAGCATACTGCCATTTGTATTTCTTTCATAGAAAAAATAAATTCCTTTTTATTTTGAAATTTTAAAAAGAATTTTAGGAGGAAAACAGCACATCTTCTCTGATATGTTTAAAGCCGAACGATGGCCGATTGATTAAGGTGCTGGCCTTCGGTACTGGAGTTCGTGGGTTCGAATCCCACTGTAGCATGGATGTTCGTAGCCGTTCGGAATCGGCTTTAAGCTGTAGGTCCCGGTCTCATTAGCCCTCGTGTTGCAAAAAGTAGACCGTAGCACTCCAAACCAAACCTGATATGTTTGAAATGTTTGGTTTATTTTGCAAACACTTTATCATTTATGCACTATAATACATCAGTAGCACCCCCCCTCTCTCTCTCTATATATATATATATATATAACATATTTAAATATTTAGACAAACTTTTGTGGAAAAAAAAACTCCTATTTAATTTGCTGGAACTAGACTTGACAAAAGTT
Source organism: Pardosa pseudoannulata (assembly GCA_032207245.1). NCBI lineage: Eukaryota > Metazoa > Arthropoda > Arachnida > Araneae > Lycosidae > Pardosa > Pardosa pseudoannulata. The sequence continues at coordinate 48,496,733 of CM063508.1, forward strand.
CATACTTTTTAACAAGACATCAGAGTCAAATAGAAGTCCAAGAATGTAGACTTCTTCAAGCATGTCAGACTTCTTCAAGATAAAATCTAATTTATTCTAATATAATTGAAATCAAGACAGAACATCAACATTCTTCCTAAACTAGCATACAGTTGTGGTTATTTCATTCATCCAAACTGTTCCCATAAAATCAATAGAGAATTATATTAGATCAAATTTCTGAAAGAGAAACTAACTTGCAAGAAAACAATTTGCTAAGAACCCCAAAAACCATGGGGATTTAAAATATTTATGTTTATATATATATATATATATATATGTCAGGATTTAAATTGTAGATTAATTTTAAAAGATTTGAATTAAGGATTCTTTACTGAGAGTGACACGGCGTGAGGAGTTAGCCACATAAATATGGCTCATGCGCCATGATCTAGAGCAGAGAGAGTGTGCACATTCCACGGACAGAGCTGTGACTACCCGAAGCAGCTAAGCCTGCCTTTGTTGAAAGTTGGGCGCCAATGTGAGACGCCATTGAAGGTGATTGTCGAGTAGTGTGGTTTGAGATTTGAATAAAACTATAAAAATGATGTCAGGACTAGTGTCATTTAGTGGAACATGTCATATATATATGTATATATACATATTTATAATATGTAATGTTTATTCCTTTTTCTTCATTGTAACCCAAGATGTGTGTAGCAGTGTGACAGAACTATTATGCATATTCTTTCATGGGAAGACCAGTAGTTTATTTCAATTCCAAGACTTGTTAGTCATATAAACATTTTCAGTGGGCTGACTCTCTGTGCATGGATCTATTTAACTTCTTTTCAGATTCTTGAGATTAAATTTTTGGCAGGCTGAGGGGTGGAGAGGTTCTATTTCTTAAATCCATTTTCTTTATTGCAAGGAGCCCTTATCCTTTTTTCCAGATACAAGGATCATGTGCCTCACTCTGGAGTCCAAAATTGAGGTCTTAAATCACATCACAAGGTACAAAAGATTTTTAAGATACCTGATCAATTTTTAATCCCATGGGGTATATCAAGAGAATTATTCTGTCCAGGCGTACGATTTTTAATAATTTTCTCAGTGTCAACTTGAGAGTGTTTATGATTAGTATAACATCAACCTAGAGGATTTTTTGTCACTCAGCTGAATTATTTGCCTTTTCTTTGGGATGTTTTAGACAACATTGCTTTTTAAATTCAGAATAGGGAGTTACTCATCTTACATTTATATATATGCTATGAACAATGTAACTTAAAATTGTTTCCCTTCATTTCTGTTTGCATCTCTATCCCTTCCTTCCATTTTTTCAGGGAATTTAAAAATTATTGCACTTGGTCTACATGCTGCTTTACCAGCTGATCTACACGCAGATCTCTTTAAACTAACACCACATGTAAGCATTTAATTCTTTTTTTATAAAAATATTAAATCATGAAATTCTTAAAGGACTCTTATTTGTTAAAGTTTTATCATATTATTTTATTTATTTATCTGCTTACTTATATCTGAAATTTTGGCAGTGATTATAATTTAACTTGTTTCTTAAACTGATGATAATTTGTTCAAATTCTATTGTCTAATTGACACAATAAACTGGCATGCACCTTAAACATTAAAAGTCTTTTTTCCATTATTAGGATTATATAATTGTGTTGAGCATTGATTATGTACTGTGATATTAAAGAAATTAAGTTCCTAGACAGTATATCCCCAAAAATTTGTTTCAACTTAAAGGATATTACTTTTATACTGCTGGTTCAGTATTGTGGAAATAACCTAGTGTATTTAAATAGTTTCAATTACTTGTTGTACATAATCTTCTTTTGAGATTTAAAATTTTGGCTAATTTTAACTAAGCTAATATAGTAAGCAATTTAAGTTAGATATAAAATAACAATAAAATGGAAAACCATAACTAAGTTTTAAGCAATTTCAACTTTTTTTTTATAGTTCTTTTAATTTCTCTGTAAAAACTGTGATTATGGTTCTTGTGATATTGTTTCAAAAAGATTTATTTAAAAATATATTTGGAATTAACACTAGATGTGTTGGAGTCACTTTGACTCCAAGTACTATTCAAACACCTGTACAGCTTACAAATATTGGCTTAAGTTAATTTCTTGTTGTGATTTTTAATATATTCTTAAAATCTATATTCTCTGAAAAATTTAAATGAATTGCTTATTTTTTAAAGTAATTATGAGCGAATATCACTAGAACATCCAGCAGAGTTGAATTGACTCCATGTGATATTTTTGCAAATCCTACTTATTTTTGGGTTCATGACCATTTGATTCATGATCTTTGTCCCTGTTATAAGACAAATACACTCTTATTGCTATTTTTTATCCATTGCATTCCTTTAAATTTTTTAAGTGTACATTTTATTTCTTTTTAATCTATTAAGTCATTCATTTAGAAAAAAAAAATTCAAAATGTTTTGCAAAATCTTTAACACCAAATGAAATAGCTTCAATTTTAACAAAAGCTTTCAAAAAATGAATATGAATTCAATGATTTATCCTATTGATTTTGAAATAACGAAAAAAGTTAACAAAATTGAAATGGCTATAATAAAAGTTATAACAGAATATTATAATGTAAGAAAATGTTGTGTAGATATAATTGATCAGACAGCCTAAAATTACCAAGTAAATTGAGAGTATATTAGGAAAACTATTGTGGAAATTTGAAATGTTCTTTTATTTTCAAAGATGCAAAGATTATGCATTTTTAATCTTTTATGGACTGCAAAGGAAGAGTATATAATTTGGATAAGAGTAACAGAAAATTGGTTTAAAATTTTGTCTTTATTTGTCCTTCAAAATTTTAAATGGAGCAAACATTAAATTATTTCAATTTTATTATACTTTTCCTTGTGAATTTAATTTTGTAAAATATGATGTTGTCGTTTCTGATTCTACTTGGTTATACAAGGCACGCTTGAGCCATACGTTGCTTGTATTAAGGAAAAGGGGGGGAATCTTTCATTTTAATTAGCACTGCTAGGGTGAAAGTATGACTATTGCTCAAGTGTATCCTCATAATATAGAAGCAGGGACCAAGCAGAAAATCCATAGGCTTGGCCTACCACCCCCAGAGATATTGATTGAAAACTTGGAGAACATTGTGACCATGAACATATTTTATGTGGCCCAGTCATCTTTAACAAATTCAAGAGATCTTAGGCCGCCCCAGGCTCTGAATCTACAACCCTCCCGTTACAAGAGCATTATCTTTGCCAACTGAGCTACTGTGATTTTGCAAAGATAATATTTCACTAATATCATAAACTGAAAGAATCTTTTTTTCCCCTTTAAACATGCTTAAAAAGTACTTATTTTTTTTCTGTATTTAAGTACACACCATGGAAAGAGATATATAATCAATAAAATCAGACAATCATATATTAAATTATTTGAGGATAAATTGTGTAAATTAACAAACTCCTAATAAAAAAAAGTAACCACTAAAAACTAAGTCTGAAAAGTGCAGAAAATATACAATAAAGTTATCTAAAGGAAACATGACTTCCAAGTGTTTCAGAAAATATTTAGCAGAGACTCACATTTGTTTATACTGAAAATATTTACTTTGAGGTTATTAAAATTATATATTTTTACAAAAAATATTAAAAGTATGAATTGCATATAAAAATTTAAATGTTGCAGTTCATACATCCTTTCACTTTAGTGTATGCTGTATATTACTTTCTATTTGAATACACGCTAGAGTCAATATGATTCTATTGAGCAATCTAGGGGTAAAAAGGGAGCAATCATTATAGTTTTACTTTCTTAAATACTCTTTTTATAGCTAGTTACTGACAAATATTCTTGGAAATATTTCTAGGATTACAGAAAAATAATATTTTCAACCAACATTGCTGAAACTTCAGTGACTATTCCAGGTATTAAGTATGTTGTTGATACTGGAATGATAAAAGCAAAGTAAGTATCTTAATATGTTTCTTGTTTTATTCCTTTAAATAGATTGATAATCAAAGAAGCTATCAAGGAAATCAATAATATCATGGTACAAATTAAATTTTTAATATATTAGGTATGATTTAATTAATGCATTATTTAAATATAAATAAAATGGGAAATAGTAGAACTGCTAAGGTTATCATAGCTTTTTTTATAATTATTGTAATGAAATTGATTAATCTTCTGTTAATCAAGCAGGTCATTCTGAACACCCCAAAAACAGAAAAGAATATTTTTAAGTTTTAAATGCATTGAGATATTATTTGTTTATATTAAAGTTTATAACTTTATTTAAATACAACTTTACACCTAATTTGTCACTTTTGTTTGATATTTATAGACTGCAGTTTAATTCTTTTAAAGTGTTTAGTTTCATATCTTTATAAGATTTGTTTTATTTTATTATTTTTATAAAAGTGATCCAATTGCCTTGTCTTTAATGTCATTCACAATATTTTCACCCCTCTTAATATTATAAATCCTTAAAATTTTTGGGGGATTTTTTTAGTCTCACATATATTTTCAAATAAGGAATCAGCAGGGTCTGATTAAGATCCTTTAGATTTCTTAGGCAGAGTATTCTTTCAGAGCCTCCCATCTCCCAGCAATGACTCTAAAGAAGCCAGGTTTGGTATCTTCCCCCCTCGCTACTTCTATGAAGCAGGAAAAAAAATTAGATATATTTTGAAGTTTTGAAGAAGTTTAATAAAGGTAAAAATGAGTAAAATGAGTAAAAGTCATGGAAAGTCATGGATCCGCTAAACTACCGATTAAATAAAACTGCATTGAATTGTTTAATTCTATTTTTACTTGTCATTTGGCTGAAGTTTCTGAGTTTGATATTTATGTATTATCCTATTGACCATATTGCCAATTAAAATTTGTTCACCAAGAAAACTCAAAGCAAGAAAGCTTAATGGGTGGGTAAATGTATGTTATTCTGGTTTTTTTCCTTAAATTGTAGATTAAAATTTTATTAATATAATAATAATTATTTTTTAATAAAAATTAGTTAAGATTTTTGCACAAAATATAAGTTTATCTCTAGAGATATTGTATGTAAACATTATAGGGTTATATTTGGCTATTATTCATGGTCAACTGAATAATACCAAAGTACCCTGAATTCAAATTGAAAACATTTGGATTAAAAATTACTATATAATTAAACTTAGGTATGTAGATACAACAATTTATTTTTATGTATGTGAGTTTGTTAACACTTATAAAGTAATTTTATAGTTTTTTTTATGATAAAGTTCCTGTAATTCCTCTAAAAGCATATATTTTATTTGTATGTACATCAGAAGTTTTATTCATATATACTTTAACAAAAGCTTTTTAAAGTCATAGAAAATGATCTGCTAAATCAGGGAAAGTCATGGATTTGAAAAATTTTATTTTGGCAGATACCCTGTATCTGCCAGTCATATTACTTGCATTATTAAATGCTTGTCCACAGCAGTTTTCAATGCCAGTTTCTGAAGTTTTGAACACATTTAAAACAGTTTAACATAACCAGTTAGAATTTTTAAAATCATTATTTGGAAATTGGTACCCCAAAAAATCTGGGGCCTACTGTGCCAAAGCTATAAACAGGCTATAATCTGGAATTCAGTTAAATTCATATTACTCTGCAAGGCTTATAATCATATTTCAAATATGAAGAATTAAATGCCTTATATAAGCAGTTTTTGGCATTATAACCATATAAAATATTCAAATTTATGACTTTTAATCAATACCCCTACATACTTAGTGTCCTGTGCTGCAAAACAGATTGTATATCCCAGAAGTCAATGTGGTGATTGCGCAATTTTTGTGATGATTGACGTCATATGTCGTATCTCAATGTTTTGTATATTTTAAGTCTTTATAAAATATTTTGTAATGTAATGTATCCTGACATTTTGTAATATGAATTGATCTTTATTCATATTTGTAAAATTTTATTATTGTAGTTTTATTTGTGGCAGCACACCATTGTAAATATGCAAAATATCTGTATGCTGCCTGACTACATAAGAGTCAGCGTGTCAGTAGCACAGATGCTTGGTTGCATCGAGGGTGCTGATGTTTGTTTATTTATTGTTTATATGATCTTAAATAAATGCGTTCGTCTGAAGTTGTGTTATTTTGACTGCACCATACAAATCCCTTCTGATAATGGTTATATATATGTGGTGATTCCTGCGGATACTACATTCATCATCGTCGAGCCATAGCAAGGGTCCCCATATTAACCTCGATTCTTAAGATCACAAATGTTTCGTAATTTGGAAGGGATTTTATAAAAGAAAAGAATAAAATTTCTGCTTATTTCTTTGCTAGAACATATAATGCAGCCTGTGGATTTGATGTGCTAAGCATTCAAAGGATTTCCAAAGCACAAGCTGATCAACGGTCTGGAAGAGTTGGAAAAGAATTCAAGTGAGATACTTTTTAAAGATCTTGATGTTTAATGTTTTGCAAAAATTATCAAATGAAAATTGCTATCTTTTTCATCTTAACCCTTTAAAGGTCACCAAAATAAATTCATGTTAATTTAATGTAATTTGTTTATAAATGTTATCTATAAGCCTTGTATATGTAAAATATATAAATTTTCTTTACATTCCTTAGAAGGGTTTGCTTAGCGGATACCAAATTAGGGTTTGAGAAGTGGTTTAACTGACTAAACCCTACCCTTGTACAGCTTGAACATTATGCCTTTTTAAAAGTTTAACTATAATGGAAGAAAAATAAATGATAATTTTTAAACTGGTATAATAAATAAATAGCTTAAGAACTAAAAAGTGTTGTTTGTATAGATACTTTTATTTGAGGTCATAAGTAAGATAAATTGAATCTGACTTCTCGAGTACAGAAAGTTTAAATACATATATTTCAATAAAACAAGAAATCAATAAGTTAAACGTAGAACTATAATATGTTATATATTTAAAATATTAAAAATATAATAGGTATAAAACGTATAATATGTATATATAAAATGTATAAAAAATGTAAAATATATATAATATATAATGTATTTTTAATATATAAAATGTATAATGTGTATATATATATATGTATACACATGTATGTACATACATATACATATATATATATATATATATATATATATATATATATATATATATATATATATATATATATATAAAATCAAAAACTCATCCATGTCTCCAAAAGGTTTTTTTTTTAATTGCAAAAGCTCTTGAATCTATATCATTGGTTTCCATATATCACAGATGTATGAGATTGGAGCCGTAATTAATTATAAAAAGATAAAGTACAATAATCCAAAAAGTAAAGTTAAAAAAAAAAAGATGTTTAATAGGTGGTTTTGCTACGAAACCACTGTCCGTTAAAGGGTTAAAGGCTATACAATTTTACTCTGTACCTAGGTTTTGATAATAAATTAATTTCTAAAAGCAGTGAATACTAAATTTTTTTCCATACATTAAGAGCTGCCATAACCTGGTAAGCAGTACAGCCAAGCTGTTGTAATCCCATTTTTCAATCATGTTCTGTTTTTTGTTTGTTATTTCTCAGGAGGAAAACTTTGAAATTGAAATAGTATTGAAAATTTGTAAGTTATTAATAAAATTTAGTTCTTTTGTATTGTGCCTACAAGTAAAAAGGATTTTAATAAAAAAAATTAGAAGTAATTAAACTGTAGCTATTTCATTTCTAGAACAGTAGATATTCTTAAAGATATTTAGTAGACTTTGAATAACAATATAATGAATTCAAGAAACTTTTGAATTCTGTTTAATTCACTTTGAAATTTAAAACTTTTGCATGCTGTTGATTAAAATTGCTTGCATTTTATAATAGTGGAGTATGCTACAGATTGTATACAACTGAACAACAAGAAAAATTTAAGGACTTTGTTCCAGAAATCTTAAGGTAATATTTTAAAATTAAGAAAAGTCATTTTGTTTTGTTTTTATACCTTGTTAATGTTTTATTTCACTTTAAATTTCCCTTATAATGGATTAAAAGGATTAAATGGATGGAAAATGGATTAAATAGATTATGTTAGATGCAAGAAAATTTACTGAAATCGGGAATGTAATTAAACAATATGCTACTTAAATTTATAAATAGTTAGTAACAAATATATTTCTACATTTTTCTCAAACCATGTTTTAACTATAAGTTTTGTTTGTGTCCATAATTTTTCAAGGTACAATTTACTCTTGATGCATAAGATGTATGATTGTTAGAACAAATTAACTTTTTTAAAAACATAATGTATTATTACATGACATGTGATTTTAAATGCCATGTGTTTTGTTGTGTATAAAGTATTAATTTTTATGTGAATTTAATTGGATTGGGTGTCAAGAAATATTTTATCAACTCATATTTACTCTTGGGGGTGGGGTGGGTCATGGATCTAAAAAAGTTTAGAATTTCTGATCTAGACTAAGGGTCTCTTCAGACTGTTGTATAAAGTCAGTTCTTGACTGCTGTCAAGAACTGACTTGATGAGCAGTAATGCTATTTCTACTAATACGAGTTAAATAAATTGGTTTTACATTAAGATAAATGTCTAAATAGATTTGGTGTTTGTGTGAAAGCAGTCAACTAGTATGTTTCTTCCTTTTTATATTTATTGTCTTTTACTAATAAGTAATTTTTTTATTACCCTTATAACTTTTTTTATCTACCCTGATATAATTAACCCTAGGTTGCATTTTGGGGGTAGTTTATACCCATGTACAAATTTAATGTTATTTGTTATAGTCTTGTTTGTTTTTAAGTAAATTAATTTGGACACAAATATTCAGTTTTATTGTTATTAAGATTGCTAACATGATTATTAAGATTGTTTATAGTAATCCAAGTATTTCCTTACACATTATATTAATATGGAGATTGAAATACTCATGCATTTTAGGATTAATTGAAATCATGTAAAGGTGTTAATATATCAGTTTTATTTTACAGATGCTGCCTTGCAAATGCCATTTTACAGATGATTGCTATAGGAATAAAAAATATTTATAAGTTTGACTTCATTGACAAACCTTCTGATGAAGTATGTTCTCATTTTCTGAAGTAACTTATGTATTTACTATATATTAAAATACTTTTTGAATTAATAAATGCTTTTTTTTAATTCTATTATAAATACATAAAGTACATTCATTTGGTCAAAATATTACTTATTTTTTCATGTGAACTGTTTTTTAAAATCTCTAGTGATTAATTAAAGGACAAATTTATAGATAATCTCACACTGATATAGTTTCTGTCTTTAATTGTTACTTTTCCACTTCATTATTCATCTAGCAACAGTTATTTCTATAATTCAATCAACTGAATCATTAATATATCATGCTGACAAAACTTAGTTGGATTGGTAGTAATTATCGCAGTTTAAAATGGTAATAATTTTGTGGTTTTTGGTAATATATATATTTTATAATTCACTATATATGAGAGGTTACCACTAATCACTATCTAGCAATACTTTTCTTCCTATTAATCAGTCAACCAAATCAAATCATTTATATACTTTGCTGACAAAATTTTGTTGTGTTCGTAGTCATTATCTCAGTTGAAAGTGGCAATAATTTTTGTTTGTGGTAGTATTGCATGTTTGTAATTCACTGTATATGAGGGGATATCATATTTTAATTATTTTAATAGCTATCAAAAGAGAAACTTAATTTTTATTTGTTAATCTTAAAGACTTCTGTACTTAGTCACTGCCCAGAGTTATACATTTCTCCCTGTATTTCTTGACTTTCCAGAAGAGATCATTATATAATTATGTTGTATCTATCTTTTCCATTTCTAGGGGTAACTTCAATCTACTACTTTCTGAAACCTTTTTGTAATAATCAATAGCTGCAATTTACAGCATTATGTTTACAAAGATTAATTAGTATATAGAATAAATTTTGTCCTGATACTCAGGTTTTTCTGAGTAATAATTAAAGCTTTAAAATACCCTATGAATATACTCTTACTTCCATTATACAATCAACAATCAAAAAGTTTCTGTTCTGCAGCTGTTGGTATGCCAGTTATATAAAATTGCCTTCAGCATTCAGTTTCAGCTTCTCACTGTTTCATTAGGTTGAATGTAAAACTTTTCATTCTGCTGCTTGAAGAAGTCTGAAATTTCTTGTGACATTGTTATATCCAACAGTAGCTACCAACCTTTCAAGGACTTTTTAAGTGGCTGAAAACAAGAAGCATGGATGAGGAGATATCAAAATTGGTCACACAGGCTTCAAATCACATTATCAACTTCCCACTTGTTGATCTCTGTATTGGCTGTAAATGGTCTCCCAGATGAACTTGCATTTGTGTCAAATTGCAATCAGTACTGAGCTTTGAGCACCATTCCTCTACATAGAATTTTGACAGACATGCTTCTCAAAGCACATTCTTCAGTCACTGATGAATTTCAACCAGCTTTTGGTCCATTAATAGGAAAAAAAAGTTCATTGATTATCGTATATATATTGCATTTGGTACCATTGTTAATGTGCCAGCATTTCTACCGATACTTCAGAAATAAACAAAATATCACAGTAATACCATACCTCAATGTTGGTGTTTATATACACATATCAGTGAGACTCTTAACTTGCATATATGCAGAAGCTATTCCTTGAAATGGAAACTTTTTGATTACTTGTTAAATATATCAGTGTGGTTCAAATCTAGAAGATTTTGTCATAAAAATTTGAGCTTCATCAATGTACTCTTAAATATTTGTGTGAATTAATAAAAATTTTCTCATTGTTTGAATATTTTATTATTTCTCTAATATTGTTAATAATTAACTTTAAGGATTACTTATTTAGAATATTCATGCTGCTATTAAACAACTGAAGCTTCTAGATGCTGTCATAGAAAGGGATGGAAATTTAGAGGTAAGTTTTAAAGTTTCATAGTATCTCTTAACATGAGAGTTGAAATATTTTATAAAATAATAAAAAGAGAATATCTGTCAATTTTTTTTATTTTTTATTTTTATTTATTTATTTATTTATTTATTTTTTTTTGAAATGGGAATAGCTGTGCATTCAATCTTCATATGAGCTTCTAAATCTAATATCTGCTTGTTCACCATATTGGATGATGATTGAACAGGTAAGATTTTGCCTTTTGGTACCTGAGTCAGCACATTTGAATCCTGCTGCTAGCATAGATATTATGTTGGGAATCAGTTTTAAGCAGTAGGTTCCACCCTTTATGTTGAAAAAATTAACTATAGTATCTGAACCAAACCTTTGTTGACTTTTCTAAATACATGATTATCAAACTGGACATTTTGCACCAAACTTATTTTGATTATGTAAAAGGTGTTATATTTTATTTATGTTCACTGAATTTCTTTTGCATTAGAGCATTTTCCTATGTAATGTAAAACATTTTAAACTTTTAATTTATTCACATTTAAATTTCTTTCTTGAGACTGCAAATTTGTTCAGACTTCAAATTTGTTTACTACGTAGATTGTCTCTCTGTCCTTTTTAAAGTGTATAAACTAGTCATAGAACTATATTTGACTTGAACAGTTCTGGTACTTTTGGTTGAACAATTGAAATGTTAACATTGAAGTTATGCCAAGTTTGTACCAATTTGCACACACACAGATGTAGTTCTTAAAGCAATTTATATCACTTTGTTAGTAAAGCAAAAAACAGTTTGTGAATATGCTCACTTTAGCAGTTTTAGCTCAGCATCAAATGGCCATAGCTAATACACAATATAACAAGGCAAATAGCATTTTGTTGTCTAAAGCTGATGCTAAGCAAACAGTATTTGCAACTTGATCCCTGTGCTAATTGGTGCACTGTTCCAAAAGTTGTCTTTTTTAAAAATATCCCTTTTATTTAAATGAACTCTGAATTCATTATTATAGTTTGCCACTTTTCGCATAAGCTGTGTAGGCAACCGCTGGAGGCTTTGCAATCAATGTATTGGCTAACCATGATATATAGTAACCGTACTGAATATATTTGCTTTTACTTTCATTAAAATTTTATAAGTTCATATTTTATCTTGTATTATCCATGGAATATTAGTTTGTTAATCTGAAATATTTTTTAAATGATAAAACTTAACCCTTTATCTACTGACGGTACTTATAAGTACCAATCACTTTAACCCTTTATATACTGACGGTACTTTTAACTGCCGCTTTCATTAATTAGTTTTAACAAATTAAATTTCACACCGGGGAGATATTTTTACTTGTATATTTCATTTGTATATAATTATCAATATGAAAGCTAAAAAACAATAAAGACATTTTCCGTATTTCATAATGCAGTAGATAAAGGGTTAATCACTGGTATCTCTTTTATTTGGTATTGATTGTTAAATTTAAAAGATTATGTATTGGTTAATCAGTTTAGTTTGTATAAGAAACCTATTGTTTCAAGTTATATAGTTCTACATTTATAGACTCAAGTTATATAGTTCTACATTTATAGTTTTTATTTTTTATTTTTATTACATTCTAAACTAACAATAGTAAGCTGTACTTTTACTTTATTTTGAGAATGATCAATACTGAAAGAAAATATTTACCTCAAAATTATAAAAGGTTTTTGTTTTATAAAATATTTAATTTGAAAAGTTTCCATTCATTTTGTTTTCTGCAGCTGACGGAATGTGGGAAAAAGATGGTTATGTTTCCACTAGAGCCTAGGTTTTCTAAAATGATTATCTCTTCAAAGAATTACAAATGCACGTAAGTGTTAAAATTTTCCTTTGAAATTGCTTTAACCTTCTAGTAGGCATGTTTATACTTTTTTTGCCCAATCAAATGGATGTCACTACAAAATAGTTTTCATAATTTATGCTATTATAAATGCAAGATTTTTTATAATTTTTGTAGTAGTAAGAAGCACGTATACAATACATATCAGAGGGAAAAATCATTTTTAAACAGTAAAGATTATTTTTGATGGAGGTAAAGTTACCTTTCCAATTTACTTTTTTCAGCATTATGACTTTAAATAATCTAGTTATATTTTTTTACTAGAGTAATATAAAGTAGTAAGTAATCATAAACAGGACCATGGCATTGTATGATACAGTCAAACAGCTGCATTTAGTAGCATTGTTAAGGGATATATAAGCAGCATAAATAAAACATTTATAAGGAGTGGTTCTTAAGACTTAATAATGCTGAGGAAATCTACCACATTCTATTGATCATAAGGTGTATAAACTATATAGTCTCTAAAATAAAATTCTAGAATGTTAAAAAATTTATAAGAGCATTTAGTATAAAAATTGTATTAGAATATTTATTATTATGTTATGAAATTTCTTATCTCTCTGAAGAATCCATTTTTTACTTATTCAATTCCACTAATGTATCCCATGTTTGTATCTCAGCTTAAAAACGTTCAATTAAGTTTTGAAACATTAGCAATGACTTAGGTATTACTATGTAATTGAAAAGACTTTTATTTCTTCAGTATAAACCTTTGTTTCTTGAAATAACTTTCGTATTTTGTTGATAAAAGCTAAATATTTATTTGCCAAATGATGACTGAATGTTAGAGTGCTAATTTTTATTACCAGGGTTTACAGGTTCAAATCCTGCTGTTGGCATGGATGTTCATAGCTGTTCAGAATTGGCTTTAAGCAGTATGCCCCAATCTCATTAGTCCTCCTGAGCAAAAACAATGGATTGTAACACTCCAAACCAAACTAAATATATATTTCTTCTTCTAGATCAGTGGGGAACAGGGGGAGCCTTTTTACTATTATAGGCCATATTTAAATTAGGCTGTAATAAAGGATCCCACATAAGTCAATGTGCCAGATCTTGAAATTTTTAAAAAGTTATTATAATTTTTGTATAGTTTTATCACTTTATTGAATTATATAAAAATAATACAAAAACATGCTCATTTATTTATTATTTAACTAAAAATATTGCAGTATATAACATTTTTGTATTAATATAAAGGTATTAATATAAGGGTGACTTATTATAACATTAATTTTTAATATTTTTAATAAACTACATATGTAATTACCTCCTCAAATAAAAATAATAAAGAGTATTTTAAAATTAATTTATTATATTATGAAGAAATTCAATAGAAATGTAATAGTATTAAGTTATCAAAAAAGTAACACAGCAACAATACATTTTTATTAGTTTTTACTTTGTCATAATCTATATAATTAAGTATTAATTAGTTCAAGAGTTAGCTTTTTTTGAAAAGCTGCACAAGAAACATGCAACCTCAAGGCTGCATGTGCCCTACCTTTGGTCCTAGATGCAAAGGCATCTTGTAAGCTTTATAAAAAACATAAAACTATGAAATTAATGTTTAAAACTGAGTAAAACCATTTCCTCCCACAGGGAAAAAAAAATAAAATAAACAACTTTATACTAAGCATAATAAAAAGTTGTGCTATATGCTAAGTGATGACATAAGTAATATTGCATTTATCATAAAATTTACTCAGGGTTGTTTGCTGGAGGGTTAATTTCCTATAATTTATTTACCGTAATAATTTATCCATTTGTCTTTTTCAGTGATGAAATTTTAACCATTATTTCTCTTCTCTCTGTGGAATCCATTTTCTACACTAATATATCCCAGGTTTGTAACTCAGTTTCAAAAATTTTTATTTATTTTTTAAGCATTAGCAATGATTTAAATATTTGTAATAAAAAATCAATAAAAAATGCTTTTATTTCTTTAGTTACATCTATTCCTTGGATTAATTTTCAAATTTTGTTATTAAAAGCTAAATATATAAGTTTCTTTTTCTTTCTTTTAGAGAGAGTGCTTTCATGAAGTCAGGCAGAAATTTGAATCTGTAGATGGTGATCATATTATGCTGTTGAATATATATCGAGCTTTCAAAAATAATAAAGGAAATCCGGTAATTTATTTTGCTTCTGTATTCTGATTCTTAATTTTTTTTCAGTTGTAATTTGTAGTTTGGCAATTTTGCTAGTTAAAGTTTAGTTAAATCTCAAATTAAGGCTTCTCCCAAATCAATAATGCTGTTAAATTGCTGCATATATTTTGAAGAAATTTTTACAATATTTACAATGTTGTTATAGGTCAATAGAATATAATTGTAATCATCTACTCGTATCATTCATATATTTTTATCATCCATAAGGCGATTTCATGCAGTAGGGTAAATTCTCAAATTATGACAATTCGGGATTTAGTTTCAAACGGAAGGGTAGTTTATTGTTTTTCTATTTACTGTTGTAAACATGAAAATGAAAGGGAAGGGCATTATAGTAGTTCGTGACATTGCGACAAATTGCCTTATTGGCACTAGTAGTATAGGCCATATATTTGTTTATTACTTGTTGGCAACAGTAACATTATTATAGTTGTTGTGATGTATTGATTAAAGTGCTCTACGTTCTATGATGAATAAATCTTTCATTTATAATTCTAATTAATGTGTACTCAATGTTTACAATTCAGAAGTGGAATTTCTTATAAAAAATAGCTATGAATTTTTTACTAATAATGATTCAAGATAAATGAATTGATATTTTAGATGCAAATTTGGAAGATTCTTACTAACAGTCAGTTTTGATTCAGAGTTTTAAGAACTGTCAATGGTGTTACTATGTTTTTGATGCTTATATGACCAAGTTTACATGAAATAATTGGGATATACAAAGAGTGATTGAATGTATGGGATTAAATATTTTTGACGCAATTTGTAGGTTTGTGTTTATGGTTAGTTTCAATTTGAAGTTTTATGAACTTTCAATGATGTTATCATGATTTGATATTTATATACAGTAGAACCTCAATTAACCAAGGTTTCTGTTAACGGAGTCAATAACAAAGCCTAATTTTTTTCTCCTTTCTAAAATGAGCTTGGAAAAAATTATACACATATTTTAGTTCGTTGTCTTTGTTACAGGCTCTTCTTCCCCACAAAAACACTCAACTTCCAAGAAATATTACATCCTGAGAAGACAACATCCTTGAATGCTTTCATAACAGTGGTCATGTGACCCTATTGAATACCAGGCACAATAAGTTATTGGACACTTACACCCCCCTATGTTAGGGGAGGGCCCTTAAATATTTGGAACAAAGAAACCGATCTCCTGTTGCTTAAAAATTGGAGCAATAGGGTTGCCCATGATAGAAATTCTGGACTTTTGCAAAGTAAAGTAACAGACTTTTTTTAAAAGAATGCAAATTTAACAAATTAATGTATATTAAATTTTAAAAATACAGTATTTTCTCGAGATTTGTGTTAAATGCGTCATTTGGTATTTAACTAAGTATAGTTTAAAAAAATTCATTTTACTTTTTAAAATTTACTACTAGAGTTGATTTTCTTTTTAAATCTCTTTAGCTCTGAAACATAAGTTTATATATGTTTATTTTTATCATTTAAAGAACATTCTATTGTTTTTACTTTAAAAGTTAGTTAAATTCACAAGCACAGAAGGTTTTTATACATGATTTCTTTTAACCGAGATTTCCGATATCCGAGGTACTAGCGGTCCCAATTAGCTCATTTAATTGAGGTTCTACTGTATTTAAATTTAATTTAAGTAATTTTGATTTGGGATAAATAACTATTGAAGGTAAGTGAATCAATATTTTTGATACAAAAATTGAAAATTATTGTTTGGAGTCTGTTTCGATTTGAAGTTTTATGATTTTCAGTGGTGTTATTAGGATTTTGATGCTATATGAGTAAGTTTAGTTGAATTAATAACTCTGATGTAAAAGTTGATGCATTTTAATTACAATTAGTTTTGTGATGAATTTAACCAAAATGGAAATTATTACAACCTTGATGTTTATGTAAAAGAAGTGTGAAATTATTTGCTTCATACATTTATGAACATATCTTTCCCTGCAAAAGCAAAAAATGTGACCTTAAAATTCTAGCTGAAGAGCTTGGTGAGAAATTCCTTAAAACAGGATTATTGATATAAAAGCCAAAACATTTTGCTTAAAGTTCATGTGTCATCAAAAGACTCAAAATCACACTTGGAAGTATTTCATTTTTGAACTTCACAGCTATTTTGAAGAATGGATTTTGGGTTTCAAAATTACAGAGTTTAATGATTTAAAAGAACTTATAACTTCCAATCAGGTAAAGAGCAGTCTGTCATACAATCAGAGAACAATTTATTCACAACTGGCCCAGAATTGTAAATTCAAATGAACTTGCTGAATTACAAGAGCAATAAAAAAAAAATACAAAAGATGCAATATAAAGAATTACAAAATCTTTTTTTCCCCCTGGTTTCTTTTGACATTCCACAGCAGGATTTAAAAATTGTATGGTTGTTTAGAAGTTTCATAAGTTTAACAACCACTGATTTAAAGGGTTGTAATTAAATTTCAAAACATTCCTGAAAGATTACCTTATATGCTGATTTAGTAATTTCTTAGATTTGAATGTATTTGAAATCCTGTAAAAATGTGTTTTATTTTATAATAAATAGCAGTGAATAATTTTATGTTTTGATGATGCTATGTATTAAAATATATACTTGATATTCAGTTTTGTAGTTTAATATTTTAAGCATAATCATTTACTTAATCTTGTTGAATTAATTTCAACTGAACTGGTTGAATTCCAGTTATTTCTCTATGCAATTTATTTTTCTTTGTTGTTAATGTTTTGAGAATATGAATATGCAATTTACTTTTAGACATGGTGTCATGAAAACTTTATAAATGCTCGAAACATTAAAAAAGCTGCTTCAATAAGAAAACAGCTGGTTCAGATCTGTGAACAAGTTGGCATAAATTCCTGTTCTAGTTATGAGAGTGAAAGAATAAGGTATATTCTAAGCTAAAATTAATAATTTTCTATTTATTTTCTATTTCATTAAGTTTCTATGTATAAAGATCAATGCTCAAAATTTTTAAAGTGGCTATTGGTCACTAGATATAATTAATTCAGTTGTCTCAGCTTATAAGATTCAAATGTAATTTAGGGTTTCCAAGGTCCTTTAACTTTTACTAAGTAAAATCAAGGCATATGGAAGTCCTTTAAAACTTATTTAGGGTCCTAGAAAAGTTCTTAAATTTTACAAATAACCAGGGCTGTAGGCAAGGGGAGGGATTTAAGGGACAGGTCACCCTCCAAAATTCTAAAAGAACGTTTTGTGAAAAGAAATTGGTCCATGTGTGTGTCTCATCTGCCTAGCTGTGAATTGACAAAAGTGGGCTTAAGACAGTGACAATGAGTTGAAGAGTAGATATAAATTGGAATCGACATGCAAGAGCAGATTGACTAGCCATTTTGGCAATTCATCACAATATTGTTGCACAATTAGAAGAAATTGTAAAAATTTTTCGACGAAAATTTTTTTAAAAAAGCAGATTTTATAATATGCAGGTGAAAAAAAAACTTTCATTTTCTTTCAAAGTTATTGTTTTTCTTTAGTTATACTTCTGTTTTAAAAATTAGAATTTAATACCATGTATAGTTTATATATTTTCAATGTTAATTTTACTATTAAATTCTTTGTATAGTTACTACATTACTTATTCAAGACTATAAATTTGTTTGTTATATCACTTTTTAATTATTTTGATATTTTAAAATCCTATTGTATTATGATACTCATTGGGAAATATACATACATAAGAAAACCTGTAGTTTTATTGAAGTATCATACACAAAAAACAATGTCCCCCTCCGAATACAATTTCTGGCTACGACCCTGCAAATAATCTCTAAGTAAATTGTCATATATCATTTCCCTTGGAAGCTAGTACAAAAAACAAAATGCTTCAAATATTCATGTGGCCAAGGGATGGGACATTTTTTCAACTCCTCTTCTTAGCCCACTCTCCTGTTTCTAATCATGGATCTTGTTGGTGCTTCAACCACATTTGGCGAAATTGGCGTGCTGGCAGCTTGCGTGCGTGGCGTGCTTGCAGCGTGGCGTTTGAAATCTGGCGAGGGGATCGTAACTCAACAAATTGATACATAAACAAAAACAACATTTTGAGGAAAAATTTTACAAAAATTGAATATTTAAAATCTAATTGAATTAACAAAGAAAACACAAAGGAAACACATAACATTCATACTAAATAGACTGAAACATTCACTTAATCACAAATTAAATAAACTGAGTGTGATTTTCATCACAAATTTGTGATTTAGTGTAAATTGTAAAATTAATTTAAAATAAGAGATTTGAAAAAAAATTTTCAATTTTACAACTCCTTTTGGAAAATACCAAGAGAAAGTTAGTCCAAAGGGATGAGGGAGGGTAGGCGGGATCTCATCCAGCAAAAAACTCTTTGTCTTAAAAGAAACTGTTTTTTGAGTGGAGGTTGAAGAGGAGTTGTAAAATTGAAAATTTTTTTTCAAATCTCTTATTTCTCTTCTTGTCTTGATGGTAACTAAGTCATTGTTGAAATTTCATAATAGCTGTATTGAGATACTAATAATTTCTACTAATAAGATCAAATTGTTAATTTGATACTTTTTGCTTAGCTTAACCCTTTAAGCTGTCAATTTTTTATACCAAAGAAATGCTTCCAAAAAAGGCATATTTTATTGCATATAATTAAGTACCATACTTAATAGAATAAAAATAAAGATTTTTTTTTGACATGGAGTAGTCACGCCATCTGTGGAAAAATATTAATACTAAATAGTCTCTTTACAATAATGAAAAATACAGGAAAATCAGAAAAGGAAAGGAGCAAATATCAATGCCCGTATGCCGTACGGGCAAACCAGTTGAGGCCAATTTTGGGTAGCACGTACACTGTATGGACAAACCGCTTAAGGGGTTAATTTCTTGCATATATATTTATTTTTTAATGTCCAAATCTTAAACTCATTATTTTAGAACTTCTATATTGATTTAACTTTACCTTAAAATACCAGAGATTAAATTAGTAGTCACAATATTGCATGATCAATCATTTTTTACTATATATCTGTTTTGTAGTAGTTTTTATAAAAAGATAGTCTGTTATGATAATGTGTTTTATGCTTTATTTCTAGCCAATGCTTAGCTACTGGACTTTTCATGAACACTGCCTACCTTCACAAGAACAAAACATTTAAAATGGTAAAAGAAATTGTTTTAACTTATATATTACTTACAATATGTATATAAAAAATTTGTATAGGGGAGGGATTCTTTCATTTCAACTTGTATCCCAAAATAAGTTCAGCAATCCGTACATGAGTATGCCAACAGTTATCCTTTTGGGGGAAGTTACAACTGCCCTACCCCTTCACTCTTCACTATTCCTCTGTAAATTATTGAATCCTCTTGAAAAAATATTTGCTGAGTTAACTCCATAATAAGAAACTAACATTTAATGGTCAAAAGATTGTGTTACAGAGACATAGCAACAATACAACAGAAAACAAAAGATTTCTATACAGGGGCATGAAAAGAATATCATTTGTATTTAAATAAATCAGTTTAAGTATTTAGTCAAATTTTCCATCATTTTTTGGGTAGATATAAAAATTTTCTTTGCTATTAAGGGGTTAGTCTGATTATTTCTTGTTTTCCATCCTTTTCCTTCTATTAAAAAAAAAAAAATCATCTAAGCCGTAATAAAGTTTCGTATTCTGTTCTAAAGGAATTAAATAATATTACATAGAGGCACATAAGAGTTAACAAATGTGTTTCATCTATTGAATGTGATCTTGAAATAAGCTATGTTCTTTATCTAAGGTATTGTATACTTGGAAAAAAAATACCTTTAACAGTTGTTATTTTATATGAAGCAGACTTTAAACAATCTTTTGAATTTCGTATGGTTATAGTAATTGAGTTGTTTTAAGCAGAATTACTCACTCATAATTTTGCTATTTTTATATTGCTGATCAGAATCTTCTTAAGATTAAACTTTTTCTTTATTGTGCAGTTCAAGGAATTTACTTATTGTCAGATTTTTGTTTATCAGTGCAAAAATGCATACTGAACTTTCTTCAAAAAATTAGGCATAAAGGAAGTAGGAGGCAGTTATTGTAAGTCTTGTATATGCTATATAAAATAACAAGGTTAGGTGCATGAGAGAGTTTAATTGTAGCACTAGTCTGTAATACAATAATGGAAAATGGATTAAATTTGATTGTACCTATTTAGAGCTATTATATATAGTTAGTATAAACAGTTATAGATTAAACTAATCTGATTATTTTATCAATATCAGTTGTTACATTTTGTCTACAAACAATTGTCAGCTGTAGTTAAAAAATATACTTAATTTGTTTAGTTGTCTGAATAATTTTTCTCAAAATGTTAGCTACTAAATAGATAAATGTTAGAAAGCTAAAGTTAGAAATTTATTGTTTAAACTTAAAATTTTTTTTCTTAATATAGATTGAAGGTAACCAGAAAGTAAGGATACATCCAGCATCTTGTTTATTCAAATCACAGCCATTTTGGTGTATTTATACAGAACTTGTTCAAACCTCCAAAATCTACATGAGGTAAATACACTTTTACTTTTGCCTTTTAAAATATATTTACATTAAAATGTCTTATGATAATGTATTTTAATACTCTTGGCTTAAAGTTCAAGGGCAAATTATGTACAAAAGCATTGATAAATAAGTTTCAGTGTCATACTTGGTTTCTAAACTAAACATCCTTCATTTCAAAATTTTCTGTTTAACACTTTGATTCTCGAACTTTCACAACTTTCCTACTTCATTGCTATCCTGATAATAATGCCAAAAAATAAGGGGTTTGAAAGAATTGAATTCTAATTAGTGCCTTCTCAGGATTTGAGAAATTATATCATGGAGTCTTTTTTTTCCGACTCTTGAGGAGTTATGTCAGGGTATCTATATGGCAGAAAAATTGAGAAAAATGTCATGAAATGGCAAATATGTCAGGAAAATTAATCACATTCAATGATTTTTTATGGTTTTCGTAACTGTATATCAGTTTTCCATCAGTATAAAACAGGTTGCAAAAAATTGTTACCCAAATCTGTATTAGTACATCAAACGTAGAAATCTTGGTAATGTCCTCACCTATCAGAAGTTAAATACAGCAATATGTTGAAAGGGACTGTATCTGTGACTATAAAACTTCCTTATTTATGACTGATATGATGCATGCTGGCTCATTGCATATAAAAATATTTATAACCCAGAATCAACCAAATGATGATATCATCACCAAATGGCTGGTTAGAGCAAGATCAATTTTTCTTCTTGTTTTCTCTGGAATGGATTGCTAGATAATTAGTATGTTGTATTTTAACTGGTTGCTCGAAATGGTCATCAAAATCTACTCTAGTATGTCAAAAGTAGCAACCTTGGCAATGTTATCAATTATTAGAAGTTGCCTGAATGCAGCAGTAAGTTTAGAGGGGGTGCCTTTTTTTTGTATCTATGATTATAAAACTTGCTTATTTATGCCTGATATGTTTCATGTTTGGTTGCTGCCTCTAGACACACCTGTAGAACAGAATCAACCATAAGATGATGATATGACCAAAAGTCTGGTTAAAACATTAAATTTTTTTTCTTCTTTTCTCTGTACTACATAATACTATTCAAAGACCACTACATACTTAGGTTAAAGGTAATGGTTTTCACAAAATACCTGCCAAAGGGGAAGTATATCAGACAAACAAATGGAAAATAATTACAAAAATAATTTTTAATAAAACATGCTCGGAAATTCTTGAAAAATGTCCTCCAAATGTTAGGTAAAAGTCAGAAAATGGACTTTAAGCAATTCAGTAAATACTCTGCAGTGAAAGTTAATATTATTTTATACACTTTCATATTTTATTTTACTTATCTTTTGTTTTATTTTCTTTCAATAATTTTTTATATGCTTTTTATATGTTAAGCATCTCTAGAAATAGTTTAATAGGCTCTTTGGTTTAGAATATAGAAAATTAAAGTATTTTTTGCAAATTAAAAAAGAATTAGGCATGTGTTTGTCTAATTTTAATTGAATTTTTTTTTCTCTCGGTACAGAAATATCACTAGAATTAGTGAAGAAAGTCTCCTAGAGGTTGCTCCAGCTTATTTCAAGGATAAACATCTCCCTCAATTTCAGCTTTTAACATCATAAACTTATAATTTTGAGATACATTTTAGAAAATTTGAATTTTTAGCCTACTTTTTAATTTTTTATTGATTGATGTAAAAATGTTAAATGAAAATATATTAAATTCGAGTTTCCTAAACTTGAAACTAATACAGCATACCTGCCATATTGTGTGTTTCGGCTATACATGTACAAATTTTAATCATGTTGTAAGTTTTTATGGGTTGATTTTGAACTATTTAAAGTGGATTTTAAATTGTATTGTTTGACTGCCAAATGTAGGTAATGGTACCCTATCAAGCTATCCCACACAGGGGTCTGTTTAGAAAAAGGTTGGATCCATTAATAGACCATTTACAAAATATTTTATAAAAAATGGACTCTTCACAAAATATTTTATTTTAAAAATGGAGCCTAAACTCTATTTTATCATTAAAAATCAAACCTTTTACAAAACTCTTCCTCTTGAAAATGGAATTTTCATTAATCTATGCTACCTCAGAGATAAACCTCTGAATAAATAAATGAATCATTGAATTAAAGTTATGTTTATTTAAAAATATATATGTCTCTATATATACATAAATAATCATATAGGTTTAATAAAAATAAGATATTCTCTAAAATAAATCTTTAACCTAGTTACTACAAAAATGGGACTCTATTTTCACAAAATTGCAAAACAGAACCTTTGTTGAAAGAATCAGAATTAAGGTTAATTTCAGTTTCACAAAATTATGAGTAGATTTCTCTCCATTTTGCAAAAACAGGACCCTGCTTGAAAGGTCTGAACAGACCCCTGTCAGTGCTTATAATAGCCTAGACAAAAAAGCAACAGTATACTACTTAACTCACCTTGTTGGACAGTATGTTTTTGCAGCAATATAATCTCACATGACAGGGTATTTCATGTTGCTGCTTAGCCTAACTTAAATTTTTTCTTATCTGTTGCTTTGGTTTATTCTCTTTTCAAAATTAGTAATAATGTAATCATGACTACAGAATATTGAGACATTCTAAGAAATTTTTACTTAAAAAAAATGGACTTGATTAAATCTAGCATATACTTGACTGGTAGATAAATGTGAGTGCCTGACCTAGCTAGTAAAGTGCTTTGTGGTTTATGTATATATGACACACCCATCTCCAAAGGGTTTTCAGTTCAGCATGATGCCATTATGAAGGATTTAATGTTGATTGTTATTATTCCATATTTTTTGCATGAAAGTATTCATCAAGTTTTATCATATTCCAACTGAACAATAAATACTATATTCCAATTCACACACTTTACTACGAAACTACCAGCCAAATTTAACTATTAAAGTGTCGTCCAAATGTTGTACAGTTTTACTTAACTGAAATTTTAATAGTTTGATTTTGTTTGTATTACAGTCATTTTGTAACATGAACCGTAATTATACTGTGTCTTTAGAATAAGCTCCGTTTCTTCCCAAACTATGTGTAAGTATAGTAATGGCAGTTGAGGAGTGACTTTCCTTTTTTCTGATGCCATTATTTTCTTGAGGGATCTAACTTCCTTAAACATAAGATTAATAAACAGTTTTTGATTTATTATACCTCTCAAATTATGTATCAAATGGATGAAGTTTTAAGTATAAATATAACAGACTCTCCCAGTGTTTGAAAATTGTAATTGAATATGCTGTTAATGAATAGAGTTTAAGCAGATATAATGAAAATTTGGTACCCTGTTTGAAAGTAAACTTTAGAATAAGTAATTATGTGTAAGAATGCTTCTTTGATTTTAAGTTATAGAAATAAAACTACACTTGTTGTATTTTTTAAGGTATATCAATTTGAGCTTAAACTGAGTGCTGCTGAAAGCATAGAGCTGAATGAGCTATCCGCAGGGGCCAGCCTTTTCGGGTAGCAATTTTACTTTTACTCACTTCATGTTGATGCATGAAATGCATTATAAAATATTATTTTGGAGTGTTTTGTCTTAATAGATAAGGACTAACTTCATACCTCATCCAAACATCTCCCTATTCTAAGGGCCGAATGATGGCTGAATGGTTAGGGTGCTGGCCTTCGGAACCGGAGTTCGTGGGTTCGAATCCCACAGTGACATGGATGTTTGTAGCCATTTGGAATCGGCTTTAAGCTGTAGGTCCCTGTCTCATTAGCCCTCGTGTTGCAAAAAGTAGACTGTAGCACTCCAAACCAAACCAAACCCTATCTAAGGTTCTTAATCGGCTTTAACCCATTCATGACCGTAATAATGTGTATGTGATCACAATCTCCATTCAGAGTCCATGGACACACTGGTGCAATTGAATATCAGAACATTTTATTTAAATTTTTAAATGGCACTAGATGGGATACATGTATGCAAATGTTATAATTGCAGTAATTGTTATCTTATTAAGCATTTTTGACTGATAAGGTAATTAGAATTCTTTTTTTTATGTGGTTTAATTCAACAGCATTGTATTTCTCCATATTACTAATGCAAATTGTGCCTGTATTGAATTTGCAAAATAAAAATCCTATACATCATTTGTACAAAGGTTTATCATACACCAATCTTTATATGTAGAAAAAGAAATGTATTCAGTTTGTTTCTTTTATGAGAAATGAAATTTTTCACAATGATACCAGAAATCTGCATTCATCAGGAAAAGGAATTGTAAACTGAATCAGTTTCTTTTCCAACACATATAGATTGACGTGTGATAAAGCATTTACACTGTTACGTCAGACTGCCATTTTAATTAATTTTATAATATTTTGTATAAATATTGTTTGTAACTCGTGATATTTATTTTGTTAATCATTTGAATGCACACAATCATTGCTTTCATTTTTTTTTCATATAGGTTTTGTCAAAGATAAATCAATAAACTTAGTTAATAATCTTTTATATTTGAGTATTTTTGTTGAATTCTGAGGTTTAATGAAACCTTTAAATGTAAAATTACTGTCAAATTATATGGAGTATGATATTACTGCCTCATATTTACATATATCTTCAAAATTTGTGCAGTGTTTTTGAATATTTTCTTGATTTTTGAAATCATAATTTCATTTCTGCTGAGCTTTAAAAATAAATTTTACTATGCTCTGTAAAAAATTATGTATCAGGTATTATGAAACTGGCTGAAAATTTCATACTTGATTAATTATTAATTATATGTACTATTCTCGCATTTATTAGTTGTGACTCCTAATTTTTCTGATATAATGGAATATTCTGTTTTAATTGATACTTTAGTTGAGTACTGCATTTTTATTTGTTAGGATATTGATATTATAAAAACTGAGTTAAACTGAAAATTTTAAAATAGATCCTCTGAAATTAATATAAATGTTAGAGCTTTCGGAATCGAGAATTTAATAGAGTTCAATTATCTATTAGACACTATTAAAGATCTGTTATATTCATAACTTGTGGAAGCACTTCTAATTTATTTCATTAAAATATCTTATAGAGATAAATAATGACTATATTGTGAATCATTTTTTCAAGTATCTTTAGATATTAATAGAGTTTAAATCTTTGATTCATATTTTTAAAAATTTTAATCTATATAAATTGTATGACTTATTCAATAACTTTTGAATGATCTTTGATCTATTTTATAGTGATTCAATTTATCTAATAATAAATAAAGTACTTATAATTTTAAATTACAATTCTTATAAATGAAGATGAGGATTTATATATATATATATATATATATATATCTGTACTTCAGAAGTAATTGGCATTATGTCAGAAAGTTAAAATTTTATAGAAGAGTACAATAAGATTTTTTAAAGATTAGTTTGAGTTGGGCTGATTTTATTATAGATATTTATAAATGTCTTTAAATTAATAGGAAAAATGTCTATAAAATATGTTTTTTGTCCAAATTGGGTATTGTTACCTCAAAACCTTGTTGGCTTATAATTTTTTTTTTATTATTATTCCTTTTTGAATTTGCCAAATTTCTAAATATTAGGAAATGGTGATAATGCTTGTATCACATAATAAAGATGGACAAATTATACATGAATATGCAAAAATCTCAGTTTTCTAAAAAATGGACATAATGCTTTTTACCTCCAATGTACAGATATAATAATGGAATAGATGTTTGTAAAAAAAAAAATGTCATAACTGTCTTATTTATTGTTACTCAATTCTGGCTATATTGAAAACAGTTTTTTTTTTTTTTTTTTTTAGAAAAAACAATATGACAATACAATAATGTATATTTGATTCCCGAAATGTTTATTTTGTACTTGTCTCTAGTTCAATTTCTTTAATGAGTTTTTATTACTTAACTTTTATTAAATGTTTAGCAACATTTCAAATCGTTTTTTAAGAAGAAAATGCTTTGAATATTTATTTCTGTTTATTCATTAATTTTGTGTTTTTTATTCCATGCATTTGTCATGAATTTGTAAATAATTGTATAAATTCTTTTAATTTTCTCAAATAATGAAAATAAAATTTCATATTTTTGAAATATGGGTTTCCTTTTTTTGCATGCAACATTACAACTGATACACATAGAAGGAACTGTTAATAAAAAATAAAATAAAATATGCGATCATCATGTAAGAAAAAAAATTGTGGAAATTAGCACATTGAATGTTATATGAATTTCTCCAGAATATTGTATGAATCATGTATGTTTTTCCATACATTTTTCTTAATGTGCAAAATTTATAAAGTTGACCTGAGGTATAATATTTTTGTGGTCTTTCAGAGAGGTTTCACGTTTGTATTTTGACTTAAAAACTGTCAGTCTGTAAGGTATTAGATTATTAAAAAACAGCTTTTTAAATGTATGAATGATGGATACAAATGAATGCAATTTAATTGATATGTGGCGTTCTGGTAACCACATCGAAGAAGATCCCCTCAGATGCAAATTGACATGGATGCAAATTTCCCTCAATGCTGCGTGCACGAGCATGTTGCAGTATATAAGATGAGCGGCACAGTTCAGTCGAGAGGGGAAATCCCCCTCGGCTTTGGAATTAGCGTGCTCAATCTAAAGGACTTTTCGCCAGATTGTCACTTGCAAGCCGCATGTATTATCAACGCACTGATGTCTTTAACTTTTTACTCTTTATTTACCTATTAGTCATTTAATAAAAACGTTTTGATCAAAGGCTCATGTTGACGATTAGTTTGTTCCTCTTCAATATCCCTCTACAGATATATAAGAGGTGATCAAAAAGTTTCTGTTTGAAGGCTGTGTACAAGCCATATTTGGTATGCCAGTCATGCAAAATGGCTTTGAGCAGAGAGGTAACATTCCTTTGCTTCTCACGATGAATATACATACCCTTTTGGTAAAACACCTTTCTGGCTCTTGAAGAAGTACGAAATTACCTGCTGTACTTATACGTTGACAAGAGCCATCGACCTTTCAAGGACATTTTTAAGGAACAAAAGGCATGAAAATCGCATGGGAAGAGATAAAAAATAGAAGGCATTTAGTACGGGTGCTTCAGTGCCTCCCACTTGAGTAACTTCTATGTTACAATATTTGCAGTACTAGAACGTGAAACAGAAACCTACAAAGTCGCAATTTCCTTGTACGTTTTTGCCTAAAACCTGTCGTAATCTTGTAACGGTATATTTAATTTAAAATTAATCATTAACTGTAGATATCATTTTTGTAAATTATTATTTTGTGCTTGTAAAACTTTTCCTTTTTGTATTTTGGCAACACTTGTCAGTGTTGTTAAATTTTTGAAAAACTAAACTACAGTATGGTTAGAGGGAGTAAAAATAAAACATGTAAGAAAGATTTTATGAGCATATTCTATTTTTTATCTGAGTATTTTTAACCGAGTTGTACTATATCATCTCCTGAAGGAGCTGAAAACCAACAATCTCTCCATTTTGCTGCACCGTTTCCAAGTGATTTAAACCAGTGGCCTACGCAGAAATTTTTCAAGGGGAGGGGGGGGGTTCTAATTTTCTGAAACTACTAAAAGAAATTCGAGTATGTAATGAAGCACTTATTTCCCTAATTTAGACAGCTAGACAATTTTGATTTTTTATTTAGACAACATTGTTTAGTTAAATTTTGATTTGATTTTTTAATTTAAGAACATAATTTTTTTTTGTATAATTAGAGGTAAAATATTTTATTTTTATTAAAAAGTAGGAATTAATCAAGTCAGAAAAAACTACTCATAATGTAACATCTACCTAAATAAATGTGTATAAATGTAAATATCCTATAGAAAACCAATGAATTTGGCCAAAAAATAAGAAAAAAATAACTTACCAATAAATAGGGAATTAAACCAGTGTACACACACGCTAAAACTGGAATACTCAAGAAGATTTTTGTTAGAAGAAAATAATATATCTTCAACTTTGGAGTGTGTGCCAGTTCTAAAAAATAATAGCCCGCATAATTTCTGCTAAAATTTTTATTTTTGCCATTTTGTCTGAGCTCAAGGGGGGGGGGGTTAAACCCGTAAACCCCCCTGCTTACTCCCCTGATGGAAACACCTGGATCCTTGAAATCCATAAGCAATGAGCTCTTGCAATCAAAAGAACGGGGTAAACATCCCTATTCCACTGGCCCAGTTTGGACACGTTTGGCACTATTGTCGCCCTTGATAAAATACAGTAGAACCTCTTTTTAACGACCCCACGATACAACGGCCCCTTCGTTAGAACGACCATCTTAAAATGTCCCAATTATTTTACCATAGGCATAATGTTAATTTTGAATCATTACAACGACCCCAAGCGTATTATTTTTCGTTAGAACGACTGCTAATTTTAGTCTGCAGAACTCATGAGCAAGTGGGCTATTTCAAAATTATTGCATTTCAAGAAATCTGTACTCCTCTCATTGTGTTTGCTTAAAGGAGCGGAAGGGGCGTGACGAAAAGGGGAGAACTAAATCTTCAATTATCTTTTGATGAGTTTGCTGCGGTAGACGAAACTTTACAGTGCTGCGTAGAAAATTTGAATGAGGACGATTTTATTGCCTTTATTACCGGAAATGAAGAAATCTGTGATTCCTACGATGGAGAAGAAATCGTCCAAGCTTTTGAAAAAGTGAATGAAAAAGAAGCCTTCAATACAATCATTGCCTTGCGTCAATTTTTTGAAGATTTCCTTCAAAATCTAACGGATATGGAATCAGCGATAAGGAAAAATTCCCAAATGAACTTGAAACAGGCGTCAATCAAAGACTTTTTTCAAAAATTCAGTAATGGAAATTCGAATAAATAGATGTGTTCTCGGTGTATGTACTGTTTCATCATTTCTTTGCTCAATTTTTAAAATTATTTTTTTAATTCGTTACCACTACCTTTCGTTACAACGACCATATGATGTTGGTCCCACAGAGGGTCGTTATACCGAGGTTCTACTGTATCAGTATTTTCCACATACATTTGGGAAATGAACGAATGCCAAAATAATCCTGAGCCTCGGCGACGTGCTAATTTGTTTATAAGCTGACCATGTCGTCAAATTGAAACTTTTTGATTGCCTCTTATCCTTGTTAAATTGATTCTGTTGACTCTGAAATTGTGATTTTTTAGATGGAGTAAAAAAAAAAAAAAAAAAAATACGGTACACAGTTTTTTTTATCTATTTCTTTTTATTTTCCAATAATATTGAATAATTTAACAATCTCACATTATAAATATTTATAAAAGTAATAAAAGATTTTTCAGTCACATCTACCACTGTAAGAAAATACAATATTGGAAAATATGATTTTAAAGGTCTTTATCTTTTTCAGTTCAACTATTTAATTTGTTTTCCTCACCAAAATAGACTATGTAAAGCTCTTGGCAGCGAGCTTTCATTTAATTTGTGCTGAAGATAAAAATATTTAACACTCCATAATCTATAAAGTAAGAAGGGAGGTGAAAGTCCAGATTCAGGTTGCCACTTACCACGTGGCCACTCAGGTTTAGAAAATGGCGACGAAAGAGAATATATATACAATCGCCAATTTTTATTTTAATTTATTCCTGTTTCAGAATCTTAAAAATAATGAGGGAGCTAAAGCATTAATCACAATATCGCACAATAATGTTGAAGCCGAGAGAGCGTAATAGTTTGGTTTGAAACACTACGGTTTACTTTTTTCGCAGCACGACGGCAAATAAAACTGGGACCTACTGCTTAAAAAACCATCATGACGGGTGAGATTCGAACGCACGAACTCCGATACCGATAATCAACGCCTTAACCATTCGGCCATCGCTCGGCGAGAGAGCGCAGTAATAAAATTTTATAAATAAATTATTAATATATAGTCTAATATTAATGCCCTTCATAACACTAAAATTTCTTAATTACTGACGAGATTAATGAAATCTCTTTTCAAATCTGTAAATTTTAACAATATTTTTTTTTCTGCTGCCGTAGATATTTTTTGGCGTAAAATTCAACAAACGTTTTATGTAAATGTCTAACATTGATATATATATATATATATATATATATATATATATATATATATATATATTATACCAGTCATAAATAATCTAACAATGCATCTTCATAGCAAAATTCCTTAATCACTGACGAGATTAATGGAATCTCTTTTCAACGCCGTAAATTTTAGCAAGAATTTTTTTTCTGCTGCCATAGATATTAACAGAAGCTTTTTTAAACGTAAATTTTAACAAATGTTTGAAGTAAATGTCTAACACTAATATAGATAATCTAACAATGCACCTTCATAGCAGTGACATTCCTTAATCACTGACAACGTTAATGAAATCTCTTTTCAACGCCGTAAATTTCAACAAGAATTTTTTTTCTTCTACCGTAGATATTAACAGAAGCTTTTTTAAACGTAAATTTTAACAAACGTTTGACGTAAATATCTAACATTGATATAAATAATCTAACATTGCACCTTTATAGCAGTGATAGTCCTTAATCACTGTCAACATTAATGAAATCTCTTTTCAACGCCGTAAATTTTAACAAGATTTTTTTCTGCTGCCGTAGATATTAATAGAAGCTTTTTTAAACGTAAATTTTAACAAACGTTTGACTTAAATCTTTAACATTGATGTATCTATTAAACTATTAATTATATTAATGCGCCTTCATGACACTAAAATTTCTTAATCACTGACGAGATTAAGGAAATCTCTTTTCACCAAGAATTTTTTCTGCTGCTGTAGATATTATAACAGGAGCTTTTTTTAACGGAAATTTTAACAAACTTTTGACGTAAATTTACAGAAGCTTTATTTTAGCTGAAATTTTACCAAACTTTTGATTAAATTTCTAATACTGATTTATATATTATGCTAGCAATAAATAGTCTAATATTAATGCACTTTCATAGCATCGAAATTCCTTAATCACTGAGGAAATTAATGAAATCTCTTTTCAACGCCGTAAATTTTAACAAGATTTTTTTTCTCCTGCCGTAGATATTAAGAGAAGTTTTTTTAAACGTAAATTTTAACAAATGTTTGACGTAAATATCTAACATTGATAAATATATTAAACCAGTAATAAATAATCTAACAATGCACATTCATAGCAGTGAAATTCTTTAATCAGTGACAACATTAATGAAATCTCTTTTCAACGCCTTAAATTTCAACAAGAATTTTTTTTCTGCTGCCGTTAATATTAGCAGAAGTTTTTTAAATGTAAATTTTAACAAACGTTTGACGTAAATCTCTAACATTGATGTATATATTAAACTAGTAATATATAGTCTAATATTAATGTGTTTTCACAGCATCAAAATTCTTTATTCTCGGACGTGATCAATCAACCCAATTTTCAACGCCGTAATTTTTTTCCCTTTTGTCATAGACTGTAATAGAAATTTTGACAGGAATGTTTTTTTTCTTTTTCTGTCTTTAAATTAAGAGTCAGTGTGTGGAATGATGATATTGAAATAAGGAAAAGCAAGCCCACATGATATGTGTACGTCAAACTGTTATGTACAGCTAAGCTCTCACAACACTTTTTGCAGGTGTGACCTCGAAGGCAAGAAAAAAAAAATGTCGCAGTATAAAAAGGATGCCTTAAGCACACATATGGCTAAAACCGTGTGGAAATGTGTATCTTCCCATTTATCAGAGCGAGTCAATCAGCAGTCGTTTTTCGATCCGTATTTCCGAGTTAGGTCTCTCTTCACAGATGCCATCACCTTCCGATTGTGGCTGTAGTGCTTTTCCCGCTCTTTTTCTTTGGTTGCGTTGAACACGTTTATTCCAGGAGTGTGGACAAGGAAAGCATTTTCTACTATGTGAAAGTCGTAGTTTCTCATGCACATCTCGTAAGCCTGTGGAGGAGAAAGAGACATTCAATCAATTTTATTTTAAGGTGGGACTGTACCTGCCATATTGGATTCCTCTCGCTCAGTGTTAACGTATGGGAAAAATAAAATTCCCTCGGGCCTGCTCGTATTTTAAGAATTCTTTTAAAAATATGTACTGCATAAAAACAGAAAATTTTCTAGAAAGCTACCTTTTTTGTATTATAAATTTATGTGTACGAAAGATTGTGTACGAAATTTTCTCATGAAAAATCTAAAATTAAGTATGTTTTTCTGGAAGATTTTTCATAAAGGGAAAGATAGCATCTCAGAGAATTACCGTTCTATCACGTGGTAAGATTTTTTAAAGAATTCTTTGAATGCAATCCAGCCCCACAGGTTAATATTGAGTCATATATATATATATATATATATATATATATATATATATATATATATATATATATATATATATGAGTGTGTGTCTAAGGAAAAATAAACTAAATCGGTAAAATATGCAGAGATTTTGTAAAAACTCTGAAGACGGCTCTTTAAAAAATATACTGACAGAAAATTTCCCGTAATGTGAAAGTTCAATCGTTCAATCAGTAACTTTACAGACGACAGCCCACATTATGACCCGAAGAAATTCTCAAGGGTTTTAAAATCTATAGTCAAGGACAAAACCCCCGCGTCTCTTTTCTTTCTATTTTTAACCTGTTATCTAAACTGACCACTGGGGCTACAGTTCAAGCCCTCGGAAAAGGGGTCTAATCATTTAAAACTTTATTGGCCCTAGAAGCCAATTTAGAAAATTCCCGAACTAAAAGGTATCTCCTTTTATCTTCCACGCTATCGGAGACAGATTTTGATCTATATTTTTTACTTCTACTTCTACTTAGCTATTTACTTAGATTTTTCATGTTCGCTGATCTCTCAGTGTGCCCCACACCTATAATGAAGTGGGAACCCATTAACCCGACGCTCTGGTTATAACGGTCTTTCGTGATTAAAGCGAAGTCGTGTTTTTGGCAATGACTGCAAAACCCCGTCGTATGCTCCGTTTTACAATATATATATATATATATATATATATATATATATATATATATATATATATATATATATATATATATATATATTATATATATATATATATATATATATATATATATATATATATATATATATATATATATATATATATATATATAAACGTTTGAGTACCAGAGGATTTTGAAAAAAACACTGTCGAAGAATCCTGAACAGCGCAATCGCGCTTTATCTACATGGATACGAAAAGACCGAAGCAGCGCTATAAGGCAATTTGTTAAAGCGTCAAGAACTACTATAATGCCCTTCCCATTCATTTTCATGTTTACAACAGCCAATAGATCAACAATAAACTGCGCTTCCTTTTGAAACTAAAGCCAGAATTGTCATAATTTGAGAATTTGCTCCTACTGAGTGAAATCGCCTTATAGCGTTTCTTTTATTTTATGTCAATAAATTCCAAGCGGCACGATAGCACTACTATTTTATATTCTAAGCATATATGCTTCAATATTGTACTATTATTATAGTAATGTGCCTATTGTAAAATGTATTATTTACATAAAAAGAGGAGTTGTGATGTACTTGCTTTAGTAAATCTGAGCACGGGTGACTTCGACAGTCAATGGAGCACCATTAGTGGTTCACAACACTTGAAATATGCTGGGTTTTCTCGACATAAAATTGAATAGCACAATCGCGCTGCTTGGAATCAAACAGTCTAATAACGAGGGGGAAATTGCCTGCTAAGCATTTGTCCATGCAACGCCGGGGAATTGACTATTTTATCACAGGAGCACCATAAAAGTGGCAATACTAAGGCAACACAAATAAACAAAGCTGTCCCTCGTAATTTAGAAGCAGGGATCAAGCAGAAGACCCCCAGGCTTGGCCTGCCACTTTCAGGGTATCGAGGAATCGAATATAACAGGTACAGACCCACCAGGGGCGGTCATAGCGCTTGCTGTCTGCAGCAAACACCAAAAATGAGGCTCCCTTACCAAGCTTAATAAAACTTCAAAAAAGTAAAAGTAGAAGTGTCGTGTTTGCTAGAAAAATAGCATTTAATTGAATTAAGACAACACTACTACCGATTCTAAGCTCTGGTTCAGGTGATTTTGCCGTTGTAGTTAGTTCTTGCTCAATAACATTTACGACCGGTCATACCTTAACGTTCTTGCTCACATATTGTAATAATATCTAATAATTTGGGGAGTTATTAAGCTTGAAATGATTGTCTAGATTACGTAGCAAAAATATTTATTTAGCATTATCTTATTAACTACAATTTATAAAAACACTTCATACAAAAAGAAGTTGCACAGTTTAACTGTATTTACTATTCAGAAAAGGAAAATTTTTGCTAATAAAGCAATGTCAATAAAAACAAAATGATGTATCCAAATACGTGAAACATCTACTGAAATGAAGCTAACAATAAACTACAACAAAAATTTCACAGATTTTCTCTGCTGCCGTAAGCAGTAAGTTACAATCAAAATAATCTCTGCGGAAACCTGTAGTAATACGTTGAAATTCGTTAAATAGTTTAGTAAAATTCAAGGAGCCTAAGATGAATGGCTCAGAGGTTGCCAATTCATGTACATAAATGTTACATTAGTTATACAGGGTTAAATAAACTGAATTTTTTTAAAGTATTTAATTTTTGCAGTGAGAGATAGCTTTAGTGTAAATTCATAGAGAATGTCTGTAAGAGATTTACTGTTCGAGGGCCAAAAGAGAGGGAATGAAAAACATTTACCATTTGCATCTTGTTCTGTTTGCCTTCCCAAGAGAGCCGGATGTCGAATTCCGGATCCTTTGTTGTTCCTATGAAGAAAGGTTCCCATTCGTGCAGTTTAAACCGCCGACTTCTCTTGACGGTGGTCCAAACCTTCAGAGGCTCCAGGGAATCTTCAATTTCCGAGTTGGTTCCATCCTACCATTTAATAAATTGTAATAAATATCAGTCACTGCCTATTTAATGTATTCATAGATAGATTTCTCAGGTTACTTAAATATTAAGTCATATGATTACTAGCCTATAATACTTTTCAAAAATACAGCATTCTTATTTTGGACTTTAAAGCAATCACCAATTGCCGATATTAACCCTTTCGTAGACATTTATATCTCTTAAATTCCTTCCGCTTCTTTGCTTTTTATTACCAATTAAACAATATCCTTTAATGAAATATATGTATTTTTCTGAATTTTATGTTTACATTTAAATTCTTAGAGTTGGCACCTATACTTCCACGGAATCATTTACGTTCACGGAAAAAATTCAATATAATGGTGATTATTTGCTATGAAGGATAAGTATGCACAAGGATGCATCACATTCAGCACATATCTGGCGGGTTCGTTATTCTTAGACCTTTGCTCTTTATTTTCTACATCGTCCGTAGACGGAAACAAACTTTCGCATATGATTTCTAACACTGGCTAATAGCACATCATCTGAAACCGCATATTTATTCCCTTGGTATCTGGCAGGATGGTCTTTCCTTTACGAAGATTATCTATTTATTAACTTCCCTCAGGTATATATTGTAAGATCATACAGGCGGGAAGTAATCTTCCGAAGGTCCACGAAAGGGTTAATGTTGTTGTTGTAACGGTACTTGGACGAGCTAAGTACGTGGTCCAGAAGACACGAATTAAGGTGAATTAAGGGTACGTCTTTCGTTTGACGAGCACCACTAGGGTGAAAGAACGTTTTAGTTCAATGGGTCCTCGTAATTTAGAAACAGTGACCAAGCAGAAGATCCCCAGACTTAGCCTGCCATCCCCAGAGGTATTGTTTGAGAACTTGAGGACATTGTAAACATGAGCATATTTTAAGTGCCCACTCGCCATTAACGAACACGGCGGAACGTAAGCCGGATCAAACCCCGAGTTCCGAACTCGAGACCCTCCAGTTATGAGATCGGTGTCTTTGTAAACTTAGTTACCGCGGCTCTACGGTTAATGTAGTCATTTTTATTGACAAGCTTTTTCACATTTAACTATTTGCTTTAGTCATCCTAGTCGTCATTTCTATCATTTATGAATCCTTTTGCTAGATGATGACCGAGATGTTAGGGAGAAGCCTTTTAGTACTAGAATGAATCTCAATTTCAATGTGATAACAATTCAGAATTGTCTTTCAGAATTGTAGGGCTTGGAACTTTTTTTTTTTTTTAAAGTTAATTATAGCAGTTAGGATAATTCAGCAAATTTTTAGCAATTTCTTGTAAGCTGCACAGAGAATCTGGGCGTTAGCCATGAGTTAGTCTTGGTTAGAGTCACAAACTAGACAGACACCCCCTCGAAATTCCATTTTTTAACAAAAAAAATATTTAACAAATTTTACATAAAATTTAATATTTAGTAATAATTGTCCAAAACTATATAAAATTTAGTATTATATATACCTAAAGTCCATACATAATATTATGCAATATTATCAGTAAATCACCATCTGATCGTCTCTAAAACTAAGTAAAGGATTTTTGACGTACTATTGTGTTTTCGCCACTCTGATTTAACATATTAAGTAATTGTTTCTCGCCTTTATGCATAGATATATGTAGATTAATGTGTAGATATATGTATGTTTGGCATGCATAGATATGTATGTAGGAATATATAAAGATATATGAATATATGTAGGTATATATATAGCTACGTAGGCATATGTATATACATGAATATAGGTAGTATATTTATAGATATATGCATACACACAAGCATGCATATGCATATATATATATATATATATATATATATATATATATATATATATATATATATATATATATATATATATATATATATATATATATATATACCACGTAATAGAGCAGCAAATTCTCTAGCATGCTATCCTTTTCTTTTTTTTTAAATTTATGACTGTTAAATGTTTTATTTGCTTTTGAAAAAGAGCCATTTTTTCTTAAGATATTTCTTACAAATATTAAAAATTAAATGCAGTTTTCTCAAATTTTTTTTTTAAAAAGGCTAGCATCCTAGTAAATTTACTGTTTTGTTGTGGTCCAATTTTTTTTAAAGAGTTCTTTAAATGCGAACCGAACAGAGGAATTTTCCCCATAGATTAACGTTAAACGAGAGGAATACAATATGGCATGTACAGATCCACCTTAAGCCCCCATCTGTCTATAAATATGCAAGTTGAAGTGAATTTGTAAAATTCAATATTTTTGGATATTTGGTTAGAAAAATAATTTCAACATCAAGCTATCAATCAAAATTTGTTTAGATGTTCTATTTGAAGTACCAACCGAAGCCTTATAGGGACATTTATTTCCTGACGCAGCTGGCAATACAATCACTACATGCCTTTATGTTTGGGATACAAGGCTACAAAGATGGTACCCATTTAGCACCACCCGGAGACAACGTGTAGCTTAAGGTATACAACGGACTCTAGTAACATTACCTCCGGTACGTCTTCGTAATTTTGAAGCAGGGACCAAGAATAAGACCTCCAGGCTTGGCTAGCCACCCTCAGAGGTATCGTTTGAGAACTTGTAGGACTTTGTGACCAAGAACATATTTTACATGCCTCAGTCACCTTTAATCCCTTAACGTGCACGCTCGAGTTAACTCGATCGCGCTAAACTGGCCAAACTGTGCACACTCGAGATAATTCGAGCGTTGTTGTACTTTATGTTGCTATAATTTTTCACACTCGAATACAACCGATAATTGAAAATAACAATGCGAAAGCAAAAAAAAAAAAATCGTTATATTGATATTTATCATTTACATGGGATTGTAAGCTATAACACTTACTAAAAAATATATATTTTATAAATTCAACGTTCTAAATTTTGTTTTTTACATTGATTTGAAAATTGATTTTTTTTGGCCGGCTTTTTTTTATATAAAAAAACCTGTGAATTAAGGGATTAATGAACACGGCGGATTTTAGGCTGGCTCGAGCCGCGAACCCGCAACCTTGCAATTACCAGATCGCTGCCTTCACCGACTGAGCTACCGTTGATCTAATAAGGAAATAAGTTATTTCTATAAAAAAGAAATTTAAGAACACGCCAATATTTTCTGTATTTTATATTTATGATGTAAATCTTTAACTTCAACAGAAATGGCGATATTATTTGACATATTTATGAGCTCGTAAAAAAACGGGGCTAATAACCAGCTGTTGGCTAAGTTAATTTTGCAATTTTAAGAGCCAAAAATCACATAAATTCTCATGTTTTGAAGAAAATATACCAATTTATGTCATGTTTTTCCTCCAGGAAGTTTTAAGTGGTTGTAAAATAGACAATTCTGCAAGGAAAGTCAAATTAATTTCCTTCAATAAGAAATGCTGAATACCAGAAAACGAAATGAAAATGGCCTCGTCAATGAGGATAGCTTTAACTACTCTTCCAGGTTCATTTTATTTCGGAATTATGGGTCAAAAAATGTCAAATTTTTATGATTATTTTTATACATACATAGTTTTT
Source organism: Pardosa pseudoannulata (assembly GCA_032207245.1). Lineage (NCBI taxonomy): Eukaryota > Metazoa > Arthropoda > Arachnida > Araneae > Lycosidae > Pardosa > Pardosa pseudoannulata. The sequence goes on from CM063508.1 coordinate 48,536,541, forward strand.
TAAACATAATAGCATCATTCGCGTACAAGATTTCCTAAAAATTAATGTAAAAATATCAGTTTAAATAAATGAGTGATTTACATGTATAGTTGGTTTTCTGTACGGCAGCGATCATTAGACTTTGGAGTCAATTCACACTAACTATAAATATAAAGCTTAGAATACCTAGCTTTTATCTTGAATTAAATTTTATTTATACCCTATGCATTTACATAAATGATTATGAAATTATTAATTAAAATTTGGTAGTGTATGAGACTATCGAAAACACAGTACTGCACAGAGACCAACATCGCAATCTGGACAGTAGAACCTTGTTCCTCTCTTTACCTTATTCCTTCTACTGTCTCTCTTTGAGCAGTAAATAATCTAGTAACCAGATAAGTAAACAAAAGCCTTCGAAACCATAAAATGCACATGTGAAATAATTCGGGAAAGACTGATTGCACAATGCTAGAGCTACACTCGGGATGAGCCAGGATGGTATATTTCGCCTGCCCGAGTTCAGCTCGGGAAAAACCCGGAGGGGGTTAAATCTGTAAATTTGAAAAAATCTATGAAATTTAGATATGATGTAACTTAAAAACAAATTACATCATTAGATTTATTTATTTAGATACTTTCTAATGCCTATTTGGTACAGGGAATATATTCCCGTTATCAAATGGGACTTAGGGACATTATACATTATATCTTTATATATAAAATTCTTCTGTCCGTGTGTTTGTAATAGAACTCCTCCTAAACAGCTGGACTGATTTTCATGAAATTTTGTGTATGTAATTAAATTGAGTAGAGAATGGTTTAGATTCACAATTTGATCCGGTAGAAAATGATTTTTTTTATTAAAAATACAGAATTTCATGCTTATTGAGATTATTATAATGCCACTTGAAACCCTCAGCTGCCAAAGCATCTGTGGCGCAGTGGTCAGCGCAACGAACACCAGTACGAGAAGTTCCAGGATCATATCTCAGTACAGGTGATGTGGGAATTTTAATTTAATCTAATTACGATTGTGATGACTGAACGCATGGTGGCGTCAAGTATTTTTAAAATTATCTTTTTCCTTACTTTTCAATCAAAGCGGTCCAATTTATAATTTATTTAAAAACATTTTAAAATTTTTGGATTAACAGCGTTAAAACAGGACAACTCTGTCAGGTCGTCTAGTGTATATATGTAATGAGACGAACTTCTCGATGGGGGGTTGCAGTCATGGCCGTAAAAATGACACCGTTTCAGCTAAAGACCTTTATTAAGATAATGTTGAAGGACGGGTTCCCATTTCATCATAGAGACAGAACAAACTGAAGGGTCAGCTAGCATGAAGTTCTATGTACAAGACACGTAACACCTGGGTCAACATCTGTGGGAAAATATCTCTAGAAAAATCTGTCTCCGCTAGCGTGTATCTCCTTTTTATTTGGAAATTTCCTAAATTGTCCGCTAGGGCCGTGTAGGATTATAATTGGACAGGCCTCTTCTCCGAGGGCATAAACTGTAGCCCCAGTGGTCAATTTAGGTTAGGGGTTAAAAAGGAGAAAGGAAAATGACGCGGGAATTTTTACCCTTGATTTAAGTTTTGAAAACCCCTGAGAATTTTCCTTACATATATACAGTCTGTTCCATAAGAGCGGGTCGCTCATAACTTCGTCCATAGACAGCGCTCAGATACCGGCTTAATTGCACGTGTTCTTCAAACATTAGAGAAGAATGCTTTATGGTTATATTCTTTATTCGATTTGTTTCGTTATGTTTAAATGAACAATTCCAAAAGGAGTGCCGCGTATGCGAGCCGTTTTGAGTCAGCGTTTTTGTGTAACCATCCAAAATTACCAAAAAAGGTCTTGTGCAGCTGCAGCCCGATACATGAGAAAGTCGGAGTCGTTCGTCGGGAAATGAATAGAAGGTTATAAAAATGTTGACGATCATATTGACCTTTATAAAAATGTAGAAATGTTGCACGGTGCAAAATGTTGACGACCTACCGGAACGGGGTAAACGCCGCTCATCGTCAAAATAGAATGATAAAGTGATTCTTGCATAATCGATAATAATGGGGACTGGACAACTTATTAGGTGAAATGCATTTCAGTTTAATATGTATACTACACGGTACAAATGTATTTTTAACAAATTCGTTTGTATTTTCCCAGAAATAGACGACACGCTCTTATGGAACAGACTGTATATATATATATATATATATATATATATATATATATATATATATATATATATATATATATATATATATATATATATATATATATATATATGTATATATATGTATATATATGTATATATATGTATATATATAATATATATGTATATATATGTATATATATATATGTATATATATATATGTATATATATATATATATATATATATATATATATATATATATATGTATATATATATATATATATATATATATGTATATATATATATATATATATATATATATATATATATATATATATATATATATATATATATATCTATATATATCTATATATATCTATATATATCTATATATATATATGTATATATATATATATATATGTATATATATATATATGTATGTATATCTATCTATCTATATATATATATATATATATATATATATATATATATATATGTATATCTATCTATCTATCTATCTATCCATCTACCTATCTATCTATCTATCTATCTATCTATCTATCTATCTATCTATCTATATCTATCTATATCTATATATATATATATATATATATATATATATATATATATATATATATGACTGATCGTGTAGAAGTTCTACGGTCTACTTTTATGTTACACGTAGGATGATGAGATAGTTACTTAGTGTTTAAAACTAATTCTGAACGATTACAAACATTCAGGCCAGCAGTGGGATGAAAACTGACAAACTCCGGTACCGAACAGCAGCGCACTACACATTCGATTATCCTTTGGTGGAGAGATTTAGGAAATAACTAAACTGTGTAAAATGGTTGTTAACATTACTCTCATATTACTACATCACTATAGTTATTTTAGTGGTATATGAAGTTTAACTTTTTACACCCCGATATTCTCATAAAGGAACAAACAACTTAAAATTCGATTAAAAGGAAAATTTCGCCAACACTACATTGTAAAATTTTATAACTATAAACACATGCTTGATTATTTTGTACAATAATCCCGTTTTATAAATAAATACTGCTGCGTACAGAGATTAAAAAAGTTTTCTGTAAAACTTTTACCAAGCCATTTCTTTAAAAATTAAAAAAAAGAAAAAATACAAGAAATTAATTCAGATATATTTAAATTACCTCACGAAAATCACCAAATTTGGGAATATATAGAATAATTTGGTGATGAAATGTCCTAAGAATTAATAACTATAACTTGGAGATATAATTAGGCAGGTACAGACTTCGCCAAGATGCAAAAACACAATTCGTTACAAATCCCCTTTCTCGTTACGAACACATTTCCCAACCCTGCGTTGCTTTGTGATTCTGGGCCATTCATCTGTATCTAACACTTCCTAAAATTTTATTCGTATAGTTTTGAATGATTCTGTATATTAATAAATACCTTAATCTAATTTATTATGGACTCCTAAAAATAAAAAAATATGAAATATAGGTTTTGTCCTCGGAGGCATTTGTCTTCCTCAGCATTCGTCTGATACGACGATACTGTCAATCGTTTCCTTCTGAGAACACCAAGTTGACCATCAGCTTTGTTTCCTATGAGTAGATAACATAAATACCTTAGTCAGGCCTTACCCATCGGCTGAAAAGTGATATGCTAACCACTTTACATTATAGGCGGAAAACAACATTCTAAACAACTCTGAAATGTTACAGCCGGCCTTCATTATTGATACTGTAATTTTAAACATCATAGGAACAGATTTATAAAAAAAAGAGTTTCGTAATAAAATACTTATGAGCTATATGTAAGAATATACACTATTGTAAAGTGATGTAATAGTGCAGCTATTTGACATGATTTGAATTGATGTACCTGCTGAAAAAGTAAGTTCTTGTGTATTGTTTGGTTTGATTTGGAGCACTACTCTCTATTTTTTTGCTGCACAATGGCTGATGAGACTGGGACCAATTATTTTAAAGCAATTCCGAGCGGCTACGTACATCCCTGTAAGCAGCGGGATTCGAACCAGCGAACTCCGGTACCGAGGAATAATGTCCCAACATTCGGCATCATTCGGTTTGGAGCACTACGATCTCCTGTTTTCTTTTCACTAGGATAAATAAAATGTTAATTTTAAATCTAAATTGATTTTTTTTAATCAACCTTCCCGTTCTGTGGTTCCGCATCGACTGATGTAAAAACTAGTTTTTATTTGTCTAAATTTTTCCAGAATCTATGTAGTAGGCAAGAACATTCGGCTTCGTTTTCCTGTATATACCATTATTTTTGTACCCACAAACAAACCATGTTGTTATACTAACCCGTACTAGTACGTGTCCCACACTCAAGTATCAATCGTCAGAAAACGTACTAGTACTTGTCCCGCATACAATGTGTCAATATTGCCGCATAAAGAAAATTTGCCCACGAGCTCAGTGGACGAATGGTCAAAGCGCGAGGTCCAAACCCGAAGATTGTGGGTTCGATGCTTGCCAAAGTACGGATATTTAATTTAAAAATGTTATTTACTATTTCCTTCTGTTCTCGAACATTCTAGATCTTTCTTTAATATGTAAATTAGTTATTTCTCGAATATTCTGTTCGGGTATAAAAGCTGATACCCACTAGCTGTAGGCAACTTCCCGATCTTGTAAAGTTGCGAATTGCTACTTAGCTTCAATAAATTCATCTGCTAAGTTAAGCGTTGTGTTCCTTAGAATCTTCGTGACAATATAAATTTACTGAGAAGTCTTATTTTCTGTTTACAAAAGACGATATTATTAAAATTTCTTACTCTTAATAAATGTAAGTATTCGTTGCAATAACCACTACCGGGATACCATGGTTACATCATACTTTTTGGCTAGATTTGGCTTTCGAAATAAGAATAAAAAAATCGACCCTGGAATGCGACATTTCAGGTACAAATGCAAGATGTACGACGTTGCGACAATCTGTATGCGTAATTTCACCCAAACACATATTGCAATGATGCATTGCGTTTCAGAGAAGTGATCTGATTCGTAATTTTCACCTGCCGTAATTTCCCTCATCGGCTGGATATTACCAGTATCGTGCAATAGTATATTCATCATATGCGCGCAATACTATATGGAAGCATGTTCGCGGAAAGCAGTAAATTTGAAAATTGCTGTCTTCACGCGATTTCCTCCAGCTAGAGCGTCTGTGGGAGTTCAAACTTGCAGACAAGATTTACGATGAGACATTCGTGCGTGCGTTACACAGAATGTGATGAGTTACGACCGGCGAATTCATCGTAAACGGAGACAGAAATGAGAATTATTCAAGCATTGTGTGTGACTAGAACGGGAGTCGCACCGAAACTAGAAAATTCATTTTACTGTCCCCATTCTTCTTAAATGCTTATTTAGCTCTCACTGTATGCCTCTCTAGGTACTAAATCTTATAATCACTATAGTATAGCCCATCATATGATGGCATTAGTAAAATTTTAATTTTTCCAGAATTGTAAAGTACCCTTTGAGGCAGGTAAAAAAATGGTTTGTGTTTTGGCTGAGAATAGAGCAATTTGTCGCAACGTCACGAACTACGGTAATGCCCTTCCCATTCATTTTTATGTTTACAACAGTCAATAGACAAACAATAAACTGCCCTTCCGTTTGAAACTAAAGCCAGAATTGTCATAAGTTGAGATGTGCCCAGCTGCGTGAAATCGCCTTATTATCTGTTACACTCTTAATAATCTGTTTATCTTTACTGACCGCATGTTAGTTGCCAACTTTAATTTATCTTGTCATATTACGTGACAGGATGAACTACAGAGGTTTTAATATTGACAGTAATTATTTCACAGCATATATGAATGATGTCCAAAATTTAGCAAATCGCTTTCAAACCGAGTGGTTATGTATAAAAACAAACACACAAATGACCAAACTTCTTAATTTTCAAAAATATATAACTTAAAAGCCACATATTTATTAGTCCGTGAAATAGACTCCTAGACTTTTATGAAAATAATTTGTTGCTAATACCGGTGATAAAATTTTCATTGCAACAAAAAATAATCTATGATTAATTATTACATATTTACCTAATCTATTATTTAAGTCAAATATAAAACAAACTTATTCACGTAATATCTAAGTTCAGTGATAAAGACCTATGCAAATAATGCAGACGATATTTAAATAATTTAAAATAAGAAATGATTAAAGGAATGACGTCATAATGTTAGAAAAATGTTACTTTCACCTATTTATTATCACCTATTTTAATCACCTATTAAATTGATAAATTTAATCGCCTGCTCTTAACCGGAGAAAATAGGGTTTGAAATAAGGGCATTAAACAATCGAAAAGGGGGGAAGGGGTGGATTTCGAAAATTTTCAAACTCTCTTTGAATTTTGCTAACCCTAACTCATCAAAAATACAATATGGATGTCTCTATCCATTCCAGGTACAACCGCTTCATAAATTCGCGGACAGATGGACAAACAACTTAGGCTATTATTATATAGGGGATTATAAGTGAAAAGAAAATAGAATGTTTCTTTTTACAGTGATTATTTGGCGGCATATATGAATGATGTCCAAAAGTTAGAAAATCGATTGCAAACCGATTGGTTATGTATATAAAAACAAACACACAAACGAACAAACTTCTTAATTCTCAAAGATATGTAAACTTAAGCTCTAGGTATTTATTAGTCCGTGAAATAGACTTCTAGACTTTTATGAAAAGAATTTGTGGTTTGAATTTGTTGTAATAAATAAATTCAACTTGATTCTAAACTGCATTCACAGTATCGGAAGACTTTGGAGGAGTATGAAGATAAACAAATTATTGAGTGTGTACCAGATAATTCACAGCCAAAGAGCAATCATTTTTTTTATCTCCTTCATAGGGTATTTTACAATTCTGGAAAATTAAAAATTTTACTGATTCCGTCATATGACGGGCTATTTGCTAGTAATAAACTAAAGACCCTGTCCTCAATTATATAAAAATAAAACTAGCATCCCGTCATAAAAAATAAAAAAAAAAGTAAATAATATAAAGCAAAGTCATAGACTATCTGGAAAATAATTTTTTTACATTTGTTAATTAAATTACTGATTTATATAAAAAAATGGTTTTATGAATTTTTATTTGGCTGAATTGAATAATGTCAAATTAAATCATAAATGTTATTCAAGCAAAATTTTTAATTTTTTAATTTTATATTTAAGTAAATATTATAATAAAAAAAAATTTTGAATTATTGGATAATATTTCTTTTATTGAAATTGTGTCTTTTTCAAATGTTGTTATTATTTATAAAATAAAAAAACGACTTATTATTTTAAAAATAATAAACTTAAGATATTTTTATGTAAAAAAAAAATTTTTTCTGAAAAGAATAAAATACTAATATTATTTTCATAAGATAAAATAATGATTATTTAAAAATTAGAATTATGTATCTAATCTATTATTTAATACAAATATAAAAGAAAATTATTTACGTAATATCTAAGTTAAGTGATAAAACGTATGAAAATAATGCATACGATATTTAAATAATTTAAAATAAGAAATGATTAAAGGAGATGATTAAAGGAATGAAGTCATAATGCTAGAAAAAATGTTACTTTTACCTATTTATTATGTGATAAATTGATAAATTTAATCGTCTGCTCTTAACCAGGGAAAATAGGGTTTGAAATAAGGGCATTAAACAATCGAAAAGGGGGGGGGTGGACACTCTTTGAATTTTGCTAACTCTAACTCATCAAAAATACAATATAGACGTCTCTATCCATTCCAGGTACAACCGCTTCATAAGTTCGCGGACAGATGGACAAACAACTTAGACTATTATTATATAGGGGATTATAAGTGAAAAGAAAAAAAGAATGTTTCTTTTTACAGTGATTATTTGGCGGCATATATGAATGATGTCCAAAATTTAGAAAATCGATTGCAAACCGAGTGGTTATGTATATAAAAACAAACACACAAACGAACAAACTTCTTAATTTTCAAAGATATGTAAACTTAAGCGCTAGGTATTTATTAGTCCGTGAAATAGACTCCTAGACTTTTATGAAAATAATTTGTTGTTTGAAATTGGTGTAATAAATAAATTCAACGTGGTTCTAAACTGCATTCACAGTATCGGAAGACTTTGGAGGAGTATGAAGATAAACAAATTTTTGAGTGTGTACCAGATAATTCTCAGCCAAAAAACAAACCAAATTTTTTACCTCCTTTATAGGGTACTTTACGATTCTGGAAAATTAAAAATTTTACTGATCCCGTCATATGACGGGCCATTTGCTAGTAATAAACTAAAGGCCCTGTCCCCAATTATAAATATAAAAATAAAACTAGCATGTAGCCCGTCATATGACGGGATCATTAAAATTTTTAATTTTCCAGAATTGTAAAGTACCCTATGAAGCAGGTAAAAAAATGGTTTGTTTTTTGGCTGAGAATTATCTGGTACACGCTCAATAATTTGTTTATCTTTACTGACCACATGTTAGTTGCCAACTTTAATTTATCTTGTCATATTAAGTGATAGGATGAACAGCAGAGGTTTTAATATTGACAGTGATTATTTGGCGGTATATATGAATGATGTCCAAAATTTAGCGAATCAATTGCAAACCTTGTGGTTATGTATAAAAAACAAACAAACGAACAAACTTCTTAATTTTCAAAGATATATAACTTAAGCGCTAGGTATTTATTAGTCCGTAAAATAGACTCCTAGACATTTATGAAAAGAATTTGTTGTTAATAAAATTTTCATTGCAACAAAAAATAATCGATGATTAATTATCACATATGTACCTAATCTGTTATTTAAGTCAAATATAAAAAAAATTATTCACGTAATATATAAGTTCAGTGATAAAATGTATGAAAATAATACAGATAATATTTAAAATAAATGATTAAATGAGATGGTTAAAGGAATAACGTCATAGTGTTAGAAAAAAATGTTATTTTCATTTACTTATAATGTGATAAATTGATGAATTTAATCGCCTGCTCTTAACCGGGGAAAATAGGGTTTGAAATAATGTCATTAACCCTTTAACGGACAGTGGTTTCGTAGCAAAACTACCTATTAAACATCTTTTTTTTTTAAACTTTACTTTTTGGATTACTTTACTTTATCTTTTCATAATTATTTACTGCTCCAACCTCAAACATCTGTGATATATGGAATCCAATGATGTAGAATCAAGAGCTTTTGCAATTAAAAAAAAAACTTTTTGGAGACATGGATGAGTTTTCGATTATAATATATATATATATATATATATATATATATATATATATATATAATATATATATATATATAATATATATAATATATATATATATATAATATATATATATATATATATATGTATATATATATATATATATATATATATATATATATATGTATATATATGTATGTATATATATGTATGTATATATATGTATATATATATATATATATATGTATATATATATATATGTATATATATATATATATATATATATATATATATATATATACATATTATACACTTTATACATATTATATTTTTGATATTTTAAATATATAACAGATGATAGTTCTACGTTTAACTTATTTCTTTTTCTATTGAAATATATGTATTATACTTTCTGTACTTAAGAATTCAGATTCAATTTATCTTACTTATGACCTCAAATAAAAATATCTGTGCAAACAACTCTTTTAAGTTGTTAAGCTATGTATTTATTATACCAGTTTAAGGATTATCATTTATTGTTCTTCCAGTATAGTTAAACTTTTAAAAAGGCATAATGTTCAAGCTGTACAAGGGTAGGGGTTAGTCAGTTAAACCACTTCTCAAACCCTAATTTGGTATCCGCTAAGGCAAACCCTTCTAAGGAATGTAAAAAAAAATTATATTTTACATATACAAGGTTTATAGATAACATTTATAAACAAATTACATTAAATTCCCATGAATTTATTTTGGTGATCTTTAAAGGGTTAAACGATCGAAAAGGAGAGAAGGAGTGAATTTCGACATGCTCCTGAGCTTGGTTTGATTAAGGTTGCCTCGAACGTAAGAGTCATAATTTGGTTCGAATCTCTGTCTTTTTTTATGTATTTCTTGTTATATGGTTAAGGAAACCAAAACCTATTCCTTAATTCCGATTCCGAACGGCTTAAAGCTATTATGCTTGCAGTGTAACTCTAACCCATGGACTTAGTATCAAAAGATAGTGTTCTTCCAATTCAGCCATTTTAAACCTGATTTATAAATTAACCACTATACATTTCTACTGGGTACCTACAAACATCAGTGTCAATGGTAAAATAAACAAATACCATTCAAGATAGCTGAAAATTTTCTTCACTCACACCATGTATTATCCATTGCGTAAGGCTTGGTAATCTGCGGCAGATGTTGCATCAATACTGGGGATAGAAGATGTCCCGTTTCTTGATAACTGAAGAAATAGACCATCTCAATAGCTTACACTGAATATTCCCTAAGATAAGTTTCAATCGCAATATAAAAAAAGAAATATGTAAATAAAAAATAATGCGGTCGATATTTTGAAAATCGACTAAATTAATCTGTGTCTCATCCATTTCGCGAGGTTTCGGTAGCTTAAGAGAGATGTTGCAATGGGTTTATTCCAATGACTATCAATGACTTGTTTTATCGTGTAACAGCAATATTTTTACACTAAGCACACACAAACATAAGTATCAATTGCAAAATAAATTGCGTGCTGGATACTTAGAAAATTAAATTTTCTTACCCCGTGATTTATCCATTGTGTGAGGTTGGGTATTCTGTGGCAGATGTTGCATCGATACTGGTGGAAGGAGATAGCTTGTTTCTTGACAAACATACTTCTGAGTTCGGACTTGACGTGAGGTGCCCGGAAACGAGAATGCACTTCGAACACAGGCAGGACCCAGACCTGGTTGTCAGCTCCGGAGGCCTGAGACCGCAGCATCCGTTCGAATTTCTGAGGGATGTGGAGGCTGGGATAGAGCTCGATGTCGATGGAGAACACGAAAGGGGTGCGGGTCAGCGTACGGGCCACGTTACGACCCACGTTGATAGGGTAGGTGCCTTGGGACCTATAAAAACAGATAACTCCACATAAAACGAGTGGAAATGTCCTTGATGAGAGGAACTACAGGCGTGTTAGCATTTCATGCGGCGTCGACCGAAAATTGTCTTGAAGGGGTAGATTCATATACATTGGCACACAAAATAAAAGACGACACTAATTTGTGAATGTATCCAAAGGGGTTTATACTGATTACCCTCGGGAGGAGGAGGGTTTTGATTTTGATTTCATACCTCGCTACATCTGCTGACCCTGAATTAGAAGACATGGACAGCCAGATCAGCCTCCTCGTGGCGCCCCCTGGTAACTAGGAGTGTCCCTCCTAGGCCAATGATAGCCGTCTGCAACCTCAAGGGGTATACCTCCTTTAGGTATACTCGGGTTTCACGAACCCGGGGTTTCCTGAGTGATCCTTCTCTTCAGACTTCCCTGGTAGTCACGAACTTACTTTGTAGTATTGTTCCTTACTGGGGTCGTCAACATCATTCTCGAACCATGACGGAACTCTCGTAGGTCAGCAACACCTTGTGGTGTGGTGATTACCGTCGTGGCGATCTATCATACAGTCTGTATGGCTCCGGCCGGGACAGGGTTAAACACACTTAACCTGTACATTTTCTGGGTATTCAGTGAGATATTTAAGGAACTTTTATGGATCCATGCTGATACAAATAGTCCTAAGATCCACTGTACGCGTATTTTTTACCCTTGTAAGATTCTGTTATTCATTAAAGCCTTTTTTTCAAGTAAATATTACATATTTATCTAACATGTTCTCTGTATGTACAGGAACATGTTTAAGGCGACTGCTAAGCTCAAACACGATACTTTGAGATTGTAGGTCAGTATTCAGACTACTAAGGCCCTATTGGGTCACTCTGTAAGATATAATTTGAAGCTCTCAGTCTACTGTTTTACGGCATGATGGCTAATGAGACTGGAAACTGATACTTAAAGTTGATTTTGAACGGTTACTTTGTTCATGTCAATGGCCTGAGTCGAACCACTGGTTTAGTTTTCTCTGGCTATGAGTGTTCAAGCAGTTTTGTGAACCGAAAATTTTATAATACTCCATATTTTTCGTGAGCGATTTTGTAATGAACTTCTTTTTTACTCACACGATCATGTACTAAAGAACTAATGTAATAACGACCGTTCATGTGGATAGATTACAGCACTTGGAATACAGCACATTTGCAATCCAGCCTATAAAACTATAAAGCTTTCCGATGTTCTGTAATTAAAAAAATTCTTTGATAGCAATCCCCTTTATTTCGTAATAGTTATGACAGCCAACATAGGTCCATTCGTCAAATGCGAACGAAAGCTATTATGCACATATATACTCCATTCTACCTCGAGTTTAAAAACTGGGAAAAGTGTTTTTATGATGATGGACTGAGTATGCGAATGATTTTTATTTACTTTTTAGTGCAGTTAAAAATGGAAAATGTTTCATTCTGTAACTTGAACTTGGGACTCCCTCGATGGTGCACCTAGGGAAAAATTCCTCTTCTTGTTGTATCTTTGGTTGTTAAGGTAGAACGCAGATACATGATTCTTTATGTCCAACACCGTACCTATAAAAATATATGCCTACAATGCTACTCTGTCATTTTCGCCGTTTTTGAAGCTTAGTTAAACCCAGATGATATTTTCTCCATTAAGAACATCATTTCTAGGCGTCCTTTACACTTTCAACTTTTATTTTCTAATACATATGAGCTTTCAAACAGTTTATTGTTTTGTCTGAGCAGCGGTAGATCAGTTGGCAAAGGCAACGATCTCGTAACGGAGGGTTTCGGGTTTGGTCCTCGAATCGGGCTAAGATCTGCCGTGTTCGTTAATGGTGACTGGGGAAAGTAAAATAGGTTCGCAGTCCCATCCTTTAAGTTTTCAAACGATAACTCTAGGGCAGACATGCCCAACCCGTGGCCCATGCGGCAATCTTCATTCCCCGAACATTCTCAGTTCAGTTCAGTTCTTTAATTTTTTACTCAGTTGGACTGTTCCGTTTAACTGACAGTGTGTGGGAAACTTTATATTGATAAATACTACCTTGAGGTGTCTGATGGTCGAATACCGCTGCTTTTCTATACCAAAGTATACGGGTTCTTATTTCGCTGCTGGCTTGTATGCTTTAAGCCAGTCATGCCCAATCCGTGGCCCATTTAAAAACTTTTTGCTGCCCAATTCAAGTTTTCAACTGTATATAGTTTTAGTCATTTTGACTATATAGAGTTAAAACATAGAATTTTAGTTATTAATGTTTGCAATAATAAATATCACATATTATGTACGTTAAGACATGATATTAACCAACGTAAACCTGGTCTTCGAATAGGGTTGGACAGGTTACGTTGAAATTTGAGTGTTCTAGAATATTCTGTCAATCGGCCATTACTTATACAACCAGCTGACTCGCGTTACGTGCATGTGCTCTATCCGACCAGTCAGTGGAAGTTGTATGGAAAGAAAGTTATAAATTATATTTATGGCTATTGTGAAGTTATCATTAATTGTAAAGGAATAATTAAGGTATTGTTTATTTAGAAAACGCAAGCTAACGATGCGTTTGAAATTCTAACCTCCAAAATGCTACGATGCGCGTCGACTACATTTTCCATTGATATTAACAAAATCTCTAGTAAAATACAAAAACAAATCTCACATTAATTTTAAAATAATACATGTGGTAGTGCTTGTGAATAAACTACAATATATATTTATAGTATAACTATAATAATAATATTTTAACCCTCATGATTAGGGAGGAAGGTAAGGTGTTGGGGGTGATTATAAATACAGTATAGGTTAGGTTTGGTTTGGTTTGGAGTGCTACGGTCTACTTTTTGCAACACGAGGGCTAATGAGACTGGGGCCTACAGCTTAATGCTAATTCCGAACGGTTACGAACATCCATGTTATAGTGGGATTCGAACCTACGAACTCCGGTACCGATGGCCAGCACCCTAACCAATAGGCTATCGTTCGGCTAAATACAGTATAGTTAACGTTTATTGTCGTTGTAGTTATGATATATGTATAACACAACTTTTATGTACAGTCGCAGCTGGAGCTGTAAAGATACATATTTTGAATATTGCACGATAATAAAATATTTTGAATAATTTGTTGTCTTATTTTTACATGTGCAGCCCACCTCAGTTCAGTAAATTGTTTTTTGGCCCACCAACCGATTTGGATTGGGCACTCCTGCTCTAAGGGGTAGTCGCCCATTACTTGGGGCTCTTCGAATTGTTTGGGGAGCTACGAGTTGTTTCTTCCGTCTAATCACTCATATTTCGGCAGAGACTGAATTTAGTTTAGGTACTCGTCTCTACTCAGGCCTACGTGTACTAATCACTTATCTGTGATTAGAAATTGTTTTTTTTTATAGTTGTGAAATGATGTATATAGCAGAAGTGTAAATAAATTCATTAATCAAGATACACCTGATTCTTCCTTGTGTCACCTGAAACAGGGACCGGATACGTTATACTATGTCAGTGAAGCAATTTCAACCCGCATTTTATTTGTTTTCATTCAGTCGTGACAAGTCAAGATTTTTCTGTTAAATACAGTTAAAAAGTGAAGTTCACTCTGACACTGTTTACACGGAAAGGATGTTTACTGCGAAATTTGAACACTCAAAAAGTATCTCTTGTGAAAAATACTCATTAAAAGAGATTGTATCAAGTTTTCCACTTCCCTTAAAAATCCTCTTAATGATATATCCGTTAATTATCTGGAAACATTATACATGCACACGTCATTAGCGTAGTGCAATATGGCTAAGAGGGCTAATGTTTAAGTTTCTAGACATTTCTGCAAGTTTTGAAACTTCCTTTTTCTTTTACTTTATGTCAACGTGTTGCTAGAATTTAGATTCAATTTAACTGAGAATTTAATTTAATAAATGATTTATCAGCAATTTAAGATAAACACGAACACGAAACATTTTATGTGTAAAGAGAGAGAAAAAGTGTAGAAATTGAGTTACAAATCGACAAACTATCTAAAATTCAGCTACTTTGGATTTTAAGTTTTCGGAAAACAACTTATATACCTAAATTAGATTTACATGCATATTAGGCTATTAAAAATACATTAAGGAAACGTGAACCCCATCATATTTTTCTCCCAGTATCTAAAGAAGGAGTTAGAAAGTGAAAATACAGTTAACTAGAACTCGAATTTAAATTAAAACATTTCTTTAGTTTATAATCAACGTTAAACTTTCTAAATTACTTTAACTAAGTAGGTTGCATGCGGTAAGCGTATTTTTACGTTTTTTGTAGTCTGACTGCGGGTCATGAACAAATACTTATTTAGAAGATTTTTACTAGAACGCAGGTAATGTATAAACCCGATGAAGGATTGCATAGTATTTGTGTTGCTAGGCAACGATTTGCATTGTTTCTTTTCAGAAATTTAGTTTGTCAAGTTAGTTGGTCTTTTGTCGAGTAACTATCTCCAGAACGTACTAGTCGTGTTCATTAAATTTGAAGTTTCTTTTTTAACATGTTGACGGACACTTGCGCCTATAGCCGTCAAAGCGAAGTTCACTATTTGGCATGACGTCAATAGCCGTCCAAAACGAAACGGTCGTTTTTAGACACTTTGGCTATAGCGGCACAAATGTGCATTTACCGGTGTACAAGTAGAAGCCTAAGCTTCATGTTGTTGAATCCATGCATAACTGCTAACCATACCGAATGGTCATTGTCAAGGTTACAGTCTAATTATCCCCTAAGTAGACAATGCGTTGTTTACTCATAAATTTTTATGAGAACCTCCTCACCTCCTCGCTTCCTTGTGAGTTGGAGTGTATTAAATTTTTGTTTGGATTATTTTTTGCCTTGAGGCCTAAATTTATGTTTTGATCTGCTTACGTTCGGAGGTTAAAGTGAAGACCTTACACTTTGCTAAGTACTCCATTAAACCCAATTACCTTGACCTTGAAGTAGAAGCCTAGTGTCATGTTTTGGAAACAATTTTTTACGTTGAATTTGGTTTTCCACCTATTACACGACTTGCAGCTTTAGTATGCTTTTGTTTTTGTTTTGGCTTGGAGTGCTACGGTCTACTTTTTGCAACACGAGGGCTAATGAGACCGGGACCTACAGTTTAAAGCCGATTCCGAACGGCTACGAACATCCATGCCACAGTGGGATGCGAACCTACGATCTCCGGTGCCAAAGGTCAGCACCCTAACCAATCGGCCATCGTTCGGCCAGCTTTAGTATGCACATGGTTGTGAAGTTGGTCGTAAGATCGGGTTTTTTTCTTAATTTATTTTTTTGTCATTTATTTATTTTTGTTTTAATATGAACTAACATTTCGTGTAAAACTCCCAAAAATACTTTATTGCACACAAAAAATTACTTATTTAAATCATTAAACCTGTCATTTACGTTTTCAAATTTTTGCTGGTATAGCCACCATCGTCCCATTATTTAGTGTCTAGAGACCGCTGGCGCCATCACGGTTATAGCCGCAACCTAATTAAAGGTGATGAATTAATCAAAATTAAGTTTATTTAAGCAGAAAGAGTAAAACTACACTTCTAATAATATAAAAATTATAAAAACATATAGTGTTAATTTTTGAACTTCACTTGTTTCTACTGCCCGTTAATGTGTTAGAAATGTTTCGCTGAGAAGAACTAAGTAGTTTCGATTTATTGCCATTTTACTGAAAGACAAATCGCGTGAGATGACAGTCAAAAAAGCCAGCTGCACGCTTAAGTCCTCGACGAAAGACATGAGCGTGCAATGTATTAAGACAATTGCTAATTTATTTTTTTTTCTTAAAATGATCATTCCAGCTAATTTGACACGTAGGTCTACTCTGTAAGTTAACTTGCTACGTTTTTTCACACGGGAAGGTTAAACTATTTTTGCAGGAATATAGCAATAGCCGTAAAGCTATGAATAGGAAGGGATTGTATGCGGACATCTTTTAGCAGCTTCGGGAAAGCTGCATTATTAACACATGCGGACGTACTAGTACGTTTTCTGACGATTTATACTTGAGCGCGGGTCACGTACTAGTACGGGTTAGTGTAACAACATGGTTTGTTTGTGGGTACAAATATAACGGTATATACAGGAAAACGAAACCGAATGTTCTTGTCTACTACATAGATTCTGGAAAAATTTAGACAAATAAAAACTAGTTTTTACATCAGTCGATGCGGAACCACAGAAAGGGAAAAAACTATATACTACTATTTCTATTTGATTTTTCATATTTAAGATACTATTATAAATTTATCCACTAAAAATATATTTTTTGTTTACAAAAATCTTATGGTTGTTATTTATATATTTCTATTTATATATTTGTTTGTATATTTCAATATAAAATACGAAAAGTTGGTTAAAAAATTAAATAATTTTCGATCTATTGAGATTTAACTGAATAACTAAATTTACGCTCAAAACGCCCGCTCCCGGTACAATTCAGCTGCGAAATGTACTCGCACACAATCCCCTATATAATAATAGCCTAAGTTATCTGTGCGTTGTCCTCGAATTTATGAAGCAGTTGGACCTGGAATGGATAGAGGCATCCATATTGGATTCTTGATGAGTTAGGGTTAGCAAAATTCAAAGCGAGTAAAGTTTATCTTCTACTAAACTATTGATCCATTCTAAAATAAGTTGGTATAAATACGCTTCATGTCATAGCGAAAAATACTGTCGTCTTTAAAACATTCGAAATCCACTCCTTCCCCCTTTATCGAGCGTTTAAAGGCATTATTTCCAGCCCTATTTTTACCCTCAAAACGCCCGCTCCCGGTACAACTCCTCTGTGAAATTTGAAATGTACTCGCACACAATGTGATAATGCCAGCAAACTAAGTGGCTTTTAAAAAGGACAGCTTTATCCCATTTACACTAGCCCTTTTATTTTATATGCAAAGATTGCCGGACCAATATTACGAGCTCGATAAGATTTGCTATAAAGCTCATATAATAAAAATGTATGATGTTTACAAAATTGAAAAAAAGGAGAATATTACAAAATAAAGGGAGAATAAACCAATGCCAATTTTATTTTAACATTTGCTGTGATTCTTATGAATAACGTTAATATAATACAGGGTAGTTCAAAATTTTAGAAATAACTTCATGTTTCTAAAACAAAAGAACAATATGAGGTATGTTTGTTAGAGGAATGTTTATTGATGTTTTTCTGCTGTAACAGAGTTAAATTAGTGAATGCCTTGCCAATGAGTGGTTTACCAACAGAGAAACTAAAAGTTCCCAGCGTCCGATCTAGCTCCGACCCTTGCTGGATTCTTATGAATAACGTTAATATCATACACGGTAATTCAAACTTTTAGAAATAACTTCATGTTTCTGAAACAAAAGAACAATATGAGGTACATTTGTTAGAGGAATGTCTACTGATGTTTTTCTGCTGTAACATAATTACATCAATGAACGTCCTGCCAATCAGTGGGTTACCAACAGAGAGACTAAAAGTTCCCAGTGTCCGACCTAGCTTCGACCCTTGCTGAATTCTTATGAATAATGGTAATATCATACATGGGAGTTCAAAATTTTAGAAATAACTTCATGTTTCTAAAACAAAAGAACAATACAAGGTACGTTTGTTAGAGGAATGTCTACTGATGTTTTTCTGCTGTAACAGAGTTACATCAATGAACGTCTTGCCAATGAGTGGGTTACCAACAGAGAGATTAAAAGTTCCCAGCGTCCGATCTAGCTCCGACCCTTGCTGGATTCTTATGAATAACGTTAATATCATACACGGTAATTCAAACTTTTAGAAATAACTTCATGTTTCTGAAACAAAAGAACAATATGAGGTACGTTTGTTAGAGGAATGTCCGATCTAGCTCCGACCCTTGCTGGATAGTTCGGTTTTACAACCACCCGCACCCATTTGAGTGAGGCATTGAGATCGTCGGAGTGTTTATCGCCTCAATAATAAATAAATTTTTAAAATAAAAGTTACATGCAATATATTATAAGCTTTTCCTTCCATACCTTTGCCATAAAATCTCTCAGACGAAACAAAAATAATACCTTTTGGCACGAACAGGATATATGAGTATTAATCTAACTTTCATTTTTGAGGGTAGTTATAAAATAAGTTTTTAAGTTTTTATGATTTCATGCAAAGATTTTTTTTTAGTAAAAGTAGATTAAAAATTTTTTTTATAAATAGTACCCAAAACTTTCAGGTATTTACTATCATTTATAATTTTATCACTTAAATCAACATATGATATTTCTTGTCCAGTTTTTGCAAATCTAATACAAGATCGTACATATAAGGATTAATTTAAATATAACATTTTCACATTTTTCATTGACATGAATCACAAATATGGGTTATCTTCTTTTACAAGTAGAATTTCAGAAACTGTCAAAATCCTGTACAAAGAGAAGATTTTTTTTTTTTTAAATTTACATCAGAGACTGTTAAAACCAATTGGAAATAATCCTGGGAGATGACACTCCTGGTGACTTTTGCAATGAAGCAAAAAGTCTAGCAGGAAAGTAGAAAATTTATAGATAAATTTAGAATAAAGATCAGTAATGTAGATCTGATTAAAAATATAGTAAGTCCCCAAGGAAAAGTAGTAATCAAATTGTATCAAATATGTATTTACTGGAAACAAAAACTAGCTATTTTATTTTCAAACGTGCTGAGCAAATTGAGTCTAAACCTCAGACAAGTAGAAATAAGAGAGTTTTCTCTCAGCTTCGGGGCCTAATGTAAACGCCTAAAAAGTGATGATCAGGTGTTATATACCTATATAATATAGACGTGCATAAGCTCGCAGGCAAAATTCCGTATTCCGTAGTATCTGTTTAAATTTTTATACTGAATTCATATGAAAATTGAACATTAGAGTTTAATAATTTTTCATACAATTGTTTTTATTGTTACGTACACACATGTCTGTGTATATATATACACTCAAGAGTCAAAACATTATGACCACCCCTACATTTTGCAATGAACTCACCTGGATGACGTGGAAGGCACGTGATCAGGTGGAAGTGGTATTTAACTGCTGCTGGAGAGCCTGAAGAATCATTCTTTCACTTACTTCTGAGTGTGATAGGAAAGTCTGCGGATCTAAGCGATTTTGATAAAGTCAAGTTGTAATGGCTCGAAGGATCGGAACAAGTATTTCCGAAACTACACGACTCTTTGGTTGTGTGTGATTTATAGTTGTTAGTAATTATGTAAAGTAGATGAATGACGGTGAAACTAGCAGTAGACGACATGGTGTTGGACGTCCATACGCTATCAAAGAAAAAGGTTGTCTTAGCCTGTATCGCAGGGGGAAGCAAAACCGGAACCAGACAGTGGCTCAGCTGACAACGAAATACAATGCAGGGCCAAGTAGAATAGTATCGGAACACACTGTTCAGCGGACACTGTTGGATATGGGGCTACGCAGCAAACGTCCCACTCGTGTACCTTTGCTGACCAAGCGTCATCGCCAACTGCGCTTACGCTGGGCCCGGGAACATCGCGACTGGTCCATGGATCAGTGGGAGAGAGTTGCCTGGTCAGATGAATCACGGTTTTTCATTCATCACGCCGATGGCCGTGTCAGGATACGCCGTCTTCCAGGCGAACAGTTGCTCCCTCAATGTACAGTAGGTCATACACAGGCCGGTGGTGGCGGTATTATGCTTTGGGGATGTTTTCTTGGGTGTCCCTGGGAGCCGTGGTTGTTGTAGAGCACCATGAATGCTACAGGGTATCTGAACGTCATTGCGGACCAGTTGCACCCTTACATAGACTCTGTTTTTGCAGGGTGGAAATGCGATGTTCCAACAGGTCACACACACAAGGCTAAAATTGTGTTGGAGTGGTTCCAGGAACATGATGCTGAATTCCAGTTAATGTCCTGACCGCCTAACTCACCGGATCTCAATCCGATAGAACACATTTGGGATGTCATGGGACGGCAGCTCAGAGTTCAAAGACCACCAATTCGCAATATCTCGGATTTGCTTAACCGTTGCTTAAACATCCGGTACAATCTGTCTCCGGCCATCTACCAAGGACTTGTGGCATCCATGCCAAGGCGGGTTGAAGCTGTGTTGCGCACCAAAGGTGGGCCAACTCGTTATTGACAGGTGGTCATAATGTTTTGGCTCTTGAGTGTATATATATATATATATATATGATATATATATATATATATGTATATATAAATAATTTAAATAAATATATATATATATTTATATATATATATATTTAAATATATATATATTTAAATATATATATATATATATATATATATATATATATTTAAATATATATATATATATATATATATATATATATATTATATATATATATATATATTTAAATATATATATATATATATATTTAAATATATATATATATATACACACATATATATACACATATATAGACATATTGAATATATATATTGTATACATACTGTATGTATATATATGCGTTTGTATGTGCATGTGTTTTCAAATCAAAGTTAATAATTCATGAATTATACAAAATATATGAATTGAGTATAATTAAGCAGTTATAAAGTATTGTGCAATAAAAAAATAATTCATTTACTCTAATTGTTTGTTAAAAAATTAAAACATTTCTATATGAAGAAGAGTTTGTCTAAACTTTTATTAAAAAATGATATAAAAGGGATTAATACTTAACAAAGGTATTTCTTTTTACATTAATTTTACTCAAAAATGTTTGATGAGGGTTAAGAAAAACTTTTTTTCGACATAAAGGAAATTACTAACATAATAAATGTAGTGAATGATCATTAATTATATTTTACTCCAAAAAATTCAACAATTGAATTATTGACATCAATTTATCATTCTGTCATTAATCTTACCGTTTTACAATGATTTGTTTACAAATTCCGCTACATAAAAATTTATGCTCTCATCTAACATTAATCCCAACTTTGAACAGCTTTAAGTCACATTTTTCGGCCTGTTTATTTTTGTACTGTCATATATCAAAATTCTACCCGCCTCCCTTTTCTTTTGAAAAATAGCCACGTTATCCAGAAAATGCTGTGACCATTCACTCGATGCTTACGTGCATGAAACTCGCAGATTATATCCAATCAAAGTAAACAGAACGTCTTTCTCTGACGGAAGAGTTAATTATCTAATGGCTTTTAAATCAAAAGGGAATTATGCATTTCTGCCACTAGAATCGCCATGAATGCTATGATTTGGGATGGATGACATTTAACTAGAAGAAAATATATATAGAAAAAAAATGGTCTGTAGCTAATCAGTTGAAGCACTTATACTCTAAAATTCTCACTAACAGATTTAAGTAATTCTAATAAGGTAATGAATCTAGATGTGCTGAGTACGCTACATTTGACAGATTTTAGAAAATGTACGCATAAATATTAGGATTTAAAGTAACGTACAAAAGGTAGATTTTAAAAATTAATATGAATCTTGCATTACTTCAGAATGACTTTCACAACTATCTCAGTCTAGTCGATTTGGTTTGATTTGGCTTGGAGTGCTACGGTGTACTTTTTGCAACATGAGGGCTAATGAGACTGGGACCTACAGCTTAAAGCCGATTCCGAACGGCTACAAACATCCGTGCCACAATGGGATTCGAACCCACGAACTCCGGTACCGAAGACCAGCACCCTAACCAATCGGCCATCATTCGGCCTCAGTCTGGTCGAGAATATCTTTACTTTTGTTGACGAAGGTTTAAAGCTTATGCGTAGTAAAACCTTATCTGTTTCTCTAAAATACAGGAGATTCTTAATATGTTTCTTATATAAGAATATATCTGATAATTACTTCAAAATTTTTAGCCGAATTTTGTTTAATTTTTTTAGTGAAACAAGTTTTAATTTTTACGCCTAAAGGCAACATATTATCTGAGTATTTACAAGGAATGCAGTACTAAGAATATTCTCCCAAAGTAGCCAAATTATTACTTCATCTATTAGATATAAAGGAAAAAAAAATATTAAAGACAATTTTCATCTCAAAGTGCGAGAGAAAAATTTGGCTCACACTACTTTATACCCTAGAAACTTTAATAATACAAACCTTATTTTCATTAAATTTTAGGCTATTATTTTCATATTCGGTTTCACTCTACGTCAATGATTGTGAAAGATTTTTTTCAATTTTAGTGCAGAAAAACTTATTAGGCACCTAGAAAAATACTATAGAGAGGTTATCGTTATAGACAGATTTATCAGTTGGCATATCCAATGCTTATGCACGTAGTGTGCTTATGTGTAGTAAAACTTTATCTGTTTCACCAAAATTCAGGAGATTCTCAATATGTTCTTTATATAAGAATATATCTAATAATTATTTCAAAACTTCACATCTTTTGATTGTCCGTGTTTAATTTTTAGCCCAATTTTGTTTAAAATTTTTTTTTTGCTAAATACGTTTTGTTTTTTACGCCTAAAGGCAACATATTATCTGAGTATTTACAAGGAATGCAGTACTAAGAATATTCTCCCAAAGTAGCCAAATTATTACTTCATCTATTAGATATAAAGGAAAAAAAAGATTAAAGACAATTTTCATCTCAAAGTGCGAGAGAAAAATTTGGCTCACACTACTTTATACCCTAGAAACTTTAATAATACAAACCTTATTTTCATTAAATTTTAGGCTATTATTTTCATATTCGGTTTCACTCTACGTCAATGATTGTGAAAGATTTTTTTCAATTTTAGTGCAGAAAAACTTATTAGGCACCTAGAAAAATACTATAGAGAGGTTATCGTTTATACACGTAGTGTACTTATATATAGGTTTGTATTTAGAATTATAATTAAATTTCATTCAAATAATTTAAAATATAAATATTTATAGCTGCTTAATTCTTTGATGATTTTGCACTGAGTAATGATTTTCACTGCACCAAAGAATATACTTTTATAAATAGGTTTAGCGTTGCATACAGGTTACACTGTATTGCGCCGACTTACAAACTTTAGATGTGAGATTTATTCTTTAATCATTTTAAAAAGTAAATTTTATTGAAATTTTAACTGTTTTAACTGTTTTAAATTAATTTTAAAATTATTTGTAAATTAAAAATTAATTTAATATTTATATATATTTAGATCAGAATGAGTTCAAGCCATATTTATCCCTTTCGTGTGCCGTGGGAAGATTACTCACCTACACGATCTTACAAAATACACCTGTGGGAAGCGCAAAACCCATCATAATATATTGGTCTTGTTATTGAAACGACGGGAAGACTGATTCCCGCTTCGGTTTTGCGCTGTCATCAGTTGTTCGATCGATTGAATAAAATTAGCAGCTCTGTTTTGGTTTGGTTTTGGAGCTCTACGGTCTACTGTTTTGCACAACGAGGGCTAATGAGACCGGTACCTACTGCTTAAAGCCAATTCCGAACGGCTACGAATATCCATGCCATAGTGGGATTTGAACCCACGAACTCCGGTACCGACGATCAGCGCGCTAACCAATCGGCCAGCGCTCGGCCAGCTCTGTTTTGAAAATTTGGAAATGTGGAGAGAGAAATAAATGGCCCACTAAAGGGTTTAGCAAACTTCCAATAATTTGGCTATGTGAAAATTTTATTGGTTTTAAATAACTAGGTAGTTCAAAATAAATATTTTCCAGAAAATAGATTTCAGAAACGTTTCCTATCATATCTTTTGATCAAAATCAGAAGAATTTAAGCTATCAAATTAAAATTACTCAAAAGGAGTCAAAAGTGGTAGTGGTAGGTCTTCAAGCAAATTGTTTACTCACCTTCTTTTCTTTGGTTTCTTATTCTGTGTTATTGAGCTGCAGTCCCTAGTCATTTGCAGATAGTCGACTGGAGGCAGTGGCTCATCTTTCGGAAAGATGAAGTGCCAGTTCACCCAGTATCGTACGCAGGAATCGCACTGTCGTAGCAATTGTACCAGAATATGGGCATCTGTCCAATCCTCTGGAGGACTATAGACGGCCACTGAGATGGGTGAAGACCACCTATGACACAGGACGACTATATGCTGCAGGAATTCCACTGTCCCCTGGGTGCATAGCGTTACTAGCCCTTTACTGCTAGTGTTCCTAAAATGATGGTAGATTTTGTTAGGCAGTATCTACCACAAGAGTTGAGCATAGTCAGAGGCTTTCCTCTTTATTGAAAGTAGGATAGCCAAGGCAGGTACGAAGAAGAAAATCATAGAAAATTACTTATAAATTAATAAATTAGACAGGTTATGGAATTCTTCCGTGTCGGTTTTTTTAATAAAAAGCTGGCGAGGTGAAATAATGTGACATATATTAGAGGAGTATGTGCAAGACAAGCGAGAGTGTTTTAAATTATTTATGAGGCAAGTGGAATAGTTGGTGTACGAAATCGAGGAAACAGAATTTTTCCTCCTGATGATGAAAAGAATTGAAGGGATATTTTCGGGGTTTAATGATGACGGCCTACAGGGTACTTTCATAACAAAATAGTCAGCATTCCTATGGTTAAAAAAGAGAAATTGGTGCATTAGAGGCAACAAAATTGGTAATAGTTATTAAACGTTCACCTTGCTTGATTTCAATGCTTTTAGATCAGTGTTGTTGCGCAGAAAGTAGACCGTAGCACTCCAAACCAAACCAAACCAAACCATTAGATCAGTGTTGGACTTCACTACAATAAAAATATATTTTCAGTGCTCTTAGCACTTAACTATATTATTAGTCTTGGTTTGGAAGTTTTTCGAATTTAGCTTTCCTACTAGTTCTATTTCTCTAATCTCTAAGGATTTTCTAGGCTTTGAATTGAAATATTGATATCTCGTTTTTTGTGCCCGTACCAAGCCGTAAGTAGAAAATTAAAGAGGTAAATAAGGTTGATGGAAATAATATCTGACATGTATTAGAGGAGTATGTGCAAGACAAGTGTAAGGGTTTTAAAATATTTTTGAGGCAAGTGGAATAGTTGGCAATTGAGGAAACAGAATTTTTCCTCCCGATGATAAACAGAATTGAAGGGATATTTTCGGGGTTTAATGATGACGGCCTGTATGGTACTTTCATAACAAAGTAGTCAACTTTCCTATGGTTAAAAAAGAGAAATTGGTGCATTAGAGGCAACAAAATTGGTAATAGTTATTAAACGTTCACTTTGCTTGATTTCAATGCTTTTAGATCAGTGTTGGACTTCACTACAATAAAAATATATTTTCAGTGCTCTTAGCACTTAACTATATTATTAGTCTTGGTTTGGAAGTTTTTCGAATTTAGCATTCCTACTAGTTCTATTTCTCTAATCTCTAAGGATTTTCTAGGATTTGAATTGAAATATTAAATATATCTTTTTTTTGTGAACAGTACCAAGTCGTAAGTAGAAAATTAAAGAGGTAAATAAGATCCATGGATAAATCTTGTTCTGAAATACATTTTAATATAACAAATGTGCATCATTTTAAAATTTTATTTAGTATATTAAATTCCATCCTATATATACCAAAGCGAATCTTAACATATCTAAATCTCCAAGCAAGAGAATATATATTTTATTTGTGTTTCAATATAACGTGCTCTCTTCTCTAAATTTTGATTTTAATCCATGCACAGCGTTCCATTTTTCAGCGGCGCAATTGAGTTTCCGAATAGCATTCTAATCGAAAGCACGTGTCAGGATGAAACTATTACAGCCATTTAGGTTTTTGCGCTATGGAGTAAGGGGGAAATGGTCTGCGGAAGGTTGAAAAAGAACGGTTTAAGAATTTATTTTTTACTGTGAGTATTCAGAGAGTTAAAACTCTTAATTTACACATCCTTTGTAAAGAAGTTACCTAATAAATTATCCGAATCTAAGACTTGCAAAACGAATATTATCTGCTAAATCTAAATTGATGATATATATAGATCTTTTAATGTAAATTCATAGTGGCTAAAGGCAGAAAATATTGGTAACTTTTCATGCTTTCTAATTGAGTTAGTTGGTTCAAGATATAGTTTACGGGTTTTGTAATTAACTGTTTGACAGCAACAAGAGGGGTAATTATAGTGTAACATATTTGAAGCCCTCTTCGAATTATTACAAACGTACCTGCTAACAATGGAATTCTAACCCATGGACTCGATTTCGAAAGTCAGTACCCTGATGTTTTGGTTTGGTTTTGAAGCTCTAAGATCGACTTTTTTCCAACAGGGGCTAATAAGACCGGGGCCTATCGCTTAAAGCCGACTTCCAACGGCTATGAGTAAATATGTTCTAGTGGGATTCGAACCCACGAACTCTGGTACCGAAGACCAGTGTCCTGATCATTTGGGATTTGTTTAATGTTCTCTATCATTATCCCCTTTTCTGCTAGTATTATCATTAAGTATTCACTAAAGATTCAATACTACCTTTTAAGCATAAAAGTAAATAATTACATTTTATTGTTATGAATTAAAATTTAAGAAGTTTGTCAAAAAAGTAACCACCCCGAAGATTTTCTTACATGCAATAGTTTAGTGTTATATTTTATTTAATCTCTGTAAATTCATATATTTAGCATTGATGATGTGATAGATTCTTAAACGTTGTACTTTGTATCATCCTGAGATAATGACTGAAAACAGGCTTCAGATAATTTCTTTTAATTTATAATTTTGAAGGTTACTTTTAGAATCTATAGGTAAAAGAAATATACAATATGGAGGGTACTCTTAAAAAATGCATGTTATTATTGTTTCTTTTCGATTATTAATACAAAAATTTCAATTACACATTGAAAAGCATCCAATGAAAAAGAAATTATAGCAATTCTTTCAGAGAAGAGTGAATATAATATAATTTTTCCATTATAAATCTGTTATATTTCTGATATAAATCTTTCGAAAAAAATTTATTTAAAGTTATTCGTTATCTGTAAAGATTAATGTTGCTCATTTTGATTATCAATTAAATTTCACTCTGTTTATACTATTGAGAGGTTTGGTTTGGTTTGGAGAACTACGGTCTACTGTTTTGCACACGAGGGCTAATGAGACCGGGACCTACAGCTTAAAGCCGATTCCGAACGGCTACGAACATCCATGCCATAGTAGGATTCGAACCCACGAACTCTGGTACCAACGATCAGCACCCTAACCAATCGGCCAGCGTTCGGCATACTATTGAGAGGAGTTGATTGGATATCTTCAATGATTTTCTAAAAGTATGTTAATTTATTAAGGTATTTAATACTTATTCTTAAGTTTGGTCGTCAAATTTAGAGTTTTTTGAATTACTTCTAAAATAGTTTGACAGAAATACCATTGTTTATTTCTTATAAATACACATATTGGTTTAAGATAGGTTAAAAAGATGAACTACTTTAGTCTCTTATTATTTATTTTAGTTATTTTATAGCAGATATATTTATATAAACAGTATTCTACATTTGAGGATATTTTAACGAAACCTTAAGCAAATTTCAGCAGTGTCTGTCTATGTTTTCTCGTAAATGTTTAATACTATATAATAATGGAAATGAATTTTTAATGGATTAAAGAATAGTAAGTTTTGCAAGATATTTGCCGTTTCATTATTTAGAGGAAGAGTGAGAAATAGGTGTAGTAGTTATAAAAGCTATAAAATCCTTATAGGCAAATTCGCTCTTTGGTATTTGTCTGTAGTGTAATCACTTGAGATGTCGTATGTTCTCTGATTATGGGTATAAATTATAAGAATGTCTATATTTATTTCTATTAAACCATTAATGCCTGAATATAATTAAAACTTTAAATATAAGTTAAAATGAACTCTAGAAAGTAAAACAGGTATGAAATTTGAACAACTGTGAATATAACAGCCAGTTGTAATTAATGACAGTTGTCATTTTAAAAAACATACGATGCCATTTATAAAGAAAAGAAAAACTTCCTTGTTAGAGATTTATTTGGTATCACATGGACAAGTAAAATAGAGTTTTAGTGTACATATAAGTATTTGTTAGGATTTCAGTCGATATACCAACTGAAAAAGTAAATTTTACACGAGGTTAAAAAAATCATAAGACAAAGATCTAAATGATACAATCATAAATAATAGCATATAGTTAAAATTTTAGGAGATTTTTTTTGGCAAAATAAATGGCAGGATTTAAAAAGGAAAAATTGTTTTGAAAAAATAAAATTATTCTACAAACTATGTTTAACTGTTCCTTAGAAAGGGATGCTAGGTGCTATTGGGTTAAATTTACTTGTACTTTCATGGTTGAGACTAGTATTTTAAATCTTCAAAACTCGCTTCAGATCTCCCAGATACACTGCTTCTTATTTATGAGATAGGCTGCTCATATATATCCAATTTTTAATCTAATAAAAAAACCGCTGAACTGTGGCTAAATGGGTAAGGCTGTACTTTTTTACCAAAAAGCAGAGTTTTACCAAAAGCTGGAGTTAAAGGGTTTGAATTTTCAACTGGCGGGGATGTTCGTAGCCGTTCGGAATTGGCTTTAAATAATAGGTTCCAGTCTCGTTAACTCTCGTGCAGCAAAATGAAGATCGTAGCATTCCACACCAAACCAAATAAACGTTCCATTGAAAGTAAATTAAATATTCTATTTTGAGTTGTGAATATTTACTTACCGAAACTTGCAAAATTAGTTATAAATAATTGTGAAAAGTTAATCACATACCTCACAAATATGAAGGCCACCATCAATGTAACTCCTATTAAGCAAGTAATGAAGTGTAAATTAATTTTTTCGTTTGCTTTTTTAACCATTTAACAATTAACTTTATGAACCTAACAACCTAGCTTTATGAACTTAACAACTATTATGAAATTAGGGTTTCATGAGACTGCTCCCACTCTTCCTGTACTTTAACGAGAAAGTTTCATAACTCTCTAGCATTCTAATAATTTCTGATTTTGAAATTTAAAAAAAAATACACTCTTCTGAATTTAAAATCCTCCATATATTTTATTATATCCATATATCTTATTACATTATTCCGTTTTTATACCTTATTCTGTTAATGATATCTCTGGAGAACCCATTGAAGATATAACTAATTTGATATTTGTAGAATAAGATTATAGGGATGAATAAGCCACAAAAATTTTATCAATAACTTTTATAGTTTAGTTGTAAATCGATGTCTAAAAGTTAAGTATAGTTGTTATTTACATGAATATTTAATAAAATCTAAATCAGAATGACTGTAAACTTAGTATCTAAATATAATATGGTTTAATTAGAAGAAAACAGTAAACAAGATATAATATTTACTTTTAGTATGCAAAAACAAAGTTTGAGATAAAAATTCTCAAATGCATTGAAGTCGACGTCGACTAAAATATTTTATCTAATCACAAAGTTTCACTTTCAAAAGATAATGTATATAAGATAATGTGTATAGATCTCTATAAGATATTTCAAATTATTTTATCCATCATATCACATCAGAATAAGTGTATGAAAGGAATGATTCAAGGCATGTTAGTTTAAGTCATTAAAAGACAATTTCCAGAAAAAAAAAATATGTGAATCACTTAGCATATTGTATGCGGAAGAAAAAATACTAGTACTTTTTCTGATGATTGATACTTGAGTGCGAGTATGGGTTAGTGTGACAACATGGTTTGTTTGTGAGTACAAAAATAACGGTATGTACAGGAACACGAAGCCGAATGTTCTTGTCTACTACATAGATTCTGGAAAAAATTAGACAAAAACTGGTTTTTACATCAGTCGATGGGGAACCACAGAACGGGAAGGTTGATTAAAAAAAATCAATTTAGATTTAAAATTAACTTTTTATTTATCCTTCCAAAAATGACATTATATATATATATATATATATATATATATATATATATTTATATATATATATATATATATATATATATATATATATTTGTTTATTTGTCTATTTATATATTTGTTTATATATTTCAATATAAAATACGAAAATTTGGTTAAAAAATTAAATAATTTTCGATGTATTGAGATTTAACTGAGTAACTAAATTTACGCTCAAAACGCCCGCTCCCGGTCCGCTGCGAAATGTATCCGCACACAAAGTGTTAACACCGGAAACGCAGTTTGTAAGTCTAAATATCAAGCCTGGAACAGCGACAGATCAATCGACAAAGGCTTCCATTTGATAACTAGAGGGTTGTGGGATGGAGAATCGAGCAGGCCAGTGATCCACGTCATATGTTAAGGGTAGCTGGGGCAAGTAAAATAGGTTCGTGGTTGCAATTTCCTCTAAGTTCTCAAACGATACCTCTGGAAATGGTAAACCAAGCCTGGTGGTGTTCTGCTTAGACCCTGTTTTTAAATTACGATAACCCACTTTGTGCTATTATAGGGGCTAATGTTGGCCGCTTATGTAGTGATCCCATAATAAATTGTTTAAAAAGTTCCACAGCATTGTATGGAAGAATGTTTAATACTAGATTGCACAAGGAAGGTATTTTGACTGCGTTTTAATTTTAATTAGTAAAACAACTATGTATATAATGACACAATTTCTTAGAATTTTGTGAATTTTTGTACAACATATAAATGTGTTCATTAATAATTGTAGTTACCTCCCCCTCTTTCTTTTCCGGTTTATATACGTATGTTATACATGTATTGCCCAAAAGCAGTCATTTTGACTGATTCGGAAATTTTAAATAATCAAATCTCTTATTATTGAATTGAGTAAATATCTTATATGACCAATGCGGTTCTATATTGAAATAAGTTTTCATTATTATTTGATTACTGTCATATGATAACATACAAGTACATGATAAGCTGTCGATTAAGGCGTATACTTGATAAGTTACAGTTGGACAGAAACTAAAGCAGTACTTGTTATTAGAATCTATATAATATATATACAGTGATACTTGTTCTAACAAGTTGTTTATTTTATTTCTTTCGAACCCTAAATTCATGAAAGATATGTCTAGTAGAAGTGAGTTATTGGAAAAGCTAACGAACATAAGTGAAGAGTGCTCCGATATAGAATCACATGCAACAAATTCTGAACTATCATCTGAAGATGAAGCACATTATATTTATTCCTTTTTATTTCTTTTGGAAAACGACAAGAATACAAATACAACGAAAAATGTTCTTATTATAAATTAGCAGAACAGTTTTCCACCGAATACAGAGCTGCAAGACAGAATAATTCATCAGTACAATAACACTTTTAAAGATCAACTATAACATCATCAAATGCAACTCATTCTAACAAACTCAAAATTTGTTAAGTACGATTTTGCCACAACAACAAAACAAATAATATGTGTGAAAAATGTCAAACGTATGTTTGCAGAAGATGTACACTTAAAAAGATTTCCACTTTCATTTAAAAAAAATGTACAAATAATAATGCATGCATTAATTTTTTCCAAGTGAGGTAATTTTTTTTATCGTTAACACGTTGACTGCCAGACGCATTTTCGATGGTTTGTCCAAGCCGCCGACGTTAATTTTTCATTATGCGATGCATAAGCTGAAATATTATTTGCAGCAGATAAAATGAGTTATAATATCCGGCTTGAAGCAGTTTTCGGGGTAGGCAATTGTTGCGATTGTCCTTTTTTTTCAAACAATCGTGCTTCGATTGCTAGGTGATTACTCTCATTCTTTAACATTCAAAGCATCTAGGAAGAACTAGAGAAAAGAATTTGTCTAAAATAGTGGTGATATTTGTTCAGATTGCGCTGATTCACCTTTTCTTTCCCTTGAATGCTTCAATCTGATTCATAGCAATATGCACTGATAAAATGTATATTTTTCATGTACTAATAAAATTATTTTTAAGATACTACTGAAAAACCGGGTGCCCCTTCCCATTTTTGGCGATTTGTAAATGGCGCCAACTCTTTCGCGTGAAGTAACCCGAAGGCTGTGTTATGAGCGGGAGCAGATTTTCGACTGAAATAACGTAGCTATACTTATATAAGCTATAGAAAATGAAAAATATAATAGTGCAATTAATGCCAACAAAAGAGGGAAATTAAGAGTTAAGTTACACTTGTTGATTCATATATTGTTTGTGAATATTTAATGTAATTAAGGAAGATAATTCTGAAACATTAAAAGACCTATTTCTTTTTTTTTGAGATTCTTAAAACAATTCCTGATTTTAAGAAACAAAACAATTAAAAATTTCTTTTTATATGATATAAAATCAATAATAAATAAATAATAAACTATCTCAGATATAACGCAAATTTTTAAAGAACACTAAAATATTTGTACTTTTTACATTTAAAGATTCATTTGGAATTTATAGTATTGAACATTTTTTTTTACCAAGACACCCCCCTCCTTTATCATGAATGAATGTTGTAACAATGAATATATTAACTTTATTTTCAATTTCATAATATTCTGTATTGTATCAATAAGCAAAATAAACTAAAACACGTTAGTTATAGGAAACAATACTGATTTCCGCTCCCGGTCACAAAAATAAAACACCAAACCATTCGATTCTCGTGAGAGAGTTATAGAAAGAACATAAAATATCACTTTAAAATAAAAATTAAAAAAAATACATACCTTTTCATCATTATAAAATTATAATTTTAACTTCCAAATAAATAAATTACTCAATACATAAAATAAACTCAGATAAATAATTAAGTATATGAAATGCAAGTGCTTTCTACAATTTTAAATTTAAGATTTATAGTATTTAAATTTTATCAATCATTGACCCCCTCCCCCAGAAATGTAGGTACAATTAATATATTATTATAGTTTTAGACTTCAATGGCTCAGACCGAAATTTCGAGTTATGAAACCTAAGAGAGCACTTTAAAAAATTACAAGTACACACTTAATAAACCGGAAACCCATTACAAAATAGTAATTCAGTTTTATGTATAATTAATCCATCCAAATCATAAAAATAATTAGACATAATGAACTACTGGAGAATGGTACCGTAAATCAGCAAGAAACAATAACCTAACGGAAATGATAGAATACGAGTTTTACCGGTTTGAATTTTCGGTGAAATCATCGCTGACCACCCAAGCAATGAATTTAATTTCCCAATTTTATAACCCAATGAGAATTAGGATCATTTCATATGTTATTAAACGGTCTGCTCTGGAATTAACAAAAATTTAAAAATGAAACGGGAGTAGAGAGGAGTAAATAGTACTGGTTGCCATACTTGATGCTTGGTATTTGGCAGGGGGTCCCACATGTTCAGTCAAGCTATATATCTATATATATAAAAATGAATTTGTGTCTGTCTGTCTGTGTGTGTGTGTATTCGATAGACTCAAAAACCATGCATCCAATCGCCGTGAAAATTTGGGAAATTCTTAGGTATATCCCTGGGAAGGTTTTTGTAAATTTTTAACGTTCGAAATTCATTCTTTTTATTCCTTTTTCGAGCATTTCATGTCATTATTCCAAGCATTATTTTCCCCGATTAAACTCAAACGATTAATTTTTTAATTTATCGCAGCATAACTAAGTGAAAAAAGCAATATTTCTAGCAATGTGACGTCATCTGAAGTAATTGTTTTAAACGCAGTTTTCCTCGGTTAAAAGCAGGATTAAAATTTTCAATTTATCACATAATAAATAGGTGAAAACGATATTTTTTTTTATCATTATGACGTCATTACTTTAAATATCTGAATTATTCATTTCTTATTTTATATTATTTAAACATCGTCTGCGTAGTATGAATTCGATTTGACCTGGAAATTTAGATAAAAAGTGATTGACTTTCATTTCTATGTAACGCAAATTATAGCATTTTTATATAGGAACTAATTTTGAATTCAATTCTTGGTTAATTTTCACGTTACAGTGAAATGTTTATCAACAATATTCTAACAACAAAAAGTACAAATTTTAGTGAATCTCATGGGCAAATAAAAACCTATCATTTTACATAGTTATCTTTATATTCATATGGTTGTCAATACGAATGTGTGTTTCTGTTTCATACAAAACCATGTGGTTTGGACAACATTTATTAATACCAACAAAATTAGCACTGATGCTGTCAAAACCTCTGCTTCCTATTCTACCACGTAATATGGCAAGATCTATTAACGTTGCTAATCAACGTACAGTAGTAATACAGTAATGTAATTTAGGGTTAAACTTATATTTTACCATAAAAAAAGTTTGAGTAAATTTAATATAAGACACAAATTTGATTATAAAAACTGAATATTGTTATAATACGCTTATAATAGAAATATATAATATGCCAATGACTCGAACTGAACTGTGACGAATTTATAGAGTTATGCACAAAAAAAAATCTTTGTTTAAAAGTAATATATTAAGTTCACCATAGCACACTTGCTAGTTTACTATAATTATGTACTTTTATTATTTGCTGCGTCACCGGTCATCGGGACCCCATTGAAGTCAACGTGTTAATATTTACAAATATCTTGTTATATAACTGTATATAATATTAAAAATATTACAAATTAATTTTAAACAAATTTCTTAGTTATTCTTTCACAATGCAGTTATTTTGACTGATTTTGGACAATATAGGTACATAAGAAGATATATATTATGTCTATATATGAAGATATATAGATATATATTATGTCTTTCTATTGTTAACAGGCAAGTGTTATTAAAAAATATCAAACCTACTTACTTTAGTTCATTATCGTATGGAGAAGTGACACAGAAGCTTTCATACATCACGGAACCACCCGAGCAATTATTGCTGTCTGGAGCTGCCGTTGAAACTATCGATGGATTGTTTTCATTGATGGGTATCCTGAAATCTAAAGGGATGAACTGAGGGTAGAAGCTACTAAACGTCCTATTACTTTGTATTACTGTGATGTATAGAATGCCGACAGACACTAGTAAAAGTGCTACCAGGAAAGTGTGACGTCTTCTGACCATTAAAATATCTGTGAGCTTTTTAACAGGATGCAGTAGACTTCAGAGATACACCGCATTAATCTGGAATTAAATAAACAAATATACTTTAAGTTTTGACAGAGAAAAACTATTTCATCAAAGAACTTCAGATTAATTCTGATACCATAAAAGTTGAGAATTAGGGCGAAGCATCTTATAGAAATGCCAGTTTTAAAATTTTTGCTTAACTCACATTGGACCGCTGTCCTATAAACAGGACAGCAAATAAAATTCCATTTAATAATAAAGTTATAAATATTTTCTGAGTGGATTTTATTTTAACACCTTTAAAATAGACACACTTTAGCATAGTAACAAAAGAAAACTGAGAAATTAAATTATATTTATTGTAAAATTTATTTTCAGCAACCTCTTAAAAATTGTCATTTTTTAATCTTCAATTATATATTTATTATTTTTTTTTCAAACATTGTGGAGGTTACGTTTAGTTTAAAAACAGAGCTAATAATGTAGCTGAAAGTTTTTGTTGAAAAATATATTTTACGCGTGTATTTTGTAAGTATAAAAAATATGCCCTAAAATTAAGACGAGGGTTCAATCCCGATTATTTTTCCATGCATTCGATATTGCATTGATAGTGCACATTCTTTTCTTATCTTTAAATGAAAACCAGTTCAAACCCCTGTTCACACACCTGGACACAACAAGGGGTAATTAGATGTCTATTCTCTTCAGAAATACAGGAGATTGCAAGTTGATTTAAACTTACTCTCTTACTGCCAGTTCAATAACTGCAAAGGAAAACCAACAACAGTATGCTTAAAATGTAATGTTGGATTTTGTTTTGACTATTTCCAATAATTTGATCTATTAATCAGCCTAATGCAATGTAAGAGATATTTGTTAAGCTTTAGCAGTGTATGTGCCAATTACATAAAAAAATTAAAATTTTTTTTTCAAAATTTTGGCTTTATATACTTAGTTACACCGTATTACTGATATGGAATAAATTTTAATAACTTACAGAAATATTTAGTTGGTGTCGTACAATATGGGTTAATGAATTGTCGTAAAAACTTTTAACAAGATTTACCCATTACCGTTTCTTCGACTAAATAATCTTTATTTGTGTGCTTAAGAAAATTATTCAACTGAATTGGAAAAACAAAATACTGTATTACGTAGGTTTTTCAAAGTACTCGTATTATTGATGTTTTTAACTATTAAAATAACGTTAGAATTACAAAGGCCAATAATACAAATTCATGATAAGTATTTTAGTGTCTTAGTTCACTGAATGAAAGGAAAGAATTTATATTACGAAAGGTAAATAAATTTATTTGAGTAACTACTTCTTACATAGGCTTTTTACAAAAAATAATGACTATTTTAGTGATAAGAAATGTTCATCATTTTTCGTAAATAATACCCCCAAACATAGAAAATAATAAATTTCTTACAAATTCGCGCTAGTTAAATTAGTGTCTTGATTCACTGAATGAAAGAAAAATATTTATATTACAAAAGGTACTTTAATTTATATAAATAACTAGCATATAGCCCGTCATATGACGGGATCAATAAAATGTTTAATTTTAAAGAATTGTAAAATACCCTATGTATCAGGTAAAAAAAAATGGTTTGTTTTTTCGCTGAGAATTATCTGGAAACTTCTTAATTTTCAAAGATATATAACTTAAAAGCTAGATATTTATTAGTCCCTGAAATAGACTCCTAGACTTTTATGAAAAGAATTTGTTGTTAATACCGGTGATAAATTTTCATTGCAACAAAAAATAATTGATGATTAAATTTAAAATTATCACATATGTACCTAATCTATTATTTAAGCCAAATATAAAATAAAATTATTTACGTAATATCTAAGTTCAGTGATAAAACATATGAAAATAATGCAGACGATATTTAAATAATTTAAAATAAGAAATGATTAAATGAGATGGTTAAAGGAATGACGTCATAATGCTATAAAAAATGTTATTTTTACCTATTTATTATGTGATAAACTTAATCGCCTACTCTTACCGGGGAATATAGGACTTGATATAATGGCATTGAACATTCGAAAAGGGGGGAAGGGAGGAATGTCGAACGTTTTAAAGACTTGCTTTGAATTTTGCTAACCTAACTCATCAAGAATCCAATATGGATACCCCTATCCATTCCAGGTCCAACCGCTTCATAAATTCGAAGACAGACAGACAGACAGATAATTTAGGTTATTATTATATAGGAGATGTTATGTTTAACCATCTCTTGTTCTTAACCTGGGAAAATAAGGCATGATATGATGGCATTAAATGTTAGAAAAGAGGGGAAGAGATGGATTCCTCACGCTTTAAAGACGATAGTATTTTTCGATGTGATATGAAGCATATTTATACCAATAAATTTTAAAAAGGATAGATAGTTTAGGAGAAGATAAATTTTACTCGCTTTGAATTTTGCTAACCCTAACACATCAAGAATACAATATGGATGCCTGTATCCAATCCAGGTAAAACCACTTCATAAATTTGAGGACAGACGGACAGATAACTTAAGCTATTATTATATAGTCGGAATTGGTTGCGTAGACGATATTTTTATAAAAAGTAATGAATAACCCAGAGATGAGAAAGGAAAAAATGCTTTAACGTAGCATTTTGTGTAGCTCACGTTGTAAAAGATTCATAGGAAACAACTTTTATATTTTATATTATTAAAAAAGCTACATTTATGCTACAGATAAAACTTGTATTACACAAAGCTACAGGCTACAATAAAATACACAAACTACAAAGCTACATTCACAGGTAGAACAAATAAAAATGTCTTTAACATAGCAGTTTGTGTCCCACCATTGTAAAAGATGTATAGGAAACAAATTTTATATTTTATATAATTTAAAAAAAGCTACATGCATATACAACTAAAACTTGTAGTATAAAAAGCTACAAGCTACAATAAAATCTACAAACTACTAAGCTACATTCACGGGTTGCACAAATAGAAATTTCTTTAACGTAGCATTTTGTATAGCTCACGTTGTAAAAGATTCATAGGAAACAACTTTTATATTTTATATTATTAAAAAAAGCTACATGTATACTACAGCTGAAATTTTGTAGTATACAAAGCTACAAGCTACAATAAAATCTACAAACTACTAAGCTACATTCACAGGTTGCACAAATAGAAATGTCTTTAACGTAGCATTTTGTGTAGCTCACGTTGTAAAAGATTCATAGGAAACAACTTTTATATTTTATATTATTAAAAAAAGCTACATGTATACTACAGCTGAAATTTTGTAGTATACAAAGCTACAAGCTACAATAAAATCTACGTACTATAAAGCTACATTCACAGGTTGCACAAATAAAAATGTCTTTAACATAGTATTTTGTGTAGCTCACGTTGTAAAAGATTCATAGGAAACAACTTTTATATTTTATATTATTAAAAAAGCTACATGTATGCTACTGATAAAACTTGTATTATACAAAGCTACAGGCTAAAATAAAATACACAAACTACAAAGCTACATTAAGAGGTAGTACAAATAAAAATGTCTTTAATGTAGCATTTTTTGTCCCCCCATTGTAAAAGATGTGTAGGAAACAAATTTTATATTATTAAAAAAAGCTCTATGTATACTACAGCTAAAACTTGTAGTGTACAAAGCTACAAGCTACAATAAAATCTACAAACTACTACGCTACATTCACAGGTTGCACAAATAGAATTGTCTTTAACGTAGCATTTTGTGTAGCTCACGATGTAAAAGATTCATAGGAAACAACTTTTATATTTCATATTATTAAAAAAGCTACATGTATGCTACAGATAAAACTTGTATTATACAAAGCTACAGGCTAAAATAAAATACACAAACTACAAAGCTACATTAACAGGTAGTACAAATAAAAATGTCTTTAATGTAGCATTTTGTGTCCCCCCATTCTAAAAGATGTATAGGAAACAAATTTTATATTTTATATTATTTAAAAAAAGCTACATGTATACAACAACTAAAACGTGTAGTATACAAAGCTACAAGCTACAATAAAATCTACAAACTACTAAGCTACATTCACAGGTTGCACAAATAGAAATGTCTTTAACGTAGCATTTTGTGTAGCTCACGTTGTAAAATATTCATAGGAAACAACTTTTATATTTTATATTATTAAAAAAAACTACATGTATACTACAGCTGAAATTTTGTAGTATACAAAGCTACAATAAAATCTACAAACTACTAAGCTACATTCACAGGTTGCACAAATAGAATTGTCTTTAACGTAGCATTTTGTATCCCTTCCCATTGTAAAAAATGTATAGGAAACAACTTTTATATTTTATATTATTTAAAAAAAGCTACATGTACGCTACAGTTAAAACATGAAGTAAACAAAGCTAGAAGCTACAATAAAAGCTACATACCACAAAGCTACATTTACAGGTTGCACAAATATAGCTGTCAATGTCGTACAAATATTGGCTAATATTTTAAACTAGCATATAGCCCATCATATGACGGGATTAGGAAAATTTTTAATTTTCTAGAATTGTAAAGTACCCTATGAGGCATTTAAAAACGGTTTGTTTTTTGGCTGAGAATTGCCTGGTACACGCTCAATAATTTGTTTATCTTCATACTCCTCTAAAGTGAATGCAGTTTAGAATCTACGTTGAATTCATTTAGTCGACCCGTGTGGTTATGTATAAAAAACAAACACACAAACGAAGAAAATTCTTAGTTTTCAAAGATACATAACTTAAACGCTAGATAATTATTAGTATGTGAAATAGAATCCTAGACTTTTATGAAAAGAACTTGTTGTTGATACCGGTGATAAAATTTTCATTGTAACAAAAAATAATCGATGATTAAATTTAAAAATATCACATATGTACCTAATCTATTATTTAAAGCCAATATAAAATAAAACTATTAACGTAATATCTAAGTTCAGTGATAAAACCTATGCAAATAATGCGGACGATATTTAAATAATATAAAATAAGAAATGATTAAATGAGATGGTTATAAGAGTGACTTCATAATGATAGAAAAAAATATTTTTAACTATTTATTATAAACTTAATAGCCTGCTCTTAACCGGGAATATATGTTTGAAATAATGGCATTAAACGCTCACAAAAAGGGGGTGGGGTGGATTTCGAACGTTTTAAAGACTTGCCTTGAATTTTGCTAACCCTACTCATCAAGAATCTAATATGGAAGCCTTTATCCATTCCAGGTCCAACTGCTTCTCAAATTGTAGGACAGACGGACAGATAACTTAGACTATTATTATATAGGGGATTTTGCTTAATGACGGACATAAATTTTTAGATGACTGCTGATAATGAACGACGTAATGTAAAATTAAAATTTGGAATCTATTAAAATAAAGTATTTAAAAGAGTTGTTTGAATTGCCTTTAAGGTAAATACGAGTCTAAAAAATAAAATTTAATAAATTTGCCAGTTTTTAGAAAGTTTGCCTTTTTGAATGTTTTTTCTTAATGTTGTTTTCATGTAGTGTCATAAAATTTCATGTAGTGTCATAAAATGATATTATCAAATAATATTAATCGCGGTCATAGTTTGGCATATTTCATTTGTACGCTTTTTCATTTACACTTTTTTTCATCGGTACTTTGATAAACGCATTAATGGTTTTCCACTGTTTGCTATACTGTTGGTGGCTGCAAAATGACTACAGGCAGACAATATTTTTGTTGTAATCTGAAGACATTTTGCGATTACAATATTTCTTTACTTCGGTCAAGGGAGTAAAACTTATTTCAATATGCACTAGGCTTAAGCAGCATTAACCCCTCTTCTCCTTTCCAAACCTTGGTATCAAAGTATATGAGTTTTACATGAAACAAATGAAAATATTGAAATAGTTAAAAATTTAGCACTTTTGAAACCCCTTAAGGTGTGTAAAATTATTACACTGCTCAAAACAACGAGGGGAGCATATAGTTTTAACAAAATTACACAAATACTTACATCGATAAATAATATAAAATAAATAATCCATAATTTAAAGCCAAGAAGAAAACAGAAAAAGAAAACTTCATATGCAAATTAAAGTTCATGATATATATATATATATATATATATATATATATATATATATATATATATATATGTATATATATATATATATATATATATATATATATATATATATATATATATATATATATATATATATATATATATATATATATATATATATATATATATATATATATATATATATATATATATATATATATGTATACGGGTAGAAATCGGGATATTGTAGAAACGCGTTAACTGTGAAATTAAATTTTTTTTTTGAGAAAAGGCGATTTGAAAATGTCTCAACAATGTTATTTACCAAAACCATGGTATGGCGTATTATAAGTAGAACTGAATCCGGGCAAACACAACATAGTGTCGCAAATGCTGTTGGAGAAGCCAGAAGTGTCGTGGAATCGATTCTAAGAAACAGTGAATGTTAGACGTCGAGCAGGCAAGGTCGGCCACGCTCCACTACAGCAACTGATGATCGGTGTATACTGTCAGCAGCTCGTCGAAACAGAACAGACAATGCTACTCATCAGGAAAAACAGTTGCTCTTGGCAATAAGACGAAGGGTTTCCAGCCAAACAGTACGTAATAGTCTTCATCAGGGAGGTCTTTATGAGTGTAGGCCAATGGTCTTCATTCGGTTGACCTCAAGCCACCGTACAGCCCAAAGAGAATGGGCTGCTTAACATCGAGATTGAGAGCAACATGATTGGAGCCAAGTGCTGTTTACAGACGAGTCCCGCTTTGTCTAAAGTATGACACCCGACGGGTTTTGGTATGGAGGGAAAGGGCACTCGAAATAGCCCTCTCATTCGTTCGTGATGGTCACAATACAGACGAGCTCATGGTATGGGGTGGAAACAGCATAGAGGATCGTACGGATCTGCATATCATTCGGAATGGTACTTTAATGGCCCAAAGTTATACAGTTGAGTTATTGAGACCTCATGTCATACCTTAAGCTGCAGCCATTAGAGATTCTTTTGCTTTCCAGCATGATAATGATAGACCGCATACAGCTCGTCTTGTGGGGAACATGCTTGAAGCTGAAAGAATACAGCGTATGGAATGGCCAACTTGC
This sequence comes from Pardosa pseudoannulata, assembly GCA_032207245.1. Classification (NCBI taxonomy): domain Eukaryota; kingdom Metazoa; phylum Arthropoda; class Arachnida; order Araneae; family Lycosidae; genus Pardosa; species Pardosa pseudoannulata. The sequence continues at coordinate 48,579,842 of CM063508.1, forward strand.
TCTCCTAACCTCAATCCAATCAAGCACGTTTGGGACATGCTCGAGCGACGCATTGCTGAGAGGACAAGGCCTTCTTCCAATCTCCGAGACTTTGAGATTGCGCTTCTGGAGGGGTGGAACAGTATTCCCAAAGCCTTATCAATAACATCATCGCATCGATGGAAAACAGGTGTGCAGCAATCTTAGCAGTCGAAGAGACCACACGCAATATTAAAAATCTTGCATCATTTCTAAACAATATTTTTTTTATCCGTTACCTGTAACCAAATTGTTTCCCTAAATTATCTTTTCATGTTTTTCCATAATTTCAAAGAATTAAAGCTTAATTTCAATTTTTTTGTCTTTTTTTTCTGTATTGCGCATTGAAACACGTATTTTATGTCAATACGTGGCTGTGTCGTACGGTTTTCTTAACATCTTTGTTTGCTTTTTTTTGAGCAGTGTAAAAAAAGGAAAGAAAGAAAGATAAGGATAGCCTCGGTAGCTCAGTCTCGGAACGGGAGGGTTTGGGGTTCAGATCCCGAGCAGGCCTATGATCCACCGTGTTCTTTAAAGGTGACTGGGGCACGTAAAATATGTTCTTGGTCACAATGTTCTTAATCAATGCCTGTGAGGGTGGTAGGCCTATGGGTATCTGCTTGGTCCTTGATTCTAAATTACGAGGACCCACTTGAGCATAAGTCATACTTTCACCCTAGCAATGCTCATTAAAACGAAAGGCTCATCCGTTTGCCTTAATATGAGTAGCGTATGGCTTAACCGTGCTTAGTTTTAAGGCAAGGGGGGATTTAGAGGACCAGCCCCCCTCCGAAATTTTTAAAGACCGTTTCGTGGGAACCAAATAGACCATGTGTGTGGTTGTGTCATCTGCCTTTCTGTTCATAGATGACACTGTGCTTAGAACAGTGACGTTGAGTTAAACAGTAGGTGCAAATTGTATTCGACAATTAAGAGAAAATTGACTAGCACTTTTGGCAACTCATCACAATATTGTTGCACAATCGGAAGAAAATGTGAAAAATTTTTGGAGAAAATTTCAAAAAGAGCGTATTTTATAATATACAGGTAAAAATTTTAAAAATTTCATTTTTTTAAATGATTCTTTTCTTTGGTTATACTTCTGTTTTAAAAATTAGAATTTAATACCATGTATAGTCTATATCTTTTAATATTAATTTTACGATTAAATTCATTATGTAGTTACTACAACATTCATTCAAATCTATAAATTTGTTCCTTATATCATTTTAAAATTATTTTTATATTTTAAAATCGTACTGCGTTATGATATTCACAAGGAGTATACATATATAAGAAAACCTGTAGTTTTATTGAAGTATCATTCACTAAAAACATCGGCTTTAAACTGTAGGTTCCGGTCTCATCAGCCTTCGTGTTGCAAAAAGTATACCATAGCACTCCAAACCAAACCAAACCAAACTAAAAACAATGTCCCTCTCCGAATATAATTTCTGGCTACGGCCCAGCTTAGTTTCACCAAGGGGCATAAGAAACAAATAGAAAAAAGGAATAAAATAACACTTACTGTTATATAAGTTAGTATAAAAGTTGAAGGTTTTTCCCTTCAAACGTTAAAAACTTATGCATTTTCTAAGAACGATGTTAATACTGAATGCAATTTAAAAATACGAGCAAACTACAAATATGACATTTGATAGATGGCAAATTTTATGTGATTACAGTAACGTAGAAGCAAGATAATTGGAAAAATAGTAAATATTCAAATTTTACTTTCTTCCAGTTAATGCGATATAGATAAATGTAAATGCAATTGAAAGTCCTGATTGACATTAAGGGCAATCTATTTACAAATTAAATCTAAATTCAGAAAAATGATTACTTACATCTAAGCACTTCACAGCGTAATCTTTAATAAAACTTTGCTAATACTCGCTCTACTTTCCAATGGTACATATACGTAACTTTCTTTTGACGCGAAGAATTATATCACGCTTTAATTTCCTTCCTTCCGAGTACTCTGCATTTTCAAGGAACACCGTACAAATGTTTGTTATATCGTGCTATTTCGTGAAATTTCATGATCATTTGCAATATAGAAGTTTCAAAGATGATTCGTCATTACTAACAGAGTTTCTTATCGAACATCCTTGAGGAAATCGCACTGAAAATTCTCGATATATATCTCGTTACCAGTGTTCAGCACTTCCTGGATTTTTCTTACATATTGTTAATTAATAATTTTCCCTTGCATCCTTTGAATCTAAACTCTGTAGTTTTTTTTAATTTTTTTATCAACAGGAGAGAATTTTTCATTATTGCAGTGGTGCGCAAACTAGGGGTCGCGAAACCAGTGGGAGTCGCCAGAAGATTTTTGGGGGTCGCCAAATTTTTATGAAATGCATTATCCCTGCATGTTGCATACCATACAGTGTACATATAAAGAGTGAAGCTCCGTCACTCACTGTTTAATTGCAATTTCATGCTGTCCACTCTTTCTTTGACCGTAATGTGTAATGTATGTAAAGTGTGAAGACGCAAGTTTTTCACTCCGGTAGATAGCGTCCTCTTCGCGGTAATTAGCCGGTTTGAAAGTTGTTTAGTGAGAAAGAGCACTTGATAGATCTAATTAGTGATTATACTCTTCGAAATCAATTTAAGACTCAGCCTTGCCAAAAATTTTGGCTATCCGTGGAAAAACAATATCCCGTTTTATGCAAGAATGCCATCGGAGTGTTAATGCAATTTGCATCAACGTATTTATGTGAAACTGGATTTACCAAACTAGTTTCAATAAAAACTAAATACCGCTCGCGTTTAAACCCTGAAGATTATATGCGAATTGCAATTAGCAACATACATCCAAACATCAATGAGATAATTAGAAACCTGCTACATACATCTCATTAAAGGGCAATTTACTGATTTTTGTGTTATACAAAAAGTATTTTCTTAAAACTATAAATAAAATTAATATGAGTCAAATATGAGGATGTTTTTATTCGATGAAACGAAAGAAATGCGCGAAATATACATCGTATTTGTGAACATTTATCTCTAGGGGTCGCCAAAAATTTTCTCTCTACAAAAGAGGTCGCAGTCGAAAAACGTTTGAGCACCACTGCATTAACGAATGAAACACATAGCTGCTTTCTGTCTTTTTTTTATTGCTTTTTGAATTCAGAGAAAACTGAGATAATGACATAGATTATGTGATTTCTTATCCTAGATTTTTCACAAAAGCGTATGTTGTTAAATATTGTTTTCCTCCTCGAAGTACACACATTTATAGATGCTTTAAAATATGTGTATAATGCTATCCTACCTAAATAAGTTGACTTTTAGGACGTCTGAGATTTCAAGCATTTGATTTAGTTTGGAGATCTTTTTTTTTCCTACAGAAGGGTTAATAAGACCGAGACCTACTGTTTAAACTTTAAACATTAGTATTGAATTTTTAAGTAATTTTGCGATTTCAGTAGAATATTCTAAGAAGTTTTTATGGTCACTTTTATAGCCATTTAATAATGGGAAATGAATCAAATTATTTTACTGTAATTGATTTTTATAAAGCTGAAGCGCATCCCTGTCTTTTCTTTTTTTCTCCGTTTTACAGGCTTATTTTGGTCAATTTAACTTATTTTTTTATGAATTGCTTTAGTACTTTTTACATCTTTTAATCAAAATTTATTGTGCTTTGAGCTTTTACCTTCTGTTTCACCATTTTACCTTTTAAGTACCTATCCTGTGTACTTGAGTATATATACTGCAGACATTTCTATAATGTTTTAAATTGGTACGGTTTTATCTTTGCTGGTTTTAGCTTGTTCTGTTTTGAATCAGGACACTTTTATCAGTTATTGTCTTGTTGTTTTTATGAAAAAACGCCTTGTGCTTGGCGCTTATGTCCTAAATAGGACCTTGCGCCGTAAAACTCCAACCAACAAACCAACCAACCATAAAGCTGAAGCTTTGTTACAAAGGATTTTATATCTTGATAACAATCAGTAATCAACTTATTCTCACCTTGTAATTTCCGTTAGTTCATTCAGTTTCATTGTTATATCTGTTAAAAAACATAAATCTAGAAGCCATTGATCATCCGAAAGTTCACTTATATTATGACCAATATTGTTCATGAAAGTTTTAATTTCTTCTCTTAATTTCCAAAATCGAAATAAGCAATTTCCGGAACATAACCCCCCGAGAGGGAAAACTAGAAGTGTATTTCCTGGAAATGGAAACTGGTGCGGTTCTCAACGTAATAACACTCTAAACTAGAAAGTTGTGTTTCTTACGAAAATTCGATATAGACAGGTTTGGGAAAAAATAATTTGAGATAGGTTTGGAAGATACTTTAAATTTTTATTGAAAATGTAGGGAAATTGAAAAAATTCGACGTAGACAGGTTTTCGAGATAAGCAGGTTTCGAGATAGACAGGTTTGACTTTATATTAACCCTCCGAGTGGGACACATCGAAGAAAAAAAGTCTCCAAAATATACGCTAAAGGTTTACTATGTCAGTAGCCAAAGCGTTCTATGTTTTTTTCCTTCACCTTTGTCGACTAGAATGGAATACGGGAAACCCACCCTCGTTATTGTCCCTTTACTTCCGGTTATAAATAGACATATAGATATTATGGATTGTTAATTTTTAATAAACATTAAGCTCGTCAAGTCTCGAAGATCATCCCATAAGAAATAATGGATTCTAAAAGTTCAAATAAAAATATTCTTCAAGCGGCTTGTTTATATTTTTTTTACGAAAGTCATCCAAGATATTTAAGTGGTGCATTTAGAGATACATCTGTTACCGCAAACGAAATACTTCAAAATAGAGATTTACAAAGCCGTGAAAAGCTATCAGAATCTTTGTGCCTCAGGCGTAGGGGTGCATCCCTCAATAAATGCCAGTAAAAGAGGGGTGCAGTTCTTAAACAATCGACCTGACCAAAACTTCATAGGGGAAAGCACTGACAGAATTGTACATTACATCCATTTTCGGAGATTTTTTGGAGGTCGAAAATTCTACGTTTTAAAGACATCATCGGTTTGGCGGAATTGTACGTGCGAACCACTTAGAGGGTTAACCACCGAATTTTAGTATAATAAATGAAATCGCCGTATTCAGATTCCAGCCATGACGAATAAATAAAATGTCTAATAAAAATAAATATGATAATTACACGATTATAAAAAACAGTAAATATGATAAACGGAAGCTAACGATGCGACTAGCGAACATAATCTCCAAAAGTTTAACCGTTGATTTAAGGAAATATAATGCGTTTTTTTATGTTTTCTTGACTATGTTTTCTTGAAGGGTTTGTGAACTGATACTTTTGTAAGTAACAAAAACGTATAATTTGAGTTGCAACACTACTATACTGTTTTATTCATCAAATTAAACATTTTGGAGATTTGAATTTCAAACGCATCGTTAGCTCGCGTTTTCTAAATAAACAATACCTTAATTATTCCTTTACAATTAAGGATAACTTCACAATAGCCATAAATATAACACAGGCCAACAGTGGTTTTGGTGCCTGGGTATTTAGAGCTGATTTTATATGAATTTGATGCCCTGAATTCAAATACAGTATTAGATTTTGCCTAGCAAGCTCGTATTTCTGAAATTTACAATTTTGGTAAAACATACGTTACGCTACTATAATTTGAATCCATAAATCAAATAAAAAAACTAAAATGGAAATATACTATTGATATATTATAATATCTTATACAAATATATTACACAAATGTTATTGCATTCAAAGATACAGGGAAAATGGAATCGAGGAAATCAACTATACTCTGTCTAAATATTTATTACAATGATAAAAATTAATGAACTCAGTGACACAAGTGAAAATAGGTCGTATGCCTCCCCCAATTGTATTTTGTTAAAGTGAGACGAAGTATAGTCACTGAACACTTCCGAAGATTCTTTTTCGTGACAATCTTAAATATGTTTTGGTACAGTCCATTTTGACAGATTGAGATTGCTGGTAAGGTCATTTAACTCATCCTGTTTGAAACATTGGGGAATTGACGATTTTTCCTCGTAATCACTGTCAGAAGAGTGACCAGAGTGACAAATCTTGTCTTCAGAGTTCTGGTAGTGTGTGAAACGTTGGGATGAGAACTTTCTCTGAGTGAGGTACCGGACGTTTTGCAGAGAGTAAATCAGGGTAACTCTATTTGCTATGGTTGTTTCGATTGATTCAAATAATATTTACTAGGCAGAAAAAAGAGTCATTGCAGGGGTTTTGAGGTTCTCTCCAAACCGTAGGTATGCCGAATTTAAGACTTTCTTTTTTCCAGTAGCCCACTATCGTGAATGTTCTGTACATCGTTTGCAGACCTTATGTGATGCCCACGTTTTATCTTGATTAACATCAAAGTATCCAAGATAAGCTCTCTATACAAAGTCAGTTTTACGCTTTCTTTTAACATGTATTCTCTGCATATGTAGCAAAACACATCAGGATGATTTGCACAACTTCTTCTAGTTGAACTCATTTTAGTTTTATTTATCGATGCAAGTACAACAATCTACAACATAGTATATTTTAGGTTAACTTTAAAAAATCTCTTCCCTAAACTCAAATATTACACGAGGCTAATTTCTATCTACCCTGCAAGATGACAAATCTCAAACTAAATTAAACTCAAAAAGTGTTTACTTTATTACTTAAAAAGTGTTTACTCAACTCAAAAAAGGATTTCAACTGTAGTTGAACCGATGAAGGTCCCTTACATTACCTGATGTTTAGCCTATCTGGTAGATTTTCCCGGAGCTATGTGGTTCACATTTCCTGTAGTACTGCACATTAAAAAACGCTTATCTAAAAAAGTAGAGCTGTTAGACAAAAACTGATTTCATATTTATAATCAGCTCCCCAAACATACCTAAATCCAGTTTTAAAATCCTAGGCACCAAAACAAAAATTTTTTTGTAGGCCTGTGTAATTTATAATTTTCTTTCCATACAACTTCCACTGACTGGTCGGACAGAGCACGTGCACGTAACGCGAGTCAGCTGGTTGTATAAGTAATGACCGATTGACAGAATATTCTAAAACACTCAAACAACGACAATAAACGTTAACTATACTGTATTTATAATCACCCCAACACCTTACCTTCCTCCCTAATCATGAGGGTTAAAATATTATTATATTTATATTATAAATATATATCATAGTTTATTCACAAGCACTACCACATGCATTATTTTAAAATTAATTTGAGATTTGTTTTTGTATTTTACTAGAGATTTTGTTAATATCATTGGAAAATGTAGTCGACGCGCATCATAGCATTTTGGAGGTTTGAATTTCAAACGCATCGTTAGCTTGCGTTTTCTAAATAAACAACACCTTAATTATTCCTTTATAAATAATGATAACTTCACAATAGCCATAAATATAATTTATAACTTTCTTTCCATACAACTTCCACTGACTGGTCGGACAGAGCACGTGCACGTAACGCGAGTCAGCTGGTTGTATAAGTAATGACCGATTGACAGAATATTCTAAAACACTCAAATTTCAACATAATCTGTTCAACCTACTCAGACTAGGTTTACGTTGGTTACTATCAAGTTTTAACTTACATAGTATGTGACATTTATTATTAAACATTAACAACTAAAATTCTATATTTCAACTGTATATAGTCAAAATAACTAAAACTATAGAGACTGCTGAAAACTTCAACTGGGCCGCAAAAAGTTTTTAAATGGGCCGCGGGTTGAGCATGTCTGGTTTAACACCTTAACAGTTTCATTTTCTTCCCGAAGTCGATCCAAAAATGTCACATTTTTTTATTGCATACTTTTGTTCCTTTTACATTTGTAATCTGTAAAATGTTATTAAAAGTAATATTTCCAATTATTTTAAGCATTTATAACAACTTATTTACAGGAAATTATAGTTTCCTTTCTCACTCATGTACACAAGACAAGGAAGTGGCGTTTACATTTATGCACATAACAAATATTTTGTATTACAATTACTACACAATTATTTTCGATTGCAAATACTACAAATACATTTACTTAACCTGTTTTTTTCAAAGATCAGTTTTAGTGCGATAAATCTTGAAAGAGGGGAAGATGCGTAGTCCAACGTCCCAGCCCGGACAAAAATACCTAGTTTCTTCTCGAATTCTTTTGCTGCTGTCATTTTTCTTCAGTGAACACAAATAGCAGTAGTTTGTAGCTCTTAGTTTTTTGTCTGTAAGTCGAATTACCTTTGAAAAGTTTCTCTCGGTCAGTTTCCCAAAACCTCAAGCCAAAAACTCAAAGAAAAAAACTCGCGGTGAAATGCAAAACCTATAAGAAAGCCCGATCTTTCAAATGAAACAGAATACACTTCGAAAACTAACATCTTGCTGAAATCTCTACGACTAATTTAACCTTAAAAAACAAAAGATACAGCCAAAACAGTGAGAACAACAAAGAAATCAGATTGCCCGTACGCCATACGGACAAATCATTAAAGGCAAGGTAACCACGCCCTTATGGTGTACGGGCAAAACAGGCAAGGGGTTAAAGCATCCAAGCCAGCTGCGAAATACGAACCCGTATACTTTGGTACAGCAGAGCAGCGTCATAGTATTCGACTATCAGACACCTCAAGGTAGTATTTTCCAATGTAAAGTTTCAGACACACTGTCAGTTTAACGGAAAAGTCCAACTGAGTTAAAAATTAAAGAACGAACTGAACTGAGAATGTTCGGGAATGAAGATTTCCTTCATTTTCTCCCTAGTCTTGTTTCGTTTAACAACTTAATTTTCACACTCGAGTTAACTCGAGCTCCCTAGACTGGACAAACTGTGCACACTCGAGATAATTCAAGCAGCATTGTACTTTATGTTGCTATAATTTTTCACACTCGAATGCAATCGAGAATTGAAAATAATAAAGTAAAACAAAAAATTTTTTTTATTGATATTTATCATTTACATGGGATTGTAAGCTATAACATGTACTTATTCAAGTATAAAAAATATATATTTTTTCTACTTATCACTTACGACTTATCTCTTCCTTGTAAGCCGCTTTCCGACAGCGTATTCAGATTCTGATTAGCTCATTTTTCAATATATATTTTACTAAAATATAATGTGAAATAAAATATAATTATTAACTATTTTATCAGTAACCTCTGGCTGTAAAGACATAATTGACTGTAGGCGTCA
>CM063508.1:48594032-48606532 GCA_032207245.1 Pardosa pseudoannulata
GACACCTTTTCTAAAAAAAAACCCCCTGTACAGTATCATACCATCAGGGTGTGATGGAAATGATAATTTCATTCCTTTACTTCCGTTAATTACTGTGGAAAAAATGGGAACGATAAGAATGGGAACTACCGCAATGGGACGATAGTTTCGACGTAGCTAAGAAAACTTTGAATTATCTTTCTAAATGAATCTCTTGATAAATTCAACTTGCTTTCATTTTTGTTAACATTTGGATTTGAAACGCTTATTTTTTCAATTCTATAACAATAAGGACTTATTTTCCAGATTCATTTCTTTTCCGAAGAGGATATAGGCCTATCGGGGGACACCTTTTCTAAAAAAAAACCCTCCCCTGTATAGTATCTACCATCAGGGTGTGATGGAAATGATAATTTCATTCCTTTACTTCCGTTAATTACTGTAGAAAAAATGGGAACGATAAGAATGGGAACTACCGCAATGGGACGATAGTTTCGACGTAGCTAAGAAAACTTTGAATTATCTTTCTAAATGAATCTCTTGATAAATTCAACTTGCTTTCATTTTTGTTAACATTTGGATTTGAAATATTTATTTTTTCAATTCTATAACAATAACTACTGATTTTTCAGATTTATATATTTTCGAAGAGGATATAGGCCTATCGGGGACACCTTTTCCAAAAAAAAAACCCTCCCCTGTACCAGTATCTACCATCAGGGTGTGATGGAAATGATAATTTCATTCCTTTACTTCCGTTAATTACTGTAGAAAAAAATGGGAACGATAAGAATGGGAACTACCGCAATGGGACGATAGTTTCGACGTAGCTAAGAAAACTTTGAATTATCTTTCTAAATGAATCTCTTGATAAATTCAACTTGCTTTCATTTTTGTTAACATTGGGACTTGAAATATTTATTTTTTTAATTCTATAACAACAAGATCTGATTTTGCAGATTTATTTTCCGAAGAGGATATAGGCCTGTCGGGGAAATCTCTTCTAAAAAAAAGAACCCTGTATAATACCTACCACCAGGGTGTGATGGAAATGATAGTTTCATTCCTTTACTTCCATTAATTACTGTGGAAAAAAAATGGGAACGATAAGAATGGGAACTACCGCAATGGGACGATAGTTTCGACGTAGCTAAGAAAACTTTGAATTATCTTTCTAAATGAAATCTCTTGATAAATTCAACTTGCTTTCATTTTTGTTAACATTTGGACTTGAAATATTTATTTTCAATTCTATAACAATAAGTTCTGATTTTGCAGATTTATTTTCCGAAGAGGATATAGGCCTGTCGGGGAAATCTCTTCTAAAAAAAAGAACCCTGTATAATACCTACCACCAGGGTGTGATGGAAATGATAGTTTCATTCCTTTACTTCCATTAATTACTGTGGAAAAAAATGGGAACGATAAGAATGGGAACTACCGCAATGGGACGATAGTTTCGGACGTAGCTAAGAAAGCTTTGAATTATCTTTCTAAATGAATCTCTTGATAAATTCAACTTGCTTTCATTTTTGTTAACATTTGGATTTGAAATATTTATTTTTTCAATTCTATAACAATAAGGACTGATTTTCCAGATTTATTTCTTTTCCGAAGAGGATATAGGCCTACCGGGGACACCTCTTCTAAAAAAAAACCCTCCCCTGTACAGTATCTACCATCAGGGTGTGATGGAAATGATAATTTCATTCCTTTACTTCCGTTAATTACTGTAGAAAAAAAATGGGAACGATAAGAATGGGAACTACCGCAATGGGACGATAGTTTCGACGTAGCTAAGAAAGCTTTGAATTATCTTTCTAAATGAATCTCTTGATAAATTCAACTTGCTTTTCATTTTTGTTAACATTTGGATTTGAAATATTTATTTTTTCAATTCTATAAAAATAAGGACTGATTTTCAGATTTATATATTTTCCGAAGAGGATATAGGCCTATCGGGGACACCTTTTCTAAAAAAAACCCTCCCCTGTATAGTATCTACCATCAGGGTGTGATGGAAATGATAGCTTCATTCCTTTACTTCCGTTAATTACTGTAGAAAAAAAATGGAACGATAAGAATGGGAACTACCGCAATGGGACGATAGTTTCGACGTAGCTAAGAAAGCTTTGAATTATCTTTCTAAATGAATCTCTTGATAAATTCAACTTGCTTTCATTTTTGTTAACATTTGGATTTGAAACGCTTATTTTTTCAATTCTATAACAATAAGGACTTATTTTCCAGATTCATTTCTTTTCCGAAGAGGATATAGGCCTACCGAGGACACCTCTTCTAAAAAAAAAAACCCCTGTTTAGTATCTACCTTCAGGGTGTGATGGAAATGATAATTTCATTCCTTTACTTCCAAATTAATTACTGTGGAAAAAAATGGGAACGATAAGAATGGGAACTACCGCAATGGGACGATAGTTTCGACGTAGCTAAGAAAACTTTGAATTATCTTTCTAAATGAATCTCTTGATAAATTCAACTTGCTTTCATTTTTGTTAACATTTGGATTTGAAACGCTTATTTTTTCAATTCTATAACAATAAGGACTTATTTTCCAGATTTATTTCTGTTCCGAAGAAGATATAGGCCTACCGAGGACACCTCTTCTAAAAAAAAACCCTCCCTGTATAGTATCTACCATCAGGGTGTGATGGAAATGATAATTTCATTCCTTTACTTCCGTTAATTACTGTAGAAAAAAATGGGAACGATAAGAATGGGAACTACCGCAATGGGACGATAGTTTCGACGTAGCTAAGAAAACTTTGAATTATCTTTCTAAATGAATCTCTTGATAAATTCAACTTGCTTTCATTTTTGTTAACATTTGGATTTGAAACGCTTATTTTTTCAATTCTATAACAATAAGGACTTATTTTCCAGATTCATTTCTTTTCCGAAGAGGATATAGGTTTACCGTGGACACCTATTCTAAGAAAAAAAATAATGCTGTATATCTACCTCCAGGGTGTAGTGGAAATGATAGTTTCATTCCTTTACATCCGTTACTTACTGTAGAAAAAAATGGGAACGATAAGAATGGGAACTACCGCAATGGGACGATAGTTTCGACGTAGCTAAGAAAACTTTGAATTATCTTTCTAAATGAATCTCTTGATAAATTAAACTTGCTTTCATTTTTGTTAACATTTGGATTTGAAACGCTTATTTTTTCAATTCTATAACAATAAGGACTTATTTTCCAGATTCATTTCTTTTCCGAAGAGGATATAGGTTTACCGTGGACACCTATTCTAAAAAAAAAAACCCTCCCCTGTATAGTATCTACCATCAGGGTGTGATGGAAATGATAATTTCATTCCTTTACTTCCGTTAATTACTGTAGAAAAAAATGGGAACGATAAGAATGGGAACTACCGCAATGGGACGATAGTTTCGACGTAGCTAAGAAAACTTTGAATTATCTTTCTAAATGAATCTCTTGATAAATTCAACTTGCTTTCATTTTTGTTAACATTTGGATTTGAAATATTTATTTTTTCAATTCTATAACAATAAGGACTGAATTTTTCAGATTTATATATTTTCCGAAGAGGATATAGGCCTATCGGGGACACCTTTTCTAAAAAAAACCCCTGTACAGTATCTACCTTCAGGGTGTGATGGAAATGATAATTTCATTCCTTTACTTCCGTTAATTACTGTAGAAAAAAATGGGAACGATAAGAATGGGAACTACCGCAATGGGACGATAGTTTCGACGTAAGCTAAGAAAACTTTGAATTATCTTTCTAAATGAATCTCTTGATAAATTCAACTTGCTTTCATTTTTGTTAACATTTGGATTTGAAATATTTATTTTTTCAATTCTATAACAATAAGGACTGATTTTCAAGATTTATTTATTTTCCGAAGAGGATATAGGCCTACCGGGGACACCTTTTCTAAAAAAAAAAACCTCCCCCTGTATAGTATCTACCATCAGGGTGTGATGGAAATGATAGTTTCATTCCTTTACTTCCGTTAATTACTGTAGAAAAAAATGGGAACGATAAGAATGGGAACTACCGCAATGGGACGATAGTTTCGACGTAGCTAAGAAAACTTTGAATTATCTTTCTAAATGAATCTCTTGATAAATTCAACTTGCTTTCATTTTTGTTAACATTTGAGCTTAACACATTTATTTTTTCAATTCTATAACAATAAGGATTCATTTTCCAGATTTATTTCTGTTCCGAAGAAGATATAGGCCTACCGAGGACACCTCTTCTAACATAAAAAACGCTGTATACTATCTACCCTTCAGGGTGTAGTGGTAGTGATAGTTTTATTCCTGTACTTCCATTAATTACTGTGGAAAAAAAATGGGAACGATAAGAATGGGAACTACCGCAATGGGACGATAGTTTCGACGTAGCTAAGAAAACTTTGAATTATCTTTCTAAATGAATCTCTTGATAAATTCAAATTGCTTTCATTTTTGTTAACATTTGGATTTGAAATATTTATTTTTTCAATTCTATAACAATAAGGACTGATTTTACAGATTTATTTCTTTTCCGAAGAGGATATAGGTTTACCGTGGACACCTATTCTAAAAAAAAACCCTCCCCTGTATAGTATCTACCATCAGGGTGTGATGGAAATGATAATTTCATTCCTTTACTTCCGTTAATTACTGTAGAAAAAAATGGGAACGATAAGAATGGGAACTACCGCAATGGGACGATAGTTTCGACGTAGCTAAGAAAACTTTGAATTATCTTTCTAAATGAATCTCTTGATAAATTCAACTTGCTTTCATTTTTGTTAACATTTGGATTTGAAACATTTATTTTTTCAATTCTATAACAATAAGGTCTGATTTTCCAGATTTATTTATTTTCCGAAGAGGATATGGGCCTGCCGGGGACACCTCTTTAAAAAAAAAACCCTCCCCTGTATAGTATCTACCATCAGGGTGTGATGGAAATGATAATTTCATTCCTTTACTTCCGTTAATTACTGTAGAAAAAAATGGGAACGATAAGAATGGGAACTACCGCAATGGGACGATAGTTTCGACGTAGCTAAGAAAACTTTGAATTATCTTTCTAAATGAATCTCTTGATAAATTCAACTTGCTTTCATTTTTGTTAACATTTGGATTTGAAATATTTATTTTTTTAATTCTATAACAACAAGATCTGATTTTGCAGATTTATTTTCCGAAGAGGATATAGGCCTGTCGGGGAAATCTCTTCTAAAAAAAAGAACCCTGTATAATACCTACCACCAGGGTGTGATGGAAATTATAGTTTCATTCCTTTACTTCCATTAATTACTGTGGAAAAAAAATGGGAACGATAAGAATGGGAAACTACCGCAATGGGACGATAGTTTCGACGTAGCTAAGAAAACTTTGAATTATCTTTCTAAATGAATCTCTTGATAAATTCAACTTGCTTTCATTTTTGTTAACATTTGGATTTGAAACGCTTATTTTTTCAAATCTATAACAATAAGGTCTGATTTTCCAGATTTATTTTCCGAAGAGGATATATGCCTACTGGGGACACCTGTTCAAAAGAAGAAAAAAAAACCTGTATAATGTTTACCTTCAGGGTGTGATGGAAAAGATAATTTCATTCCTTTACTTTCGTTAATTACTGTGGAAAAAAATGGGAACGATAAGAATGGGAACTACCGCAATGGGACGATAGTTTCGACGTAGTTAATAAAACTTTGAATTATCTTTCTAAATGAATCTCTTGATAAATTCAACTTGCTTTCATTTTTGTTAACATTTGGACTTGAAATATTTATTTTTTCAATTCTATAACAATAAGGACTGATTTTTCAGATTTATATATTTTCCGAAGAGGATATAAGCCTATCGGGGACACCTCTGTCTAAAAAAAAAAAACCCCCCCCCCCCCCCCCCCCCTGTATAGTATCTACCTTCAGGGTGTGATGGAAATGATTGTTTCATTCCTTTACTTCCATTAATTATTGTGGAAAAAAATGGGAACGATAAGAATGGGAACTACCGCAATGGGACGATAGTTTCGACGTAGCTAAGAAAACTTTGAATTATCTTTCTAAATGAATCTCTTGATAAATTCAACTTGCTTTCATTTTTGTTAACATTTGGATTTGAAACGCTTATTTTTTCAATTCTATAACAATAAGGACTGATTTTTCAGATTTATATATTTTCCGAAGAGAATATAGGCCTATAGGGGACACCTTTTCTAAAAAAAAACACCCCCTGTACAGTATCAACCTTCAGGGTGTGATGGAAATGATAATTTCATTCCTTTACTTCCGATTTATTACTGTAGAAAAAAATGGGAACGATAAGAATGGGAACTACCGCAATGGGACGATAGTTTCGACGTAGCTAAGAAAACTTTGAATTATCTTTCTAAATGAATCTCTTGATAAATTCAACTTGCTTTCATTTTTGTTAACATTTGGATTCGAAATATTTTTTTTTCAATTCTGTAACAATAAGGACTGATTTTTCAGATTTATATATTTTCCAAAGAGGATATAGGCCTATCGGGGGACAGACACCTTTTCTAAAAAAAAAACCCTCCCCTGTACAGTATCTACCTTCAGGGTGTGATGGAAATGATAATTTCATTCCTTTACTTCCGTTAATTACTGTAGAAAAAAATGGGAACGATAAGAATGGGAACTACCGCAATGGGACGATAGTTTCGACGTAGCTAAGAAAACTTTGAATTATCTTTCTAAATGAATCTCTTGATAAATTCAAATTGCTTTCATTTTTGTTAACATTTGGACTTGAAATATTTATTTTTTCAAATCTATAACAATAAAGGTCTGATTTTCCAGATTTATTTATTTTCCGAAGAGGATATGTGCCTACCGGGGACACCTGTTCAAAAAACCTGTATAATATTTACCTTCAGAGTGTGATGAAAAGATAATTTCATTCCTTTACTTCCATTAATTACTGTGGAAAAAAATGGGAACGATAAGAATGGGAAACTACCGCAATGGGACGATAGTTTCGACGTAGCTAAGAAAACTTTGAATTATCTTTCTAAATGAATCTCTTGATAAATTCAACTTGCTTTCATTTTTGTTAACATTTGGATTTGAAATATTTATTTTTTCAATTCTATAACAATAAGGAACTGATTTTTCATATTTATATATTTTCCGAAGAGGATATAGGCCTATCGGGGACACCTTTTTCTAATAGAAAAAAAAAAAACCTCCCTGTATAATATTTACCGTCAGAGTGTGATGGAAATGATAGTTTCATTCCTTTACTTCCATTAATTAGTGGGGAAAAAAATTGGAACGATAAGAATGGGAACTATCGGAATAGGACGATAGTTTCGACGTAGCTAAGAAAACTTTGAATTATCTTTCTAAATGAATCTCTTGATAAATTCAATTTGCTTTCATTTTTGTTAACATTTGGATTTGAAACATTTATTTTTTCAATTCTATAACAATAAGGTCTGATTTTCCAGATTTATTTCTTTCCCGAAGAGGATATAGGCCTACCAAGGACACCTCATCAAAAAAAAAAACCCTGTATATTATTTACCTTCAGGGTGTGATGAAAATGATAGTTTCATTCCTTTACTTCCATTAATTAGTGTGGAAAAAAATTGGAACGATAAGAATGGGAACTATCGGAATAGGACGATAGTTTCGACGTAGCTAAGAAAATTTTAAATTATCTTTCTAAATGAATTCAACGTGATTCTAAATTGCATTCGAAGTATCGGGAGACTTTAGAGGATTATGAAGATAAACAAATTATTGAGCATGTACCTGATAATTCTCAGAAAAAAATCTTTACCTGCTTTATAGGGTACTTTACAATTTTGGAAAATGAAAAATTTACTGCTTCCGTCATATGTAGGGCTATATGCTAGTCACATTGATAAAATGTATCTTTTTTTCTGATAGACAAACTACACAGCGTCTGAAAGCTTTCTTCGATTACGTCATTTCGATAAGGATTGGAAAATATTGACCAGCAAATCTGCGTGATAATGATCGACAAGGTGCAAATGTTCTTTTTTTGCGGTGTGTGGATTTTAGGTATATTGTTTTTCAAGTATTTCTCCCGCTAATCTTTGCTTGAAAACGTGAAATGCTCTGGCCTTATAAATTGTTTTGAAAACAACATAACTTTTCAAAAGAATCGTATGGAGACAATTAAAAAAAATCCTTTTCATACATCTTTTGATAACGTTCAGAAATGAAAGCCGAATATGCATGGGTATAATATACGCTTTGGTGATAAAGGCCTAAGAGGAATGAACACATATATGAGCTCTGGTGATAGTTAACAGGCAAAATGTGTACGTATACGCGCTTATGATTCAAATGAAAATTCGCGCTGTAAGGGTGGCAGATTAATTATTGCTTTAATAATTGTCTTAAAGCCCTCTTCAAATTCAGTTATATACCTGAGATCAAATATAGTGGAAATTATTTGGTTAGTACAAGACTAATAAATATTTGGCTTGAATTGTGTAAATTATTTAAGTTAAAATTTAACCACAGGTTAATGAGAGGCTATGGACATTTTTTATAATATAAGAACCAATGAAAAAAAAACTTTTCTTATTTTTTCTACCTTTTTTTATACCATAGTACAAATGTCATCTTTATACATTTAGAACTGTTGGCAGCATGCAATTATAAAAGTTAAAGTGAAAATTTGCATGTCTTAAGTAAATTGACTTATATTTGGCTACATAATTCTTTACATAGCTATTAAATCATAAGTATCAACTATATATGATTTTGATGTGCATTGTTTTATATGTAAAGTGTTGATCTGTAAAACATATGACCAGGATGACCAGGATGGTTAAATAATATTTTTTACTCATAATATTTTCTCATTACTAATAGATTTTCCGTTGTTAAATAAGAAATCAAAAGTGTTTTATTCTATAATTTTGTGGTTTTTTAAAGATAAAACAATACACAATAAAAGAAATTTAAAGCAACAAAAATTATGAATAAATAATTAAGAGATAAATGTAATTCATTTTATCTGCTTAAGAAACATTAATTTTCAAACTAGACTTTTATAATGGTACTAGACGACCCGACAGACGTTGTCCTATATTTTAATGCTGTAAATCCAAAAAATTGTAAAATGTTTTTAAATAAATAATAAATTGGTCAGTTTGGGTGGAAAACTAAGGAATTAATTAATTTAAAAATACTTGACGCCACCACACGTACAGTCATCACAAGCGTAATTAGATTAAATTAAAATTCCCACATCGTCTGTATGGGAATTCGATCCCGGGATTTCTCGTACCGAAACCCGCTGCGCCACAGATACGTTGACAGTGAAAGGTTCAAGCGGCATTATAATAACCTCAATAAGCCCGCAATTCATGATTTTTAATAAAAAAGACATTTTCTATCGGATCAAACTGTGAATCTAACCATTCTCAAGTCAACTTAATTACACACATATTTCATGAAAATCAATCCAGCCATTTAGGAGGAGTTCTATTACAAACATACGGACAGAAGGATTATATATATAAAGATATTGCTGGCTTTTTCATGTTTATAAATTTAATAATTGTCCTGAGGTCCGTTAAAATCCTACAAAAGTTTTAGGAAGGCCCTTTCTCTCCTGTTCTAAATTTACATTTGAAACAGGAATTCATTGGGCTTTTAGTGCACCACCAAAGTGCCGTTAGGAATCGGCTTTAAGCTGTAGGTCCCGGTCTCATTAGCCCTCGTGTTGCAAAAAGTAGACCGTAGCACTCAAACCTATAGCTATAGCTATAGCACTACCAAAGTGTAATTATTGATATTTCTCACGCATTTTCTCCCAAGTGAGTCTTCTGAGTTATCTGGTTAGGTTATGACCTTTATGGTATGCTGTTTTGCTCTTGAGGGCAAATGAGACCTCTGAATTAGCTGTATTGTTTTTCAAAGTATATTTCCATTACCTAACCGTATGTTCCCATTCAATACAAAATCAGCTAAATAATTATTATATAATAATAAATAAATAATAATAATTAATAAATGACATACCTAGGTTCGGAAATTAATACACAAAATAATATATCTGTTTGAAATTCATAACAGAATTACTGCTGCTAATCGATGTTTGTTTGGATTAAAGAAATATTTAAAGTAAGTACATTAAAAGATTGACTAAAATAATATTGTATAAATGCGCTAATAAGACCTGTTTTTACTTACTCAGCTGAAACCTGGGCATTGACAGAAAGAGACAAGGAAACCCTAGCAGTTTTTGAGAGAAAAATATTGAGAAGTATTTTTGGGGGAATTAATGTAAATGGTTTGTGGAGAAGAAGAAACAAAAATATTGAATTATACAGAACATATAAAAAAAACCCAGATATAATTATTTTTTTTTTTTTTATTTTTTTTTTTATTAGCTTACAAAGATTAAAATGGGCCGGACACCTAGTTCGACTTAATGACAATAGATCCACAAAAAAAGTTTTTACGGCCAAACCAATAGGAACCCGAATGAGAGGACGACCAAAACTTAGATGGTTAGACTGCATTGAGAAAGACATAAGATCCTTGAAAATTTCAAATTGGAAATTCAGAGCGCCAAAGATAGGACTACCTGGTATGGAATTCTAGAGAAGGCTAAGGCCTCATCCTGGGCTACCATGCCACTGAGGAAGGAAGAAAGGAAATAAATAATAATTAATAAATAATAATAATTAATAAATAATACTAATAAATAAATAATAATAATTAATAAACTGATAAAATGGCTTATATTTACGATTTATTTTCAGATGTAAAAATTCATCCATGTGGACAAATTTTCAAAAATTCCTAAAATGAGGGTTTTTGTTTATGTGTAAAGTATCAATATGTCAAATATACAACCTAGTAGCTCAGTCAGCAAAGGCAGTCATCTCGCAACCATGAAAGGTTGCGGATTCGGGGCTCTATTCTGGCCTAAGATCCGCCGTGTTCATTTAAGGTGACTGGGGCACGTAAAATATGCTTGTGGTCATAATTTCTTCCATGTTTTCAAACGATACCTCAGGGGAGTATTTTGCTGGGTCCTTGCTTCTAAAATAAGAGGACCCACTGGGGGCAACGTTACTCATAACCGTACCACTCTTTAAGCTACATGTACTCTCCAGCTTGTTCTAAATGAGTAACAGCTTCTTAGCCTTGTTTGGCTTAGGATATAGATCTCTGTAATTGCCAGTTGCATTGTAAAAAATATACCACTAGGATGGTTTTCAGAATCTATGAATATTTACTTTTCACTTATAACTGCTTCCTTTCACTCAATAATTTTTCTTTTGTTACACGAAAATTAAGGATATTGTATTCAAGAGTTTTAAGGGTATCTAAAGATTCAATGAGTTCAACATATCGACTTTCTACGCAATTTTACTTAGTTTCGAAGTCCAATTTCGGTTTCTGCAGCTATCTCCCACGAATCCGTTTTCCTCCTACAGTCGAAACGTCCACTTTTGACATTCAAAACTGCAGAGAGTTGCTTCCGATGAGAATGGAGAAAGAGGGGGAAGTGGAGGTGGCACCAAATAATGCGTTAACGCGGAAATGATCAGAACGGACTCCACCCTCGGAAACGGAGCGATATGCGTGCATCACAACAGGGTGTGGATGCGAAAAACAAACGAGCAGATTGGTCTATTGAGCAATCAGCGGTGATTAAGGGATGACGCGGCGTCTCTTAGTAATTTTGAACGCAATTCGTTCTTATCCAATAGTATATTTTATTCATACTTACAAACGAATGCGTGCTAGAAATAGATATGCATATTTCTGTAGTAGAAAACATGTATCTTAATTGCTTATATAATACAGATTGACTAATTAGGTGCTAGACGATGGTCGGAAAGGTAGCCCGTTATTTTCGGTTTGGTTTCGAGCTCTACTGTATACTTTTTTGAAACACGAGGGCTGATGATAACGGTACCTACTGCTTAAAGCCGATTTTAAACGGTTACAAACACTCATGCCACGGTGGGATTGGAACCCACGAACTGCAGTACCTTTCACTATCAGCGCCCTAACTATTTGACCATCGCCCGAACGATGGCCGAATGGTTAGGGTGCTGGCCTTCGGAACCGGAGTTCATGGGTTTGAATACCACTATGGCATGGATGTTCGTAGCCGTTCGGAATCGGCTTTAAGCAGTAGGTCCCGGTCTCATTAGCTCTCGTATTGCAAAAAGTAGACCGTAGCGCTCCAAACTAACCTAACCTATTTGGCTATCATTCAGCCTTTGTTTTGGTCTTGGTTGGCACTTTGTATCGGTAACGAAGTTTGTAATCCACTTGTTGACAGAAATATTTTTAATAATTCGAAATCGGTTTTAAAAAATATATTCCTGATTCATTAGTCTCCCTGTAGCAAAAAGTAGATCACAGAACTTTGAAAACAGTTTTAATTAAATCTAATAAAATTAACTTTTTTTTTCTTTGTTAAAAAATAACTGTAGTTCTTCAAATAAAATTGCAAACTTTTTAGAACAAGGAATACATTCGGAGCA
>CM063508.1:48611532-48621532 GCA_032207245.1 Pardosa pseudoannulata
TGATACCTTTTGCCAAACTAGCTTTTATGTGGCGTGTGTAAACATAGTAGCAATTAGTTTTGATTTCTGGAGAAGAGTAAGAAAGAGGAGAACAACATCATGAAATTTTCATCGTTATATTTAAATAAATAAATAAATTTTAAAATTTAAACTGACATTTTTTATATACAGGGTTAGCAAGAAATGAGTTCCCCACGTCAGAGGACTCTAGAATACCTCCTATTGGTCCGAAAGCTATACAATGGAACTAGACATTATTCAAATGATGCTCTTGACATTTTATAAAACATTTTAGTACAAAAATACACTTATAGGTAGAGCTGTGATACATATAAGCCATTTAATATACTTTATAAATTCTAAATGATATTAAAAAGTAGTACTGAAAGTACTTGTACTACTGAAGAATAGGGTGCCCCTTTGGCAAATTTGGTGAAATTATTGGCGATGTGTACTAAAACACATAGGTATTTCATCCAAACAACACTGTATCCCTTGCTATTTGGGCGACTTTAATTGATGTAGATTGCGCCATTGTAACATAGTTATACACATTTTCTTAATTAATCAAAACCATTGAGAAAGCTACCATTTACATTTATAGGCAATTAATCCCTTAACAGTCTACAAAGACAGCAGCTCCAAATTATAACAAATTAGCCATAGTGAATATTTAATAGTTCTAATATTTTAAGCATTACGTGCATTTAATATATAAGAAATGGGTTCCACAAGAAGAGCTGGATACAAATGTAATAAAATATAGATACAGATTGTTTTGACACTGCAAGATTAGGCTACCTTGATCAGAGCTTTAGCGCCAAGTTGGCGGAGCACCTTGTTATTCAGACAAGGCAAAGTACTCAATATATTCCAAAGTTGACCGGAATGAGTCTGCTGAATATCAAGAACATGACACCGAATGCTGTCCTTGCCCAGATGCTAGCATTTGACGATACACCTTGTTCTTGAGGAAACACCACAACCAAGGGGTGATATCTGGCGAATGACCACCTTGCGTAATTCAAGCGCAGACATTGGACATACTTTTACCCGTCTCATACCACGAAATTTTTTTAGAACTTCAACAGAGTTCTACTGGCTTTGGTAAATCAGTTTTATTAGTAGTGCCTTTTATTGCAACTGAAGAATGATGTGCAGACAAGAGAATAATGATGATCTTGATTTAATGAAACTAAATTAATACCATTTGTCCTACAGAGCCACCTATAGACTGATTTTTGTACTAAAACTTTTTATGCAATAAGTGTCAAGCGCGTCATTTGGATTATCTATATTTCTAGTTGGATATCATTTGGACCAATAGAACGTATTCTCGTCATTAGAAGTGCGGAAATTATTTGTATCTAAATCTGTACAAATATGTTTCTGTGTGTAATATCGCTGAATTTGGAACCCATTTAATAGTTGAAAGAAGATTTAAACATGAATTACACTAGATTAGATAAAGATGAATTATACATGATCCACTTCATAGATCGCTTTTTGATCTTTCCTTAAATACAGAAACAAAAGTTATTAAAACCAGGCTGTGGGGGCTACACTTTTATTATCCGGACAATGGAAAGAACAACCATTTCAGTTTTACACGTTGAAATACGCCCATCGGGATCAGGCAGTAGCCCTACAAGAGTACAGAAAGGAAGGAAAAAGGAGTCTCAGATCCTTAGGCTGTACAATTTGCAGATTTTTTAAAAATGTGATGATATAACAGAAAAAACTATTAGCACGTGTGTGTTGTCCAAAGCTAGCGTATTAGATATCTTTGACGGAATATATTTCACCGAAATAGGATGATAAAAAATGGAAGTTAAAGACTGGATAGTTTAACAATTTATCGCGTTATAGAATATATATATATATATATATATATATATATATATATATATATATATATATATATATATATATATCTAATGAGACGGACTTCTCGATGGGTGGTTGCAGTCATGGCCATAAAAAGGATACCTTTTCAGCTAAAGACCTTTATTAAGATAACGTTGAAGGAAGGATTTCCACTTCATCATAGGAACAGGTCAAACAGAAGGGTCAGCTAGGATGAAGTTCTATGTACAAGACACGTAACACCTGGGTCAACATCTGTGGGAAATTATCTCTAGAAATATCTGTCTCCAGCAGCATGTATCTCCCTTTTATTTGGAAATTTCCTAAATTGTCCGCTAGGGCCATGTAGGATCATAATTGGTCAGGCACCTTCTCCGAGGGCGTAATTTAGGTTAGGGGTTAAAAAGGGGAATTCAAAATGACGCGGGAATTTTTATCCTTGATTTAAGTTTTGACAACCCCTGAGAATTTTCCTTACACACACACACACACACACACACATATATATATATATATATATATATATATATATATATATATATATATATATATATAATATATTTATTTATATAAACATGTATATGTATATATTGTATTATATATATATATATATATATATATATATATATATATATATATATATATTATATCTATATATATATATATATATATATTTATATATATATATATATATATATATATATATGTATATATATATATATATATATAAGTATATATACTTATATATATACATATATATACATATTTATACATATATATGTGTGTGTTTGTATATAATGTTTACATACATACATACACACATACATATATATCTATATACATATATATATTTTTATTTTATAATTATATATATATATATATATATATTATAAATATATACATATGTGTTTATATATTTACATATAATACACAAAAATATACTTATATTTATTATATAATATTGTTTTATTTACATAATTGTGTTGTATGTGTGTGTGTGTGTGTGTTTGTATGTACAATATATATGTATCATAATGATATTGCGTTGAATGTCATTCAAGTATTCAAAATATTTTCTATAAACAACTGACGTTTGTTGTATTAAAGTAATATAGATAGACAGAATAGCTAAAATGAGACTAAGATTTTGCTTTATCTATACTTTATTACTTAATTTCTGCTTTATCAATGCTTTCATTCTTATCTATACTTCATACTATGCAGATAACGCGGAACTGTTGAAATAGTGCCATTTAACAGACGTTTTCAATGATCAAATAACACTGTGTGAAGGTCTTTCAATTAATTATCAGACTAAACTCGGCGTCAAAACAGCTTTCTGGAATGAAGCCACGAATGTGAAATTTATTAATCATTAAAAGGATGGTAGACATTTTAAAAATACCAGAGTTATAAAACTTTGTATAGATATATAATGAAGTGTAACAAAATTAATATTTTTTCAAAAATAAACATTAGAAAAAATGCAACTTTTGAATTGTTTTGGTAATTTATTCAGGCAATGATAGACTTTTCTGTAGTTCAATATTTGTGAAATTCTTTCCTATATTTTCTATACGAACTTGAAATTTTCTACAAATATATGTTAAAGTACTAATTATCAATCATTTAAAATAATTCGATTATATTTAACTTTTAAATCTTTTTAAACAAATATTAATAAAAAAGTTTAAATGCTCTTTGCAACACATGTATATATTTTTTAATTAAATCTAGCGGTTATACAATTCCGCCAAACGTTGATATTCAAAATTATTTTCGACCTCCAATAAACGTCCGAAAATGATGTAATTATATTTTGCCAGTGCTTTATGGAGTTATGAAAGTACAGGGTCAGGTCTATTGTTTAGGAAAACAACATCTTTCATGACATTTCTTGAGGGATGAACCCTAACCTGAGGCACAAAGACATGATATTTTCATGGTTGTAAATCTTATTTCGAAGTATTTCGTTTGCGGTAACAGATGTATCTAGCATCATTTAAAATATCTTTTGACTTTCGTAAAAAATATAATAAGTCTCTCAAAGAATATTTTTATTTGTACTTTTATTTCCATTATTTTTTATAATATTATTAACTTAAGAGCTTTATGTGTATTAAAAATTAACAATTATAATATCTATTTTTTATCTATTTTATACCATTAAACAATAACATTATTTTATATTCCATTCTATCGAAATGCATAAAAATCATAGAAATTTTGGCCATTATTAGCGTATTTTTATTTTTTTATTGATTTTTTTTTGGAATTATTATCAAATACATCTAAATTATTAAAACATGAATATTTTTTAAATGATAGAATTTTTATTTACATTTTTTTATTTCCAATTTTTATATAGAGCCAGGTATCTCACTAAATACGATCTATAATCATTTTGTTCGAGGCTCTAAAATATCTAATTCATTAATTGCGCTACATGTAAAATATATTTGGTTCCTTTGTTCTCATTAAACTCTCGTTTAATAGTATCCTGGTTTTATTTTCATCCCCATTTTTTTTTTTTTTATCAGTGGACTTGTAATTTCGTACCATTCTTTAAGCACACGTGCTACAATCATGATAGTTTCTGCGTGTTTTAAAATATATAATTTGTTTATATATCTCTTAAAAATATCTTATTATAATCTTTTCAATAAGAAACTAATATAATTTAGACACACACACACCACACACACACACATATATTTACATTATATAATATGTAAATACTTGTGTTACTTTCAAGATATGTATTCATAATGACATTGTTGTTATAAAACTCAGTGAATACCAGTAGAATTTTAAAAATACTTAAAAGTAGTGGTGCTAAATGAATAACAGTTTCACAGCCATGTTCGACATAAAGATACATGCCTGTATGCCAATTGTAAAAATTCTTTTTCTTTAAAACATAATTTTTATGATATTAATTATTAATTATTATTAATTATTATTATTATAAATAATTATTGCCTGTAAAGCCAGAGGCATTGGAAAAAATTACCTGATTTTCAATTGGTAAAACAAATAATTTATTAATTGATATTAATTATTAATTATTATTATTATTATTAATTATAAATTATTATTAATAATTAATAATGATAATAATAATAATCAATTTCTAATTATTAATTATTATTAACTATTAATTATTATTATTAATATATATATTATTATTTTGTATCTAATTATATTACTATATATTATTTTTAATATTTTATTACTATTGTTATTAATTATTATTAATTATTTTTATTACAGTTATTATAAATATTAATAATAATTTTATTATTGATTATTATTATTATTATTAATGTTATTATTATTATAATTATTTATATTTATAATTAAATTGCATAACAAGTTGAAATTCAAGATAATTATTTTTATATATCTATATTAAATATCTATAATATATTAAAATATATAATTGTGTAGCAGCTTAAGAAATATGCTACGACTCTAAAAGGGAACTCGTTTTTTCTAACCATGTATAGGAGAGATTTCATATTCTATTAGATGGAGATAAATAAAGAATATCTGTAAAAAAAGTACCTATTGACAGAACATTATAACAGTCTAGATTTAGTTATTGAATTCTAGTTTACTTTTATTTTAGTGCTTTTTTTTGTAATATTATGCAAGCATACGCACAAACACAGGAAATTTTAGTTTATTCTTGTAAAATTTTCTTTCCAGCCAGGGCATTGTTTCGGAAAAAAGACAAGTTAAAGTAAAAACTGTCATTTTCTTTTCAGTGTGAATAAAAATTAATTATATTAAGAAATTCAATAAGTGTAATAAGTAGAACTACTTATTTGAATATTTATAGCCCATTTGAGTATATATAAATTGCATTTGTTTACCGGAAATGTGTTTATTTTTTTGCAAAGTACAGCAAAAAGAAAAATTAGAGTAAGAAAATATTTTACAAGTATTTTCCCACTCACATACAAGCAAAAATGTACCTGGATTATATTTTTATATATTAAAACTTAATAATTTTAGTGAAAAACTTTTTTAAGATTTACATGAAATATATAAATTCAAATTCTTTGGAATTTTTTAAATAATATTGATTTTTTTTTTTAACATTCAATATTTACAAAATTTCTCTGCTTAAACCTATATATCGACAAGTGCTTAGACAATCTCTTTCTCTCTCTCTCTCTCTCTCTCTCTCTCTATATATATATATATATATATATATATATATATATATATATATATATATTATATATATATATATATATATATATATATATATATATATATATTTTATATATATATATATATATATTATATTTATATAAATATATATATTTATATATAAATATATAATATAATATATTAATCTTCTAAACGACACTGAGATGTATTTTTTACGTTTTATTCAGAGTATACTCATCATCTTCAATGCAGTCACACGCCTTTCTTAATACTTTAAAATGCGAGACTTTTGAAATTTCCCGAAATATATAAATTAATAGCTGATTTATTATATCAAATTGAATCTAATTATCTCCTTTATCCTATGAACCTGAATTATATTATTATGAATTATATATTATATATTAAAGCATTATAAAGTTTAAACATATAAAAATCAAATAAAAAACAATTTTAAAATTTTTTAATAAGTTTAAAATTGTAAATAATTTTAGGAATTTAATAATAAGTTTAAAATAGTATTCTGGATTATGTAATTTAAAATATTATTTATTATCTATTAAGAGGACTTAGTACCTTTCAAGCTTGAAAGTCAACATTAAAATATGTTCTCATTTATTATAAAATAATAAATTCTGCTCAGTTTAATATGAAATTAGTCTTAAATTTTGAATAAGATTTTAAAAATTATTTAGTTGAGTTATTTGAAGCAATAAATTTTTTATTCATAAAATGTAAACATCAATTGAAGAAAATGAAATTTATTTACTCTAAAAATAACATTTGAAATTTGTAAATTAGAAACTAATTGTTTATATCAAAATTAATTTCTAATGTATCTAATTTTTTTTATTTATGAAATATTTAATTTAATTATAAAAAATTTGACTAATATTAAATATTTTTTGTTTATAAAAGCTATACTTTAAAAATTTTGGTTTAATAATATATACTAAACTAATATATTATTACATAAAAACTAATATATTACTTCAGTTTGATATGAAAACTTAATTTTAATATACTTATTTCGAAAGTTCGTCCAGGTAAATGAATTTCCCTTTTTCATTTAATGTATAGTTCTTGTGTTATTTTTAAAAGTATTCTACTTGAAATAACAATATTAAATAATATTTTTTAAATTTTAGCATTATTAATGATCTTGTAAAAATTTAATTATAAAAGGAGGCCAACTTTTTAGTTTATAATGAATCGTATAAAGGTTTCTATAATTAAGATTTTGAAATGAAGTCACAAAATGTACAATGTTTTCTTAAAGGGGTTGCTATAATTAAGATTTTGAAATCCTATGAACCTGAATTACAGTAATATGAGTTATATATTATATATTAAAGCATTATAAATTTTAAACATATGAAAATCAAATAAAAAGAATTTTATAAATTTTTTAATAAGTTTAAAATGGTAAATAATTTTAGGAATTTAATAATAAGTTCAAAATAGTATTCTGGATATTATCTAATTTAAAATATCATTTATTATCCTATTAAGAGGACTTAGTACCTTTCAAGCTTGAAAGTCTACATTATAATAGTATGTTCTTATTTAGTATAAAATAAAAAATTTTGCTCAATTTAAAATAAAATTAGTCTTAAATTTTGAATAAGATTTTAAAAATTTAATTATTAAGGAGCAATTTTTAAACATAATTATAAAATCAAGTGTAAAATCCATTTACTCTAATAATTTGAAATTTTAATTAGAAACTAATTGTTTCTATCAAAATTAAGTTTAAATTTAATAATTTTAAAAAAATTATTATTATTATTGACAATAATTTAAAATAAAATATAAATATAAAGAAAATGAAATCCATTTATCTAAAAAAAAAATTTAAATTTATAAATAGAAATAATTGTTTTATAAAATAGTCTTAAAATTTCGAATAAGATTTTAAAAATTACGTATTAAGTTATTAGACGTAATTTAAAAATAAAATATAAGCATCAAGTGAAGAAAATAAAATCCATTTACTCTAAAAATAACATTTGAAATTTGTAAATTAGAAACTAATTTTTTATATCAAAATTAGTCTTAAATTTTGAATAAGATTTTAAAAATTACGTAGTTGAGTTATTAGACGCAATACATTTAAACATAAAATATAAGCATCAAGTGAAGAAAATGAAATCCATTTACTCTAAAAATAACATTTGAAATTTGTAAATTAGAAACTAATTGTTTATATCAAAATTAGTCTTAAATTTTGAATAAGATTTTAAAAATTACGTAGTTGAGTTATTAGAAGCAATACTTTTAAACATAAAATATAAACACCAAGTGAAGAAAATGAAATCCATTTAATCTAAAAATAATATTTGAAATTTGTAAATTAGAAACTAATTGTTTATATCAAAATTAGTCTTAAATTTTGAATAAGATTTTAAAAATTACGTAGTTGAGTTATTAGAAGCAATACTTTTAAACATAAAATATAAGCATCAAGTGAAGAAAATGAAATCCATTTACTCTAAAAATAACATTTGAAATTTGTAAATTAGAAACTAATTGTTTATATCAAAATTAATTTCTAATGTATCTAATTTTTTTTATTCTCTGTGCCTCAATTAATTTGATTATACCAAAGGTAATTATTTTTTACTTTTCAATTTCTGAATAGTTATTTGTTTGTTTTAAAATGTAATATACTTTTAAAATTTTCATTTACAGAATAAAACTAATATATTGCTTCAGTTTAGTATAAAAACTTAGTTTTAATAAACTCTATTTCGAAAGTCATCGTCCAGGTAAATGAATTTCCTTTTTTTTCATTTGGTGTATAGTTCTTGTGGTATTTTTTAAAAGCATTATATTTGAAATAAGAATATTAAATAATATTTTTAAAACTTTAGCTTTATTAATGATCTCTTAAAATTTTAATTTTAAAATGAGGCCAACTTTTTAGTTTATAACGAATGTACACAGGTTGCTATAATTAAGATTTTGAAATGAAGTCACGAAATGTGCGATGTCTCCTTAAGGAGGTTGCTGTAATTGAGATTTTGAAATGAAGTCACGAAAGATACAATGTCTCCTTAAGGAGGTTGCTACAAAACATTTTTGAAAATTATTACTTTAGAGGTATGAAACTGCGTACACATAATCAATAAATTATAAATAAATAAATCACATTAAAAAATTTGAAAAACAGATATATCTAAACAACATATTTCAGTTTTCTGCAATTTTCTGTTAAAATTTAAAATGTTTCTTGTGAATTAATCTTTAAATTTTTCTTCTATTTTTGTGCTATTATTACTTAAAAATATGTTAATTTAAATTATATAAAAATCAGCCATTTCTAAATGACGTAATTAAATTTTCTGCTATAATTTGCTACACTTAAAATTTTTCTTGTGAATTAATTTTTAAATTTTCCTTTTATTTTTGCTTCATCTTATTTAAAAATATTTTAAATTACATTAAAAAATCAGACATTTCTAAATGACATAATTAAATTTTCTGCTATAATCTGTTACACTTAAAATATTCCTTGTGAATTAATTTTTAAATTTTCCTTTTATTTTTGCTTTATCTTATTTAAAAATATCTTAACTTAAACCACTTTTAAAAAATTCAGATATTTCTAAACAATATAATTCAATTGTCTGGAATAATTCTGTTAACATTTAAAATGATCCTTGTGAATTAATTTTTAAATTTTCCTTTTATTTTTGCTTCATCTTATTTAAAAATATCTTAACTTAAACCACTTCAAAAAAATCAGATATTTCTAAACAATATAATTCAATTGTCTGGAATAATTCTGTTAACATTTAAAATGATCCTTGTGAATTAATTTTTAAATTTTCCTTTTATTTTTGCTTCATCTTATTTAAAAATATCTTAACTTAAACCACTTTTAAAAAATTCAGATATTTCTAAACAATATAATTCAACTGTCTGGAATAATTCTGTTAACATTTAAAAT
>CM063508.1:48626532-48634032 GCA_032207245.1 Pardosa pseudoannulata
TACAGAAAACAAAAATCTTTAGTAAAACTCAGCCTGTGTTGTTGTAAGTCTGCTCAAATTATACCTAATAATTATTGCTTACAAAAATGAAAAATATTTTATGAAACACCGTCTGTATTTCTGTAAGTCTGCATGAATTATACGAAATAATTATTACTTACAAAAAGGAAAAATGTTTAATGAAACTCACTTTGTGTTGCTGTAAGTGCGTGAATTATACCTAATAATTATTACTTACAAAAATGAAAAATATTTTATGAAACACCGTCTGTATTTCTGTAAGTCTGCATGAATTATACCTAATAATTATTGTTTCCAGAAAACAAATTGTTTAGTGAAACATTAAAGTTGTTTATATCATTTAGTACTTATGGTATTTGAAAAAGAAATGTTAAAAAATATTAAACTTTTTTTAGGAAGTATAATTTCCAAGTGTAATATTTTTTTCACCTGTTAAAAAATTAAATAAATGAAGAATTATACCTAATATTTATTGTTTACAAAAAAGTAAAAATCATTAATGAAACTCCCTCTGTATTGCCGTAAGTCTGCGCACAGTGTGTCAGTATAATTTTCAAATTTTGGAAACCAGCTCTCACTTTTCACTATATAAAAAAGTTTCTTATATTTTAGAAACAAAGTAAAGTTAGCAAAACTAATTAAGACAATAACGGACAGAGGTTGAAAACACCATGTACTTGATAATTAAAAAAAGATATGATAAGTCAAAAAATAAGAAAAACATCTTCCATTTAAATTTACTTAAACTTGATGTGGTCCATAAATTTGAATGAAAACTATTACCACTAGTAGAAATTCACTTATAACTTGCTAGATATTGATACAAATTTGTACAATTTCTCTCAAAATTTTTGGAAAGCTTGCAGTCATTAACCCTTAATTTGGCTAAGTCTGGCCGCTATACCGGACATATATATTTATAACTACTATATAACATAATTGTCAATGTTCGCCACAGCGGACAGTAATTGTCTCAAAAATAGAAAATGATATATTTTTTTGTTTATTATACAGAGATTCTAATGTCTATACAGACATGAGAAAATAACAGAAATTAAAAAATGTATGAAAAAACATCTTGTCAAATTAATTAAAAGGTTTGGTTTGGTTTAGTGACGGTCTACTTAAAACAAGATAAAAACTACAGCTTAAAGCCGATAATATGAACATCCATGCCACTTTCGAACAAATTTGTACCGAAAGCATAAAATATATCAGTCATTAAGAAAATACTCACTAAAGTAATTTGTGAATTTTTAGAATTTTTTCTTATATTGTACATTTATGTCTGACAAAATTTGTGTATCTGAAAATTGTTGTATCAAAAAGCATTTTTCAGATAATTGATAAATTATTTAAAAGTTCTGTTGAACTGTATGATATTACCTATAAGATAATTTATCAATGACGATACAAGGGGCTTGTTGTTACAGACCGATGGGTTATTGTCAGTCACAATTTTTTTTGCCAATGAGGGCACACTTTATTTACAAATAACAAAATCATTCATCATTAAGAAGGAAATAGCTCACATTAAAGTAATTTCGTGAATTTTAGTAATTTTTCTTTTATATTGTACACTTTTATTTCTGACGAAACGTTTGAATGTATCTGCAAATTGCTGTATTAATTGAAAACCTGGATTTCAGGTAAGTGATAAATTATTTAAAAGTTGAACTGTATGATACTACCTTAAAGATGAATCTATCAATGACGATCTTGTTGTTACAGATTCGATATTGTTTCAGTGGCACAATGCCAATGAGGGCACAGTACAAATAACATTCATCATTCATCATTAAGAAGGAAATAGCTCACATTAAAGTAAGTTTGTGAATTTTAGTAATTTTTCTTTTATATTGTACACTTTTATTTCTGACGAAACGTTTGAATGTATCTGAAAATTGTTGTATCAATTGAAAACCTGGATTTCAGGTAAGTGATAAATTATTTAAAAGTTCTGTTGAACTGTATGATATTACCTACAAATCTGAATTTATCAAATGACGATACAAGGGGCTTGTTGTTACAGATCCGATGGGTTAGTTGTTTCAGTGGCACAATTTTTTTTCCATTGAGGGCACAGGCTTTATTTACAAATAACATTCATCATTCATCATTAAGAAGGAAATAGTTCCCGTTAAAGTAATTTTGTGAATTTTAGTAATTTTTCTTTTATATTGTACACTTTTATTTCTGACGAAACGTTTGAATGTATCTGAAAATTGTTGTATCAATTGAAAACCTGGATTTCAGGTAAGTGATAAATTATTTAAAAGTTCTGTTGAACTGTATGATATTACCTGTAAAGATGAATTTATCAAATGACGATACAAGAGGCTTGTTGTTACTGATCCGATGGGTTAGTTGTTTTGGTGGCACAATCTTGCCTGGATTTCAGATCATTGATAAATTATTTAAAAGTTCTGTTGAACTGTATGATATTACCTACAAATTTGAATTTATTAAATGACGATACAAGGGGCTTGTTGTTACAGATCCGATGGGTTAGTTGTTTCAGTGGCACAATTTTTTTTGCCATTGAGGGCACAGGTTTTATTTAGAAATAACATTCATCATTCATCATTAAGAAGGAAATAGTTCGCATTAAAGTAATTTTGTGAATTTTACTAATTTTTGTTTTATTTTGTATATTTGTATTTCTGATGAAATGTTTCAATGTATATGAAAATTTCTGTATCAGTTGAAAGCCTGAATTTCAAATAAGGGATAAATTATTTAAAAGTTCTGTTGAACTGTATGATATTACCTACAAATCTGAATTTATCAAATGACGATACAAGGGGCTTGTTGTTACAGCTCCGATGGGTTAGTTGTTTCAGTGCCACAATTTTTTTACCAATGAGGGTACATGCTTTATTTACAAATAACATTCCTCTTACAACGACTCTATTTTTGCATTATTTATTTATTTATTTATTTATTTTGTGTGGGAGTATCACATAGACAAGGCAATTTCGCTAACTTTGAAAGGGCAACACAAAAACAAGAAGTGCATTACGCTAACCTCTATATAACCTGGGTGGCACACATAAACTATTTGCCCTATGTACATTATAATTTGACAGAGTTCTTTTATAAGGTATTATGTGGAACTATAATAGAACTGATGTTAAGGTATAAAGATGAAGGAACCATTTAACAAGATGTGGTGAACAGACAGTGCCATTGTGAATATTACTGAAATTTTATTAAAACATAAACAGTTACTAATGTTTGTTTTTGCTATTTTGGATATTCATTCCCCTGTTTTGAAATAAAATTTCTTAATTATATTATATCTTACTTTTAAAGACACAGTGCATTCTATTACCTTAAAGATAAAGCTTATCTGTAAAATATCGGTATTGGGCTTTTCTATAAAAGTTGAAATTTGAGACACAGTGCCCTTAATTCAGATGTTCAAATATACACTCTTAGACAAAAAAGATGCAACGATAAAGAATTATCCGAATGGGTCAAAAATCGATAAATGTGATGTACATGTACAGAAAAATAAATGATTACAATGAGAAAAATTGGATGATTCATTCAAGCAATAGAGCTTTACAAAATGAAGAAGAAGATTTTAGTGCAGAAAATTAGTCATTTTCGTAAATTCTGTCCATACCGCTTGTGTCACAATATTAACCGGATGCAGGTTAGGAGAGATATGCGTGGGAAAGAAAACGACGTAGTATTTCAGAAATAAGCAAACCTTGATAATCTCCGACTTCAATTCCCTTTTATACTTGGAGCATTCAAAAGACTAACGTGGTCACGACTTGGACACCTTGGAAAGCAGGAGATGATCAGAAAAGCTGTGTCAACACGGCTTGAATACGATGACAGAGACAAGGTACTTATCGCACCCGGACAGAACAGGCGTTTGTTTGGGTAGGAATTTTCTAATGTGGTGGTGTAATCAAAAGCGAGTGTGATAAGCTTTGAAGAATTTCTTCAAGGTGTGATAAATATTGAATGTCTCATTATTATTGGCAATGGAACTACTTTTCGAGTTCACCTTTCAATTTGTTCAATAAAGGGTTTAATTTTCAATTCAATTTCAATGGAGGGTTTAGTTTTCTCCTGTTCTATTTACGAAATATTATATCCGTAATAGAACTGAAGTTGTTCTAGTTTATCTTAAATTCGTAGACTACACACTTTTCTAACAGAGTATGTTATAAGAAAGAATACTTTACCTAAAAATATTTTACTTTTCATCCATATGAAAATTTACCCCAAAATTAAATTATTTTCCTCCAGTTTCAACAAGGTGTACCAAAATGAACCAAACGAAATAAAGTTAAGAACTTATTTTCTTTTAGTTACACAGTTTTCCCTTAACTTGTGAAAACGCAATTATATCATATTTGCAATTATATATTAGCTTGTAATCTTAACTCGCACTCACATATTTAGTTTGTGAAGTGTGTGAATCTCCATTTAAATTAAAAGGTCTTTCATCAGATACAGATGCATTCAGAAAATGAAATTTTTTGTGTGTCACCCTACACCACAGAGTGGAGTGATATCAGATACAAGGACGAAATCGAGACTGATTTTAAATTTTTATCTATTCATTCACTTAAATTTGGGACATTTTATGCTTATTCATGAGGTGAATCCGTGCTGAAAGAACACAGGTTAAAATATTTCGCGTGCTTTGTTCTCTGGGTGTTTTTATTCTCTTGTCTCAGTCTTTTACCATATAAAATGTAATTTTCTCGTTTTAAGAAAACGAAGTATTTTAATCACTAATCAATGTTTAATCAATGTTTAGTTTTTAATATATATACATAATGGTTTTTAATCAATATACATTTATACCCTGACTGGAACAATTTTAACTGAGCAAAGAGACACATCAAACTGGAGCAAGTTTTTAATGGAAGATTCTTTTCTCATCATATCTTTTCAGACTCATATCTTTTAAGATTATTATCATAAATACATGGGATTTTCAGTATTTGTTCTCTATATTTCTTTAAAGAAAATGAAAAGGAGACTTTAGGTGTATCAACGTTATATCATATCCCAAAGAGTTAATTTTTTATCCGAGAGGTGACGTTAACCACGTCACCTCTCGGATAACAGGTAAAAATCAGGTAAAAATAGAAGAGCTATTAAAAATTAATATACTAGAAAAAGTTGTATGAATTAACAAAATATTTTGTGAGTTCAATCTCAATATATGATATAGAAAAGAAAACATGCTTGCATATGTTCTCCCTTTATTAGGCGGTAAAAGCGCAGGCCAGTTTTCTGCCACGGGCGCCAAAGGATCTAGTTACGGCCATGACTATATGCGCTAAAATTAAAGTTAAATTTGACAACCTCTTGTGACCAGTTCTGTTACGAAGACTGTATTTCCATTTCCCCGTACGTAGTTAACTCTTCTGCTTCGATATCCCCCGTGTCAGCCCAGAGAACATTCGTTTATATTCTCCGGGCAGAAGGGAAATATCCTTCACAAAATTTATCTCAAAATAAAGGCTGTGCTCAACCCCGATTTGTCTCCCTGCCTCAAATTGCATTGGCCCTTTTAAAAAATCTCTGCAAATTGTCCCGGTTTCCTTGACATTTACGTGAAGGATAGTAGACGGGGTGTCAGTCGGCAAAGGCAACACTCGCGTAACTGGAGGGTTGCAGGTTTGGAGCCAGAGCTGACCTAAAATCTGCTTTGTTCGTTAAATGTGACTGGGGCACGTAAAATATATTCTTGGTCACAATGTCCTCCAAGTTCTCAATCAATACTTCTGGTTAGTGGCAGAACAAGCCTATGGGTCTTCTGCCTGGTCCCTGCTTCAAAATTACGAGGACCCACTTGAATATAATTTTTAATATAATTTGAAAAATTTACGAATAAAAACTAATTACAAAATTTTAAGACTAAAAAGTAGAGCATAAAATAAATGTAAAAAAATAGAAAATCGTTGATCTAGAGAAATTGCTTTATGAGTTTCTATAGGATAAGAGACATTTGTTAGGATGGGTTATGCGATTAAAAATAATGCATGGGGAACAATTAGAACAAGTGTCAAAGTAATATCTTTTCAGATATAATTGTATAAAGGTACTATTATTTTAAAATATTGATACAATTTTTAATTGTTTTATCTTAAATGCACCCCCCGCATTTCTTTTTAGTGAAGAGCTCATCATAATGGCTGTCCATTAACCTATATAAGCTTTTCAACACGCAATTTCTGCCACGGTAGCTCAGTCGGAAAAGCCAACGCTCTTGTAACTGTAGAGTTGTGGATTCGGAATCCTGCTTCAAAATTACGAGAACCCATTTGAGCAAGAAGGCGTACTTTTATCTTTGAGGTGCTCGTTAAAACGAAAGCCGCACCCCTTTGTTTTAATACGAGTAGCGTAATGCTCAATCGTGCTTAGTGTGACCAAGTGGAAAAAGAGAACAATAAGAACCATTTTACAGAGACACGGTAGCTCAGTTTTCAAAGGCAACGTTCTCGTAACTAGAGAGTTGCGGGTTCGGAGCCTGAGCCGGCCTAAGATCCGCCGTGTTCCTTAAAGGTGACTGGGCCGCGTAAAATATGTTCATGGCCACAATGTTCTTCAAGTTCTCAATCGATACCTCTGGGAATGGCAGGCTAAGCGTATAAGTCTTCTTCTTAAATCCTGCTTCAAAATTACGAGGACCTATTTGAGCAAGAAGGCGTACTTTTATCTTTGAGGTGCTTGTTAAAACGAAAGGCGCACCCTTTTGTTTTAATACGAGTAACGTAATGCTCAATCGTGCTTGGTGTGACCAAGTGGAAAAAGAGAACAATAAGAACCATTTTACAGAGACACGGTAGCTCAGTTTGCAAAGGCAACGTTCACGTAACTAGAGAGTTGCTCTTTCGGAGCCTGAGCCGGCCTAAGATCCGCCGTGTTCCTTAAAGGTGACTGGGCCGCGTAAAATATGTTCGTGGCCACAATGTCCTCCAGATCTCTATCGATACCTCTGCCGGTAGCAGGATAACCCTATGGGGTTTTCTGCTTGGTCCCTGATTCAAAATTAAGCTGACCCATTTAAGCATAAGTCGCACTTTCACCCTTGATGAGCTCGTTAAAAAGAAAGCACCCTTTACCTTAATATAAGTAGTATATGGCTCAATCATGCTTGGTTTGACTAAGTGTCATAACACAGCAAAAATAACAACAAATGAAGGACACCGTGGTGAAACTGAATCCATCAGAAACCTAGGAGTTTCAACGCTCAAGCTATCCACTACCTTCCTACTAGCTGGGATTAGTAAATTAATATACATAGCTATTATTTATAGTTCTACTGTTCCACATGAACTATAATTATAATATTGTTATTCAAATTTCTTTATTTATAATTGTAGTCAGCCTTTCATTTGAGTAAATCTTATATATCGTGAAGAGAAAAGTATCTCAATCCGAACAGCACAATTACTCAGAATAAAATCCTTAACAAGCTTTTTTCCCATATTTTAATGT
>CM063508.1:48636532-48654032 GCA_032207245.1 Pardosa pseudoannulata
CTAAATTTACTTTGCTTCTGACAAACTGTGCGCAGGTTTACAACACAAAGTAAGTTTTATTAACGATTTTTACTTTTTTTGTAAACAATAATTATCAGGTATGATTATTTAATTTTATTTAATTTTTTAACAGGAATCAGAAATACCCTGACTGAAACAATTTTAACTGAACAAAGAGACTCATCAATTTGAAGGAACTTTTAATGGAAATTTTTTTTTACATATCTTTTTAGACTCCATATCTTATTAAATTATTATCATAAATACATGGGATTTTCAGCATTTGTTCTCTATATTTCTTTAATCAGTTTTGTTGAATTTACTTTGCTTCTAAAAATTAAGAACTGTCTATATCAAACAAAACATAAGAGATGGTTTTAAAAATTTAAAAAATTTTTTGACAGACTCTGCGCAGGTTTACAAAAACATAAAGTAAGTTTCATTAATGATTTTTACTTTTTTGTAAAAATAATTGTTAGGTATAATTCTCCACCTATTTAAGTTTATAACATGTATCAGAAATATTACACTAAGGAATTAACAAAAAAGGTTAAATTTTGTTTAACATTTTCCATTTCAAATACTATAAATGTTAAATGATATATATAACTGTATTATAACGGAAATTAACGTTGCCGGTCGATCGATCCTAGATGGCAGTACTGAAACTCTAATCAGACAACACCGTAAACCTGTTAAATTAACTTGCATTCTAACTTTAAAGAAATGTTTAAATGGTAATTTTGATGACGTATAACGTAAAAAAATGCATACAATTTGATTTGCGTGCAAATAGGTTGCGACGACATGATAATTTTTTTTTTATTTTGTCAACTTGATTATAGCATGGGAACTATAGCAATATATTTAACGATAAAAAAATATTGTTATAGCATCATCGACAAAGAAATCTAGGTGACATTTAAAATTTTTTACTTTAATTTAGGAGTTTATTTATGCTAGATAATGATTATTAGATTTAGTTTTCATTGATGCATGAGGTAATATCAAGAAGTAAAGCAATAAAATTTCTTTGCAGAAACATTATAATTTTCTTTGTTTCCACGGTGATGAAATAGAAGTGTTTAACCGATAACAATAGATGCTTTGTATCCTGTTAAGACGTCATTTTTAATCTTAATATACTTCAAAGTTCTACGTTAGACTTCGCAATTTTCTTTCTAATAGAGCCACTACTGAAATTTATTAAGTTCTATCATTACCCAGTAAGCCCAGGCAATTCAAAATAATAGTGTATAATATCATCGTGCAACCAGCGGATATAATTCCGTTAAACAGAAAGGTGCACCCCTTTGTTTTAATCATAGTAGTGATGGCTCAATCGTGTTTGGTTTGACCAAGTGGCACAAAACAACAATATCAAAATATTACAGAGCCATGGTAGCTCAGTCCGTAAAGGCAACGCTCTCGTAACTGGAGTGTTGCGGGTTCGGATCCCGAGCCGACCTAAGATCCGTCGTGTTAGTTAAAGGTGGCAGGTCCCAATGGTCACTGGTATGTTCGTAGTCACAATGTCCTCTAATTTCTCAATTAATACCTTTGGAGGTGGCAGGCCAAGCCTATGGATGTTATTCTTGTTCCTGGCTTCTAAATTACGAGGACCCCCTTAACCCATTAGCGCCCACTGTCCTCATATGATGATTCTGTAAAAACCGCATTTTCCTTTATTAAGTGAAAAAGTATTCTTTTATTTACCAATAGTTCTGATAGATGTAAGTACTATATAGTATGATTTTGGTTTTTGAGTGCTACGATCTACTTCTTGCAACACGAGGGCTAATGAGACCAGGAACTACTGCTCAAAGCCGATTCCGAACGGCTACGAACATCCATGTCATAGTGGGATTCGAACCCACGAACTCCGGTTCCGAAGGCCAGTACCCTAACCATTCGGCCATCGTTCGGCACTATATAATATGAGATATGATATTTCTTTGGAATTAAGTAAAAAGAGTGCGGGAAAGATGCAGTAGAATTTCCCGCTTTTTTGATAATCACACCACACATTTTGTATAGTGCGGTTTGGCAAAATATTTGTGATTTAAGTTCTTTAAATTTGGTATAAATGTAATCTAGGTAATCCATTTGTTTCCATTAGAATGTTTATTACTATTTAGAGTTGTTAATGTGTACGTAGTAATCAGGAAAAGTTGTCCATCATCGTTTGAGGACGCTGGGCGTTTGGCTATAATTCGTATTCAGTATTCAAATATTTTCTCAAGTGTTTCTTACATTTTTTGCAGACAATCTATGTAGAAAAACTAAAAAATGAGTAAAAATAAAATATTTAAAACCTTAGAAGATGCAGCTGCTTATCTTTTTTCTGAAGAAATAGAGGCAGACATTATAGCAATGCCTCCTGATGTCGATGATCTAACAGATGAACAATTTGAGGATGATAATTTGGGTACTCCTGTTGTTTCAGACGTTGCAGTACATTAGAAATTACAATACCAGATAATAATGATGAATAATAATGGATAATTACCAGATAATACCAAAATACTTTGTAATAATGATATTATTTTGGATAAAAAATGAAAACAATTCCCGTAAACTTAAAAGACAAGATTGAGTTGTATGGACTAATGAAACTTTTGCCTTATTAGTAGGATGGTAGATATGGCTGTTGTAAATGGTTAGGTTATTTATAAAACGATCCATGGTTAAGTCGATGCCAATCAAAGATTTTAGAAGATATATTGCAGTAACCTATTTGAAAAAGTTAGCCGATTCAAAAGCAATGCCAGGAAGACCAACACAAAGGCAGATAACATCCAGATCCCATGTGC
Source organism: Pardosa pseudoannulata (assembly GCA_032207245.1). Lineage (NCBI taxonomy): Eukaryota > Metazoa > Arthropoda > Arachnida > Araneae > Lycosidae > Pardosa > Pardosa pseudoannulata. The sequence continues at coordinate 48,639,346 of CM063508.1, forward strand.
TTCCTGACTTAAAATTCGACAACATTCAGCATGTTATTGGCAAGAGGGAGAAACAAAGACGTTGCTGATATGATAACTGTTCTTAAAAACATATTGTATGAAATGCAATGCAACATTATGTATCCAATGTTTTCCTCTTTTTCATACAAAAATTCAACCTTAAAATGTAAAATAGAAAGTTTTATTGTATGTATAAAAATAAATTTTAATTTTTAACGTTATTTTCCCTATTACTTGATTTATACATTAAAACTGTATAATTTTATGTAAAAGAAAAATTATTTTTACATACAAATGCCCAGCGTCATCAAATGAAGACAGCTTAAAAGAGATGGTTGCAGTTAAAAAAATTCAAAATGCTTTTAAAATACTCTTAATTTATGCATTTCTACCCATATCTATCAATTTCAAGGAAAAATTCCAAAATTTGTTAATTTGGGCGTTAAAGAGATAAGCATAAGTCGTACTTTTACCCTGGCAGTACTCGTTAAAACGAAAGGCGCACCCGTTTGATTTAATAGGAGTAGCGTATGGCGATGTCATGTTTGGTTGATCCAAGTGGCATCAGAAACAATAACAAAAGATTTTCTTTGTACTGGGTAATTATTTGGTATAAATGTGAATGGTCAGAATAGAGGACTGAACTGTGTCTTGAACCTCAAGCTGCTGAAATCTCGGTAACTCTATGTAACATTAATCCCTTTAAGGCTTTTGAGGTTATATAGTCCATACTGAAAAATACAAACTAGAGATGGACAAACTAAATAAAAAGTTTGGCTAAAGTTTGTATCTGCCCCGAGGCAAATTTGAACAATAAATGATATTCATTTAATATAATAAATTACAATAAAAGTTATTTTTATCTCCAATCCAAGTGTAGTGCTAATTATTTTTTTCTCCTACTTAATTTTATATACAAGTATAGTTTAATTTCAAATTAGGAAACATAGAGATGTGTGAGGGCTTCTTTTCGTTAGAAGAATCTGGTGCCTGAATTAAAGTTTACATTCTGAGAATGTTGATATCTTTCAGATAATAGTATTTTAGTTCTACTGAGACATCATTATTTCCTTGAGAAACAAAAATAACTTTGAATCTTGAATGCCTAAATGGTAATTTTGATGACGCATAACACAAAACAGAAGAAAGTTGAAAGTTTTGTGGTATTCACATTAGATTTTTTAAAGCTCCCTATGTATTATTCAGTATTTGGGTATATTGCTAATGTATAATACTGCGATACAAAGAATTAAAACAGTGCATTTGAAAAGTAAACACAAGTTTTCAAGAGTCAAAACTGTTGAATAAATTCCTCTTGATTCGCAACAAATATCGAAATAATTACAGCCTCGAAAAATTTCCTTCCATTTACGTTCTGATTCCTTACAAAGTGTATAATAAATCTTCCGAAATTTCGAAAACATTTTGTCGTTTGGGGATGAGTAATTTTTGATTTAGGATGAAATGATAAAACACTGACGGGATTTTTATGATCTTAATATGCTGTTGATGTATTCAAAAAAGAGAAATAGAATTATTATCGTGTTATGGGGATTATACCAGTAAATTGCATTATTTGTAGTGATTTAAGATAGCAACAATAAAGAACACCTTTTTGGAAGCTCATGTGAAAGACTTAATATAGATCTGGATATAATTGCAGGTTTGAAAATTTCCATCCTGATTCACTTCAGTTGTCAAAATGTACAAGAAATCTGCCGAAGGATTTTGTGGACTGCGATGAATAATTTTGGATTCAGGATGAAATAATAAAACACTGACGCGATTTTTAGGATCCTAATATGCTGTTGATGTATTCAAAAAGAGAAATATAATTATTATCGTGTTATGGGGATTATACCAGTAAATTGCATTATTTGCAGTGTTTTAAGATAGCAACAATAAAGAACACCTTTTTGGAAGCTCATGTGAAAGAGTTAATATAGATCTGGATATAATTGCAGGTTTGAGAATTTCCATCCTGATTCACTTCAGTTGTCAAAATGTACAAGAAATCTGCAGAAATTGCCAATGGATTTTGTGGATTGGGATGAATGATTTTTGATTCAGGATGAAATAATAAAACACTGACGCGATTTTTATGATCCTAATATGCTGTTGATATTTTCAAAAATGAGAAACAGTGTTAGAAAATGTAACACATTTAAAGTTTATATCAGAAATAACCCTGTGTATGCCACCACATAATAAACGAAACATTTGAATAAAAATTATAATTATTATCCTGTTATGGGGATTATACCAGTAAATTACATTATTTGCAATGTTTTAAGATAGCAACAATCAAGAACACCTTTTTGAAAGCTCATTACGAGAAAGAGTTAAATATTTGGTTACATACTGATATACAACACGATGATACAAATGATTAAATTTCCTTTTAAAAATAAACACAAATTTCACGATCGAAAAAGGAGAATAATTCCTCTTGATTCGTATAAAGATCTGGATATAATTGCAGGTTTGAGAATTTCCATCCTGATTCACTTCAGTTGTTAAAATGTACAAGAAATCTGCCGAAATTGCCGAAGGATTTTGTGGATTGGGATGAGCGATATTTGATTCAGGATGAAATAGTTAAACTCTGACGCAATTTTTATGATCCTAATATGCTGTTGATATATTCAAAAATGAGAAACAGTGTTAGAAAATTTAACACATTCAAAGTTTATTTCAGAAATAAACCTGTGTATGTCACGATAGACGAAACTTTTGAATAAAAATTATAATTGTTATCGTGTTGAGGGGATTATACCAATAAATTAAATTATTTGCAATGGTTTAAGATATCAACAATCAAGAACACCTTTTTGAAAGCTCATTACGAGAAAGAGTTAAATATTTGGTTACATACTGATATACAACACGATGATACAAATGATTAAATTTCCTTTTAAAAATAAACACAAATTTCACGATCGAAAAAGGAGAATAATTCCTCTTGATTCGTATAAAGATCTGGATATAATTGCAGGTTTGAGAATTTCCATCCTGATTCACTTCAGTTGTTAAAATGTACAAGAAATCTGCCGAAATTGCCGAAGGATTTTGTGGATTGGGATGAGCGATATTTGATTCAGGATGAAATAATAAAACACCGACGCGATTTTTATGATCCTAATATACTGTTGATATATTCAAAAATGAGAAACAGTGTTAGAAAATTTAACACATTCAAAGTTTATTTCAGAAATAACCCTGTGTATGTCACGATAGACGAAACTTTTGAATAAAAATTATAATTGTTATCGTGTTGAGGGGATTATACCAATAAATTAAATTATTTGCAATGGTTTAAGATATCAACAATCAAGAACACCTTTTTGAAAGCTTATTATGTGAATGAGTTAAATATTTGGTTACTTTGCTGATATACAACACGGTGATACAAATGATTCAAATTTGTTTTAACCCCTTGATTTACAAGTAAAACAGAATCTGATGTGTCCGAGAAATACTTTATAGTTCTGTCTCATCTAAACAATTTTGTGCAAGTTGAGAACGTTTTATTTTGAAATTTACATTGTTATGTAACATTTATTGAAGTTTATATATGATGCTAATGTACAATAATTTAATAACAGTATAAAATTATGGTTAATATAATGCTGCACGATGTCTGTCAAAGACAGCTATTGACGTCTGGAAGACGTCAAAGTCTACTTTGGCACATGAAATGATTGACGCCTTCCAGATGTCATTGTATGTCAAAGGGTTAAAAATAAACATTAATTTCAAGATCGAAAAAGGAGAAAAATTCCTCTTGATTTGAACAGAGATCTAAATATAATTGCAGGTTTGAGAATTTTCATTCCGATTCATTTCATTCGCTAAAATGTATAAGAACTCTGCCGAAGTTACCGAAAACATTTGTGCATGGGGATGAGCGATTTTTGATTTGGGATGAAATAATAAAAGACTTACGTAATTTTTAAAATACACCAGGCCTAACGGGCTGGTGGTATATTTGAAACTGACAAACTGTTTTAGAAAATTTAGCACATTCGAAGTTTATTTCAGCAATAATATTATGCATATGTTCAAATAACGAACGAAACTAGTACGAAAATAATAGTTATTATACACATTGTATAAAAGATTAGAACAGTACGTTTTAAAGAAAAACAAATTTCATGTTTAGGAAGAGGAATATAATTCACCTTCGTTCCTATACAGATCTAGAAATAATTCTAGAGTTGAGAGTTTCCCTCTCGGTTCCATCCTGATTAATTTCAATCGTCAAAACGTACAAGAAAATTGGCGAAATCACCCAAACATCATGTGCCTGCTGATATGTATAGTTAATTAGGAAATAATAAAGCACGGACTCGACTTTTATGATCCCAACGTGCTTGTGGTACAAGAAAAGGGCAAAAAGTATTTGAAAATTTAAAACATTCGAAGTTTATTTCAGCAATAACCCTGCAAATATAATCACACGACAAACAAACTTTTGTATAAAACTATAATTATTATCGTGTTACAAGTGTTCTACCAGTAAATAGCACTGTTTGCAATATTTTAAGATAACAACAATTAAGATCACCGTTTCTTTAAAAGATCATTATGTAGAATAGCTGAATATTTAGTTATGTTGTTGATAACAACAGTAAAGATCACAGTTTTTCTAAAGATCATTATATAAAAGAATCAAATATTTGGTTACGTTGCTGATATACAACATGATGATACAAATGATTAAAATTCGTTTTAAAATTAAACAAAAATTGCAAGATCGAATGAGGAGAATAATTCCTCTTGATTCAAAGACAGATCTGGATATAATTCAGGGTTTGAAAATTTCCTTCCAAATTTCCTTCCTAAACCATTTCAATCTCCAAAATGAATAACAAATCTGCCGAAATTGCCAAAGGATTTTGTGGATTGGGATGAGCGATATTTGATTCAGGATGAAATAATAAAACACTGACGCTATTTTTATGATCCTAACGTGTTGGTGTATATTAGAAACTGATAAACTGTTTTAGAAAATTTAGCCCATTCGAATTTTATTTCCGGAATAATGTTATGCATGTGATCAAATAAAGAACAAAACTGATATGAAAATTATACTTATTATTAAGTTTTCTTTGGAATTTTATGAGTAAATTACTTTATTTGTGATGTTTTAAGACAACACCAATCAGGAACATCGTTTTTCAATGCTCACTGCTTAAATATCTAGTTTTAAAAGTTTAGGAAGAGGAATATAATTCACCTTAGTTTCTATACAGACCTCGAAATAATTCTAGAATTGAGAATTTATCTCTCCTCTCGGTTCCGTCCTAATTAATTTCAATCTTCAAAAATTACAAGAAATTTGGCGAAATCACCCAAACATTATGTGCCTGCTGATGTGCATAGTTCAGGACGAAATAATAAAACACGGACTCAATTTTTATGATCCCAACGTGTTGGTGGTACAAGAAGAGGGCAAAAAGTGTTTGAAAATTTAAAACATTCGAAGTTTATTTCAGCAATAACCCTGCTAATATAATCACATGACAAACTTTTGTATAAAAACTATAATTATTATCATATTACGAGTATTCTACCAATAAATAGAACTATTTTTGATATTTTAAGATAACAACAACCAAGATCATCCTTTTTCGAAAGATCATTATGTAAAAGAGTTAAATATTTGGTTACTTTGCTGATATACAACACAATGATACAAATGATTAAAATTCGTTTTAAAAATAAATACAAATTCCAAGATCGTATATGGAGAATGATTCCTCTGGATTCAGACACAGATCTGGATATAAATCAGGGTTTAAGAATTTCCATCCTAATTCATTTCAATCGCAAAAATGAATAAGAAATCTGCCGAAATTGCCGAAGCATTTTGTGCATGGGGATGAGCAATTTTTGATTCAGGATGAAATTATAAAATATTGAAGCAAATTTTATGGTCCTAACATGTTGGTTATATATTCAAAACTGCCAACCTGTTTTAGAATAATTAACACATTAGAAGTTTATTTCAGGAATAATGTTGTGCATATGATCAAATGATACTTATTATCTGGTTTTCTTGGGAGTGTTAAAAGTAAATTGCTTTATTTGGGATGTTTTAAGGGAAGAGCAATGAAGAACATCGTTTTTCAATGCTCACTGCTGAAATATCTACAACACATTGTATAAAAGATTAAAACAGTACCTTTTAAAGAAACACGAATTTCAAGTTTAGGAAGAGCAATATAATTCATCTTCGTGTGTATACAGATCTCGAAATAATTCTAATGTTGAGAATTTCCCTCTCGGTTCCGTACTGATGAATTTCAATCGTCAAAACGTACAAGAAAAATGCCGATATCACCCAAACATCATTTGCGTGTGGATGTGCATGGTTCAGGGGGAAATAGTAAAACACAACTGAGTTTATTTTTATAGTAGTAACTTGCTGGTGGTATACGAAAATCTCAAAGAGTGTTAGAAAATTTAACATATTCCTTTTTATTTTAGCAATAGCCCTGCATATATAATCACATGACAAAAGGAACTTTTGTACAAAAACTATTTTTTCTAACGCAGGTGATACTGATATTAACATAACCCCTTAACAAGGACCGAGAACCTGTTACTCGTTTAACATCACCTGAGGAGCACGTGTAGCTTAAGGTATGCTACAGACGCGAATAACATTACCCCGGAAGGAAATAATAAAACACTGACTCGATTTATTTGATCCCAACATGTTGGTGGTACAAGAAAAGGCAAAAATGGTTTGAAAATTTAAAACATTCGAAGTTTCTTTCAGCAATAAGCCTGCTAATATAATCACATGACAAACTTTTGTATAAAAACTATAATTATTATCATATTACAAGTATTCTAACAATAAAAGAACTATTTTTGATGTTTCAAGATAACAACAACAGAGATCATCGTTTTTCGAAAGATCATTATGTAAAAGAGTTAAATATTTGGTTACGTTGCTGATATACAACATGATGATACAAATGGTTAAAATTCGTTTTAAAATTAAACAAAAATTGCAAGATCGAATGAGGAGAATAATTCCTCTTGATTCAGAGGCAGATCTGGATATAATTCAGGGTTTGAAAATTTCCATTCTAATTCATTTCAATCTCCAAAAGGAATAAGAAATCTGCCAAAACTCCCGAAGCATTTTGTGCATGGGGATGAGCAATTTTTGATTCAGGATGGAATATTAAAACACTGACGCGATTTTTATGGTCCTAACGTGCTGGTGGTACATTGGAGACTGACAATCTATTTAGAAAATTCAACCCATTTGAAGTTTATTTCAGGGATAATTTTGTGCATATGATGAAATGATACTTATTAACAGGTTTTCTTGGGAGTTTTATAAGTAAATTACTTTATTTGTGATGTTTTAAGACAACAGCAATCAGGAACATCGTTTTTCAATGCTCACTGCTTAAATATCTACAACACATTGTATAAAAGATTAAAACAGTATGTTTTAAAGAAAAACGAATTTCAAGTTTAGGAAGAGGAATATAATTCACCTTAGTTTCTATACAGATCTGGAAATAATTCTAGAATTCAGAATTTCCCTCTCGATTCCGGCTGATTAATTTCAATCGTCAAAACGTACAAAGAAAATTGCCGATAATACCAAAACATCATTCGGTTGTGGATTTGCATAGTTCAGGGGGAAATAGTAAAACACTGAGTTGATTTTTATAGTAGTAACTTGCTGGTGGTTTACGAAAAAGGCAAACAGTGTTAGAAAATTTAACATATTCCTTTTTATTTTAGCAATAGCCCTGCACATATAATCACATGACAAACGAAACTTTTGTACGAAAACTATTTTTTCTAACGCAGCAGGAGATACAGACATTATCCTAACGCCTTAATAAGGCCGCGAACTTGTTTTTCATTTAGCATCATCTGAGGAGCACGTGTAGGTTAAGGTATGCTACAGTCGAGAATAACATTACCCCGCTGGTCCTCGTAATTTAGAATCAGGGATCAAGCAGAGGATCCCCAGAGGTACCATTTGAGAACTTGGAGGACTTTGTGACCACGAACATATTTTACTTGCCTTAGTCACCTTTAGCGAACAGGGCGGATCTTAGGCCGGCTCCAGCCCGGAACCCGTAATCTTTCAATTACGAGAACGCTACCTTTGCGACTGAGCGACCACGGCTCATTTGTAGAAAAACTAAGATTATTATCGTGTTATGATTATTTTACCAGTAAATAGCACTATATGCAATGTTTTAAGATAACAAGAAGATCACCGTTTTTCAAAAGATCATTATATAAAAGAGTTAAATATTTGGTGACACTACTGATATACAACACGGTGATACAAATGATTAAAATTCGTTATAAAAATAACCACAAATTTCAAGATCGAAGAAGTTGAATAATTCCTTTGATTCAGATACAGATCGGGATATAATTCCGGGTTTCAGAATTTCCATCCTAATTCATTTCAAACTCCAAAATGAATATGAAATCTGCCGAAATTGCCGAGGTATTTTGTGCATGGGGATGAGCAATTTTTGATTCAGGATGGATTATTAAAACACTGAAGCGATTTTTATGGTCCCAACGTGCTGGTGGTATATTCGAAACTGACAGAGTATTTAGGAAATTCAACACAAGTTTATTTCAGCAATAATTTTGAGCATATGATCAAATGACAAACGAAACTTTGGTATAAAAATTATACTTATTATGGCATTTTGATGGGAATTCTTTCAGTAAAGTGTGTTATATGCAATGTTTTCAAACGGCAACTATTAATCCTTTTAAGGGCAGTGGTTTCGCAGCGAAACAACCTGTTAATACTTTTTACCTCTTTTAAACACATTAAATTTTGTCTTTTTTGACTCTTTAAACTATAACTATATTGTATCAGTATATTAATTTATTTTTCTTTGAAATATACTTTATTGAGTTTGCTTTATGTGGAAGAATCAAGAGTTCGATTTTCTTCATGATCTCATGTGAAAATACTTACCTAAAACATTACTTATAAATTGTTGAGCTATTTATTAATTACAATATTTTAAGGGTAATTATTCATTGCTCTCCAAATTTAATTAAAATTTTAAGAAAGAAATATTTTTCTGCTGCACAAGGAAAGAGTTTCACAGTCAGATCAGCCTCTCTAAATCTCGCCCCCCCCCACAAAAAATATAAAAATATTTTTTTCATATATTTCACATCTATAAGGTTCTTAGATAAAATTTATAATCTAATTCCATGAAATACCAAAGAATTTGTCATCGGAATGTTCAAAGGGTTAAGAGCATCGTTTTTCAAATCTCTCTATGCACCTCAAGGGCATCAAATTTAGGATATAGTGCAGATCTACAACGTGCAATACTAAGTGTTAAAAGAAAGCCTCAAATTTAGAATGGCCCAAAATCCTTTCTCCCAACTGTCTGTTTTAAATTTACAAATTTTATATCATATGATTTATAGTCAAATTTTATTATTAGTTATTTTTATATACATATATTTATTAATTATATAAATTTACCATGGTAATACATTTTAAAAGAAACAACAATTTCAAGAGTGATCAAAAGAGAATATTTCTCCTTGATTCCGATACAGATCTTGACTTAATTCGAGGTAGGAATGTTCCTCTCATTTCAGTCACGAAAGCGTACAAGAAATCACCGAAATTGAAGTATTATCTTTTGCCTGTGGATGTGCGTTGTTAGTTCAGGAGGAAATAATAAAACACTGACGTGATTTTTATGGTCTTGACGTGCTGGTGTTATATTCGACTTTCAGAGAGAGAGCGTGAAAGCGAGACGGGGTGAAGAGTAATAATAATAAAAAAATTCTTCTTTGCAGAATATTGCCATTTCCTGCCTCTTGCGGAATTCATTGGTACGCTCACGCACCAGGTGTCAGAAAGAAGATATTCGGGGAATGGAAGTTGCAACACTTTGAGGGGTTTGAGCACGATGTATTTATTCTGTCAACAAATCGGGTGCATGCAAATGGGGAAAAAATAGCATACATAGATTTTAGAATAGCACTCTCTGACGAAAAGTTAATTCAAAATAATACAGCAGTCAGCCTCAAATTTAGAATGATCCAAAATCCTGACTTTCTCCCAACTGTCTGTTTTAAATTTACAAATTTTATATCATATTATTTATAGTCAAATTTTATTATTAATTATTTTTATATACACATATTTATTAATTATATAAATTTTACATGCTATAATATGCAATTTTTAAAATCATATTGACAGCCTTTACACTTTTTAAGGGATTTGAAAGGCAAAGTTTTTCAAACTTTATTGGTTTTAAATGTAAAGTTAGAGCACCCCTTATCAATTTAAAAATTAGAAACGAATATATGGAGGTTCCGTCCAAGGAGACATTCAGTCGCAGGTCTCATAGGAGCCAATTGGTCAAGAAACTACTGTACTAGAGATTGCAAGTTGGAAGCTAAAATGTAAAAGCCTCTGTGTATCAAAACAATAGACCGTAGCACTACAAACCAACCAACCAACACACTGAACCCAAAAGGACGATTCCAGAACTCCATCCTCGCGGGACTTATAGGAGTCAATTGGTCGAGAAACTACTTTAATAGTGATTCTAATTTAGAACCCAAAATGTAAAAGCCTCTGTGTATCAAAACAATAGATCGTAACACTACAAACCAACCAACCAACACACTGAACCCAAAAGGACGATTCCAGAACTCCATCCTCGCGTGACTTATAGGAGTCAATTGGTCGAGAAACTACTTTAATAGTGATTACAATTTGGAACCCAAATTGTAAAGGACTCTGTGTATCAAAACAATAGACCGTAGCACTACAAACCAACCAACCAACACACTGAACCCAAAAGGATGATTCCAGAACATTCTCGCTGAACTCATAGGAGTCAATTGATTAAGAAACTACTGTACTAATAATTGCAAGTTGGAACCCAACATGTTAAAACTCTTGTACAACAAAACAATAGACCGTAGCGCTAAAAACCAACCAATCAATCACCCACTGAACCCGAAATGACGATTTCAGAATTCTATTATCCTTCTTAGGATTGTAGAGATATTGACATACAGTAATGCAAACAAATAACAGGCGTAATATGTACATAAGTTCACGGAGTGTGAGGAGAGGAGGAGGATGTTAATGCTACATTTTATACATAAGGAAAAAATTGCAAAGTGGCAGTCATCGGTGACAAAATGTGTATATTCTGCAAAGCATGGTATGCAGCTGTTACACTGTAAATACGATCGCTAGATAGATGCATTTTTGATTCTCAATACATGTGAAGTTTCACAACTCTTTGGACTTTGTCTCCTGATTTCGTGACTGTAATTCTATTATGATTTATTTTGTCTAGCAAGCCCGGATAAATTAAATAATAAGAACTATATATATAAAAATTAAACAACATTTGATCCTTTAAATACATTATATGAGGATAGGTATTGAAAAACACTTTCATTTTTAGTTTCGTTTTTGGTTTTCGAATTTAGTTACATTTATGAATGAAATTAGATTAGCCCCTTCCATTCTGCCATTCTACGAATAGTACATGAAATTTAATCTCACGCTATTAAGAATATTTACAAAATGTGCCCCGATATCCGCATGTTTTATGAAAATGACTTGTATTTAAAACATGATTTTCCCCTCAAAATGGTTGACAAACAATGGTTGAATGGTTAGGGATCTGATCATCAGTACCAGAGTCTGTGGGTTTGAATGCCACTGGCATGGTCGTAGGCGTTCCGAATCGGCTGTAAGCAGTAGGTCCCGGTTTCGTTAACCCTTGTGTAGCAAAAAAGTAGACTGTCGTTCTCCAGATCAAACCAAACCAAAAAAATAGTTATACTGGTCTCAAAATACTCTAAATGAGTATTTTTAGACAAGGATTTTTTTGCTATGTAAGATTCCAATATCCAATAAGAAAGTCTATTTTCTTTACATTATAGATATTTTTAATATTAATTAGAAATATTGGCTTATAGACATTATATAATGTTTGATGTCGTTTTTAGCTTACTTTAATAATTAAATTCGGGATTTAGGGATAATTGATTAGGTGCTCTAAAATCCAATAAAGACTTTAAGAAATAACTAAATTTATTTCACCAAAACAGAAATTCGGACCTGAAAAAGTTAAAATTATCGATTTTCAGCGAAATTTCATACCTCTCAAATTCTCTCGTCTTAAAAAAATGTTAACAATAAATGGACGACACATTTATGCGAGAATTTCCCCTCGTTTACTCGAATGGTCAGCAATAGAGCGTCTGCCGCAAACCTCAATATATTTCAATTTCTTCATCCTCTCTGTCTGTTATCCATCCTGCCTGTGATCGTTGTGGCCCAGCAGGTGTCCTCATTTTTCCTACTTAATTAAGACCGGCGATCATAAAAGATCTGCAAAAGCGAAGAAAATTATGAATAAATATCCAGCGTTTGAATAACAGTCTCATGGTCGTATGTTTTAGTATGAACTTCAAACAGGCAGAAATCTTTTTTGATTTTCCGTAGATATTACTCTTTTTGGGATCCATATTATAAGGAAATAATATTTGAAGAAAAGATCTGCAAAAGTGAAGAAAATTATGAATAAATATCCAGCGATTGAATAACAGTCTCGTGGTCATATGTTTTAATATGAACTTCATGTACGAAAAAATCTTTTTGATTTTCCGTAGATATTACTCTTTTCGGGTTCCATATTATAACTAAATAATATGTGCGGGAAAGATCTGAAAAAGCCAAGAACATTATGAATAAATATCAAGCTTTTGAATAGCAGTTTCAGGGTCGTATGTTTTAATATGAACTTCATGCAGGAACAAATCTTTTGGACATTCCGTTGATTTTACTCTTTTAGGGTTCCATATTATAACTAAATAATATGTGAGGGAAAGATCTGCAAAAGCCAAGAACATTATGAATAAATATCAAGCGTTTGAATAGCAGTTTCAGGGTCGGATGTTTTAATATGAACTTCATGCAGGAACAAATCTTTTGGACATTCCGTTGATTTTACTCTTTTAGGATTCCATATTATAAGGAAATAATATTTGTGGGAAAGATCTGCAAAAGCGAAGAAAATTATGAATAAATATCAAGCATTTGAATAACAGTCTCGTTTTCGTATGTTTGAATATGAACTTAATGCAGGAAATAAATCTTTTGGACATTCCGTAGATTTTATTCTTTTCGGGTTCCATATTATAAGGAAATAATATTTGCGGGAAAGATCTGCAAAATCTAATAAAGTTATGAATAAATATCAAGCATTTGAATAACAGTCTCGTTTTCGTATGTTTGAATATGAACTTAATGCAGGAAATAAATCTTTTGGATATTCCGTAGATTTTACTCTTTTCGGGTTCCATGTTATAAGGAAATAATTTTTACAGGAAAGATCTGCAAAATCGAAGAAAGTTATGATTAAATATCCAGCGTTTGAATAACAGTCTCGTGGTCGTATGTTTGAATATAAAATTCATGAAGGAAGAAATCTTTTGGACATTCCGTTTATTTTACTCTATGATTATTTTTAGTTGATTTTTAACTATGTTGATTTTTAGTTTAGGGTTCCATAATATAAGGAAATTATATTTGCTGGAAAGATCTGCAAATCAAAGAAAGTTATGAATAAATACAAAGCATTTGAATAACAGTCTCGTGGTCGTATGTTTGAATATGAACTTAATGCAGGAAATAAATCTTTTGGACATTCCGTAGATTTTATTCTTTTCGGGTTCCATATTTTTAGGAAATAATATTTGCGGGAAAGATCTGCAAAAGCGAAGAAAATTATGAATAAATATCAAGCGTTTGTATGACAGTCTTGTAGTCGTATGTTTTAATATGAACTTAATGAAGGAAGAAATCTTTTGGACATTCCACGGCTCTAGTGTCCCATTTCACGGTTCTAGTGTTAAAACCTATGATATTAAATATAAAAATTGTATAGTTTTTACCTTTTTATTTGATATCATAGCTATATAATTTGGATATCTCAAAAGATTGATGTAAAAATAAAATAAATAACTCTTTTGAAGGTTTAAAAGTGATATATATTCGATTAAATGTAAAGATAAATTTTAAGAAAGATACTATAAATCACTGTATTATATAAGGCAGTGAATAAAGACAAGATATTATTACTTTTTTATATTTATTTTATTTACCCCGGAATTATGTTTTCATGAAGAAATTTTAAACTGTAATCTCGATCATTATGGAATTTTTAATTGCTTTTGATAATTATATATTGAGTTTAGTGTGGTTTTTATGTCTGCCTGCATTTAATGTGTGAAGCTTTTTCCATCCTTTCCAGACCAGATTTGTATATCTCATCTTTGCCTTAAAGATGCATGATTTCCATGCTTACAATGTAAAATTGAATTTTATTTGTGACTAGTCTAAGGTCAAACATATGAAAAACAACATTAATGAATGATCACATGTATGAATGATCATATGTATTGTAATCTGACAGATTTTCAAATTAACATTCAATAAAATGAAGCTTTCACAGCAATTTCTCATCCACTATTTTTGTGATCTGGTGAGAGATGTGTAATCGGGCTTTTAACCAACGTTTCTTTTAGAGTTAGTTAAAAAATTGTTTTTGCAAATCTATTTTTCGATAACTATATAATTTTCGAGTATCTGCAATTTTTTATAA
>CM063508.1:48661532-48666532 GCA_032207245.1 Pardosa pseudoannulata
TATATTTGGTGGTTATAGCATCTATAATTTTCCTTTGAATGAGGAGGTTCCATAGTTTAAAAAATAAAATACTTATTTACTTTTATAAAAGGCTACAATTGCAGTTATAAACACTTCGAGGTTAACACGCATTTGGAGTGGAAAATGAAAATTTGAATAGACGTTGAAAAGAGCAACCTGAAGCAAAGTGCAAAGCGTATGAAGTGACTAACTTTAATAAAAAATCCTCTGTTCTTTTATTTGGCGCACCACTGAGCATGTGTTAACCTTTATTTGCATATTCCGCGCTGCCACACATTTTAACCTATTATTATAAAATGCAAATAGAAGTTTCCAATCCTGCCTCTTCAACGAGAGAAAAGGTTTATTACCCACCATTATAACAATCTACCCATAAGGTTAATCATAATGAGTGTATGAGAGAAATTATGACCAATGTATAGGATCCATTTAATGATCACAATAACCCTGGCTGTTACAGAAATATAAGTCAATATACAATTTTCCAGCCAGAGGAGTACTATCTCTTTAAGGCTCATTGAAAAAAGATTAGCTGGTATCACGAGGATTAGACTCTCTTAGTGACATTTTTGTTACTGCATTATTGCTACTTATAAGATGATCCAATATTAGAAGAAACATGTGTTATGGTCTACAGATTCGTTTGGGAAAGGTACAAAGGAGATTTGAATACAAATGTGAATCTCCGTCACAATCGTGGGAAATGATATATTTTAGTATATAATGTATAGTGAACAATTGCTTGTTCTGATAGTGTTGATTACGCTGAGATTACTCCGTTATTGCTACACATGACATGCTCCAATATTGGAAGAAACATGTGGTATTGTCTACAGACTCGTTTGGGAAAGGTACAAAAGAGATTTGAATACAAATGTGGATCTCCATCACAATCGTGGGAAATGATATATTTTAGTATATAATGTATAGTGAACAATTGCTTGTTGTGATGGTGTTGATTACGCTGGGATTACTCCGTTATTGCTACTCTTACCGACATGCTCCAATATTGGAAGAAACATGTGTTATTGTCTACAGACTCGTTTGGGAAAGGTACAAAAGAGATTTGACCTTTGTCATAGAATACAAATGTGGATCTCCGTCACAATCGTGGGAAATGATATATTTCAGTATATCATGTATAGTGAATAACCTCTTGTTCTGCTAGTGTTGATTACGCTGGGATTAACTGCTTCATTCAAGATTGCAAACAGCTATATACTTAGGAATAAATTTAGAATCCAAGTAATCGGCATCTTATATACCTGAATTTTATCCCGTATTATTTTAAACACACAGTCGTTTACATTATAAGCGTAATACAGACCTGGCATACAAATATTAATAAAATATTTAAAAAGATAAAAAACAATAAGGGTTACAAAATATCAAAATAAGGCAATTTGTCGCAACGTCACGAACTACTATAATGCCCTTCCCATTCATTTTCATTTTTACAACAGCCAATAGACAAACAATAAACTGCCCTTCCGTTTGAAACTGAACCCAGGATTGCCATAATTTGAGAATTTGCCCTACTGCGTGAAATTGCCTTATTTGGAAACATTGTTTGTATATGTATTAATTCCCTGTCAATATTTTAAAGTTATCTAGAAGATAAGGTCTTTATCTAAATCCTTTATTCCAAATCTTTATATGGATAAGAATTAACTGGGATATAATATTCATCCAGACACAGTTCGAATAGATTTTTAGAACAGATTCTTATAATTAGATCTCGACTACTAAAATTTTGATCGTAGTTTCCTGACATTAAAAATAATTTAACTTTGAAATTCCAATAAATTTACAAATATTTCCTGCTATATATGCTAACAGGTCTCTCTATCTATATCCATCTGTTAGCTTTAGGGCTGTTAATAATTTTAGTTAATAAATATGTTAATAATATTAGCGCAAACTACAAATATTGATAAGCTAGAGTATAACATGCTTTTCATTGGTAGCATTCGAGTTACGTTAGCACATGAAAGGATAAAAAATCTTCTTTTATTTAATACACTCAATGCTTTACAGAATGTATAAAAGCTAATGTAGAGCTATAAATATAAAGATATTTAAGTCTAACCGGTAGTTCACTGGCTTTATAATTTCGAGTTACATTAGCACAGGAAAAGATAGAAAATCTTAAATTTCATACACTCAATGTTTTACATAATGTATAAAAGCTAATGCAGAAATATAAAGATATTTAAAACATTCCGGTAGTTCGTTGACTTTATAATTTCGAGTTACGTTAGCACAGGAAAGGATAGAAAATCTTCTTTAATTTAATACACTCAATGTTATACAGAATGTATAAAGGTTAATTCAGAAATATAAATATAAAGATATTTAAATCGTTCCGGTAGTTCATTGGCTTTATAATTTCGAGTTATGTTAGCACAGGAAAGGATATAAAATCTTCTTTAATTTAATACACTCAATGTTATACAGAATGTATAAAGGTTAATTCAGAAATATGTATAAGGGTTAATGCAGGAATATAAATATAAAGATATTTAAATCGTTCCGGTAGTTCGTTGGCTTTATAATTTCGAGTTACGTTAGCACAGGAAAGGATAGTAAATCTTCTTTATTTTAATGCACTCAGTGTTACAGAGAATGTATAAAGGTTAATGCAGAAATATAAATATAAAGATATTTAAATCGTTCCGGTAGTTCGTTGGCTTTATAATTTCGAGTTACGTTAGCACAGGAAAGGATAGAAAATCTTCTTTATTTTAATACACTCAATGTTATACAGAATGTATAAAGGTTAATGCAGAAATATAAAGATATTTAAAACATTCCGGTAGTTCGTTGACTTTATAATTTCGAGTTACGTTAGCACAGGAAAGGATAGAAAATCTTCTTTAATTTAATACACTCAATGTTATACAGAATGTATAAAGGTTAATTCAGAAATATGTATAAAGGTTAATGCAGGAATATAAATATAAAGATATTTAAATCGTTCCGGTAGTTCGTTGGCTTTATAATTTCGAGTTACGTTAGCACAGGAAAGGATAGAAAATCTTCTTTATTTTAATACACTCAGTGTTACAGAGAATGTATAAAGGTTAATGCAGAAATATAAATATAAAGATATTTAAATCGTTCCGGTAGTTCGTTGACTTTATAATTTCGAGTTACGTTAGCACAGGAAAGGATAGAAAGTCTTGAATTTCAAACGCTCAATGTTTTACAGAATGTATTAAAGCTAATGCAGAAGTATAAATATAAAGATATTTAAATCGAACCAGTAGTTCGTTGGCTTTATAATTTTAGATCGCGTGCTTTTGTGAGAGGATTCAAGGATTGCGGTATCCGCAATCCTTGAATACAGTCCATTTCAAAAGCGTGACTCTAATTCAGTCTCTTCCTAACAGATTCTAAAATGGTGGACAAACTCCATTCAGGAAAAAACAGTTGAGCCCATTCACATCACTTCCCGAACTTAGAAAGTATGTTGGGTTGTTACTGAAGTGCCATTTGTTTGTACTTCCCGTCGCAGTATTTTTTAAACCCGTTTTTCACAAATTTTAAAGGAGTGAATTAATGAATAGAATGGTATGAGAATCCTAAAAACGCACTAAACACCCATTGTTGTTACTTTACAAGTAATAACGCTTGTTGTTACACGCGTTATGACTTCCGAAGCAAGTAGGGTTAAAAGACTTGCTGCGGCTTAGTGCGAATTATACGATCCAGTCTATGCTCTACGCTTCGGCTAATTACACCTGAAACTACATTTTAAAGACGACTATGAATAATTGTGGTAAAATTGAAATTAAAAAGAATAAATATGCCAAATAAAAATAGCTAAAGTATTTCATGAAGTGAATCTAGTCAAAAAGGCCTAAAACAGTCTAATCATATATCACCTTAACACTAGATTTACGGACGAGCCAATTTGACATAAAAAATTTGATCACTATATATATATATATATATATATATATATATATATATATATATATATATATATATATATATATATATATATATATATATATATATATATATGTGTGTGTGTGTGTGTGTGTGTGTAAGGAAAATTCTAAGGGGTTTTCAAAACTTAAATCAAGGGCTAAAAATTCCCGCGTGATTTTGCATTCCCCTTTTTAACCCTAAACCCAAATTGACCACTGGGGCTACAGTTTACGCGCTCAGAGAACGGACCTGACCAATTATAATCCTACATGGCCCTAGAGGACAATTTAGGAAATTTCCAAATAAAAAGGAGTAAACACTGTCGGAGACAGATTTTTCTAGACATATTTTCCCATAGATAATGACCCAAGTGTTAAGGGTCTTGTACATGCTAGCTGACTCTTCAGTCCCTATGATGAAGTGGGTGTCGTGTAATTACCACACATCCAAAAAATATTTATGTAACGTAACGGGTCAGGGCACCATGTGTCGTGTAGTCCTCGTTTTTATTTGATTATTAACCTGTGATCAAGTGTATAGTGGGATTTTATTTTGATTGCTTTGTGTAAAAGTATTTTAGTACTAAATTTAATCACAGGTTCTGAGAAACTACAGATATAAGATATGAAAATAAACTAAAAGCTAAATTACAGCATCCAAAACTAGCTTAATATAAAAAAAGTAAATTTATTATAATATATATATATATATATATATATATATATATAATATATATATATATATATATATATATATATATACATCTATGTAACCACAATCTGATTTTAATTTTCATAAAATATGCGTTATCAACACCTTCTAAATTAGTACTGACAATAATTTTTCAATACTTAAGTAATTATGTAAATATAAGAGAGATGACCTAATCTCAATTTCAAAAGGTATGTAAAAGGGGATACCTTTGGGGAGTTAAAATGGTGTGCCCGGAACACTGCTGGTTGATGGGTATCTATGGCTGATCAGGGTTGGGTATCTATGGATCTTTCGTCGGTTTGGTCAAGGGCTTCCTCCTGAGTTTTGGG
>CM063508.1:48676532-48741532 GCA_032207245.1 Pardosa pseudoannulata
AAAAAAAAAGATTATTTTTTTTAACCATTTTGGCTCCTTTTTGATTTTTGTGTCATGTCGAGGGACGTGTATTTTTCTGACAAAGTCAGCAAGGAATAGTCATTAATAAAAACTCCTTTTAGCTATTCAATTAATAGGACTCTTTTATTTTCGTCAATTTGCATTTTCCTCTGTTATAAAGTTCTGGAGCATTCCATATGAAGACAGTGAGTTGTGTCTGCCGCCATATAGTTCCACCAAAGAACCGGTGAAGGGTTATTGCGGGCTAAGGGAAAAATGGAATACTCAACAACATCAATAATTCTACAACAACAATAATTATTCTTCAATACATATTAAATTTTCCTATTTTTTCATGGTCTGCAATTTAATTTTCCTATAATTAAAAAAAAATTCCGAATATTTTTAACTTATACTATTATTTTATTATTTTTTTACATTTTAAAATTTTAGTTTCCGCAAAGAAATCTAAAGATCTAATAAGCAAAAGTTATTCACATATTGATATTTTTCTAGGTGTTTGGATTACTTATGATAATGCACTTAAAAATAATTCATTCCTAATTGCTTA
The DNA here is from genome assembly GCA_032207245.1 of Pardosa pseudoannulata. Lineage (NCBI taxonomy): Eukaryota > Metazoa > Arthropoda > Arachnida > Araneae > Lycosidae > Pardosa > Pardosa pseudoannulata. The sequence continues at coordinate 48,677,104 of CM063508.1, forward strand.
TTAGTCGGTTGATTTAGGATCGGTAATGACATTTATGTATTAATAATAATTTCAACAAATATAGTTTGCAAATAGGCTTTAACAAAGAAATTTCTGTTATTACTTGTTTGACTAATACTTAACTTCATTCTTTTTACTTTCCGGGAATTTCGTAATAATCTGAAGTTTTCGCTAATTATTCTAATTTACTCCGATATTTTTTCATAGGCGAGCGATTCTTTTTATCTTGTTCACGGCATCTTACCTCGTTATATTCCGTTAATTAATTATACCTAGGTTTGGCTTCTGTTTGAAGACCATTATCTTTAGTAAATATGTTGTGATTATCACGTTGCATGCAGTTCTTTTAATTTACGGCAAAACAAGACTTCATTGATCATTATCAATGCCTACGTTCTCTAGGGAACTTTTTGTTATTAATTTCGATTACCGTGTATCTATTTTCGAACTTTTTCAATTAAAAGAAATATATTATATGAATAGATTTTCCAGACGAAATTTTCATACACATTTTTGTTTATTTCCAATTAGTAGACACAAACCGCATTTATGCTGAAAGATTTTTTTTTCTGCAAATATATATATTTACAATTTTCTAATAAAAATGCCTAGCATTGCAGTGTATTATAAAATATCTGGCGCATTTTGATGTCTAATAATTCATAAAATAATAAAGATCGGTTTAAATTAATAAGATTAAGAGTAAAATATTGCAAAAGCTTTTATGGCACTTTCAGTTGAGCTTTCTTTGTGTTAAGGAAAATTCAAAGACGGTAATCAATTCCACTCCAGGTATGGGTAGGCCAGTCATCATTGACAGTACTTATCACAACTTGTCACATTTTCAGATTACAGGAATGATAAAATAATGAAGATTGATTTAAATTAATACAATAACTATTAAGTTGATTCAAAAGCTTTTATAGTTTTTGTCAGTGACGTTACACATGTGCGTCCTTTGTCTCAGGGAGATTTCTGAGATCGTAGTTGAAATCACATTACTTGCTTAGAAGTCTGTCGCCATCCTAGTGGTGATTTTAACCTGATAATTTTTGATATTTAATTATTCATAAAATAATAAAGATTGATTTAAGCTAATAACATTAAGGATTATAAAGATTCAAAAGCTTTAATGAACTTCGGCAATGAACTCCACTTGTGCTTTCTTTGTCTCAGATAATTTCAAGATGAAAGTTGACAATACGTTTAGCCTGTCGCCATCTACAACCACTATTGCGGCTGTAGATCCGATGAAAACATTTTTTATCGGATCAAATTGTGAATCTAAACCCTTCTCGAATTAACTTAATTGTATACACAAAATTTCATCAAAATCAGTCCAGTAGTATAGGAGGAGTTCTATTGCAAAAACACCGAAGAACATTTTTATATAAAAAGATATATGTAATGAGAAATTTAGCCCATAACAACGATAAAATAGCCGATATTTGCTTGGGTGCAGTCGTTAGTACAAATATATCCGAATGAAAAGAATTTCCGATGAAGAAATACAGTTTATTGTAGTATCATCTCAAGAAGACCTCTGAGTGAAAAATCAGAATTTATAGATGTGTGAAACAGCCAATCAGAGTGCTATTAATGGTTAATCACGTGGTTAACAGCTTAATTATAATTATATTTCAAAGAAAATTTCTGGCCATTCTATTCTAAAAATTGCAACTATTGGCGAAGATACGTTTGCTTCTGATTGTGGTAACCTTGGCGATATTGTTTACACCAAAATTAATTTCTGTTTAGCTCAATTAGTGTTACACCCTTTACGTAACTTAGTTTCGCTTCTGGCGCACCATTATGTGGTTAATAATAACACTTTGGCGAGCTAATCAGCACGTCACAACACTATTAAACCTAATGCACAGATTTTGGCGACAGCAACGGCATAAACGAGATGTGAGAATAAAGTCAACGTTCTATTTTCAAATTTTGCTCTTTCTTTTAGCTGCACTGTTTCCAGCGTAGATACCAGTTTCCATTTTGTGTAGATCTAAACATAACATATTCTACTACTTTGCCATTTAAGTATACATAACTAGTGACATCACGAAGTTTAAAAATACTTTAAGGGATTTTTAAATTCCAAAATAACTTTCGAGTAAGAGAGTGCTATATTTAACAGTACCTGGTGTTTTGTATATTATAAACACATTCAAATCCCACGATGCTGTTCATAAAACAAAACTAAAATTATAACCCAGGTCAGTGTTAAATCGCAAGAAGATAGGAAAGCGTTTTCAGAATATGGGTATCAAATATTTGGAGATAATTGAGGAGAGCTTAGTGTCTCAATTAATCTTTCATTTAAACAGATGGTTTGATACAGTTATCATTATAGTACACTTTTAATTAGGATTAATTTCTTTAATACAGCTTAATACAGCAAACACAAAAAATATGCTGTAGACAATTTTATCTCTATGTAAATCATTGATTGCTATATTACATTTTAGCTAACCTGCCTTTTCGCAGTCGAATGATAGCTGAATGGTTAGGGTGCTGGCCTTCGGTACCGGAGTTCGTGGGTTCGAATGGATGTTCGTAGCCGTTCGGAATCAGCATTAAACTGTAAGTCCCGGTCTCATTACCCTTTGCGTTTAAAAAAAGTTGACGGTAGCACTCCAAACCAAACCAACTATCTTTTTCGCTTGGTAAAATAAAACAATATATTCCGCGCAATAAATTTACGATCTTGTGCGTAGTCAGAAAACTGTAAAGAAAATGAGATTTTGATATAAAATAATTCTAATAAAACTAGAAAATATTAATGTTATATTATTTATAAAAATGAAACGTAAAGAAATAGTGAACGTTGCAATGCGTTTATGAAAATAATTGATTTCTATTTATTAAAATTTATAAACATATAGAATAAAAATAGCTAAATTATTAAAAATAATTATATATAAGGTATTATAATATAATAAAATAATTTTAAATAAAAACAAATAAAATTCACGCTTTAAAATATTTTGAGTATAAAATAATTCTTTTTAAAATTTCTGAGTTTTAACTAAAAATATTTTTTTAATCTTTGTCGAATTCTAAAACGTTTTTTTACGACATAACTTAAACTTTTTTTATTTTATTTTTGTGTTATTATAAATTAAAAATATTTTCCGCACATATTATGATACTGTTTGTTTATATAAATTGAATATTAATTTATAAGAAATATATTTATTTCTCTACGTTAAATTTTCATAAAAAAAATTCAGGCTTTCGAAATTAAATTGAGTTTTAATAATCTAAACTAAATAATTCTACAAATATCGTATTCATCTATAGATCGTTTTATAAATCTGTTTAAAATCAAAATGCAAAACAGATACCCAGGTTTATTTTGAAATTCAATAAAGATGTTTGGTAAAATAATTTGTAGGAATCGATCGAAATGTGAAATCGTAAGAAAAAATTTAAAAATTAACTAAACTACTATAAAAAAGGAATTTTACAAAATTGTTCTTTGATTTTAAGCAAAATTAGTGTGGTTAATTTACTATACTTAAATTTATATGCATACGAATTTCAGGAAATCTGAGTTGGTAATTGGTAACAATTCTTCGTAATGTGAACAATTCCCTTAATATTGAGAAATTTGCATTTATTTAAAAAAACATTTTTACAAGGAAAAATTAAAAAGAAGACGACTTACTTTACAGGTAATACCCAAATTTATTTTAATATTTATTAAAAATTTTTGGTAAAAAGTTTGTAGAATCTATCGAAATGTGGGGTGGTAAGGAACCTTTTAAAAATTAACAAAAATCCATAAAAAAAGAATTGTATAAAACTTTTATTTGATTTTAAGCAAAATTAATCTGGTTAATTTACTATACTTAAATTTATATGTGTAAACATTTTAGAAAATTTGAGTTAGTAATTGATAACAATTTTTCGTAATGTGAACAATTCCTTTAATATTGAGAAAAAATTGCATTTATCTAAAAATATTTTTTAGAAGGAAAAATGAAAAAGAAGTTTACTTACTGCACAGGTAATCCCCAAATTTATTTTAATATTTATTAAAAATTTTGGTAAAAATTTCTAGGAATAAATTGAAATAAGAGGTCTTAAATAACCTTTTAAAAATTCAAAATTAATCCATATAAAATAAATTGTACAAACTTTTATTTGATTTTTAAGCAAAATTAATTCTGTTAATTAACTGTACTTAAATTTATATGCTTACAAATTTTCGAATATATGAGTTAATAATTGGTAAATATTCTTCGTATTGTGAGCAATTCCTTTAATATTGAGAAGTAATTCCTTTTTAACTAAAAAAAATTAGAAAAAAAATTAAAAAGAGAAGTTGACTTACTATAGAGGTAACAAGTATTAAACCCTATGAACTGTAGAAGTAGTAAATTAATGAATGGCAAGAACTGCAATTACATAAAGAAATTATTTGGAATATAAAATAATTCTTTTTACAAGTTCTGATTTTTAATTTAAAAAAAAGTCGAATTTTAAAATGTTTTTTACGACACAACTTAAAATTTTTTATTTTAGTTTTGTATTTTTATATATTAAAACTATTTTTCGGATATATTATGATACTGTTTTAAATATAAATTGAATAGTTAAGCTATAGGAAATATGTTTACTTCTCTACGCTAAATTTTCATAAAAAATCTAGGCTTTCGAACTTAAATTGGGTTTTAAAAATCTAAACTAAATAATTCTTCAAATACCCTATGTATCTATATATCTTTTTATTAATCTGTTTAAAATCAAAATTTATAATATATACCCAGATTTATTTTAATATTTTTTTTATATGTTAGGTAAAAAATTTGTAGAATCTATTGAAATGTGGAATCATAAGGAATATTTTAAAAATTAGCAAAAAGTCCATAAAAAATGAATTATACAAAATTGTTTCTTTATTTTAAACAAAATTAATGTGGTTAATATTATTATGGGGTCAAAATTAATGTTCTAGTATACTTAAATTTATATGCTTGCAAATTTCAGAAAACAGAGTTGGTAATGTGAACAATTCCGTTAATATTGAGAAAAATATTGCATTTATCTAAAACTACCCCCCCCCTTTTTACAAGGAAAAATTAAAAAGATAAGTCGACTTACTCTACAGGTAAAAAGTATCAAACTCGTTGAATGGTAGAAGTAGTAAGTTAATGAATAGAAATAACTGTAATTACCTAAAGAATGGCTTCTAAAACTCTTGGAAAGTTCACATCGTATTCCATGTTTATCCATCGGGAAGATTAAGGCGCTATCAATACTTCAAGTGACGAAGAACTTGGATGCTCAGAACTTTGGGCCATTTGTGACACTGCGGTTCATCTTTCCCGCGTCAAAATGCTTCAAGCAGCCGCCCCTATTGTATTAATTTGCATAATTGGTGAGACAAAGGAGCTTTTGATTACCGCTTCCTGTCTTTCAGACCAATATGTTTTGACGGAAGTATTAGCATACGTCGACCTTCGAAATGCAACCCGAGACTTCGATAAGCTACTTCGAGCGCTTACAGAGTTCGGGCCCTTGTCTGGCGGGGGAGGAGACGGAATTTGGCACATTTTCTCCTGCATCCCATGTTTATGCACGAGTTGTGACTAAATTGTATGCGATGATGTAATTTGTACTGAGATTAGGCCGGTGTCATATGGAATGATTGATTGAAAGTTATGTAAAGTAAGTGAAGAACAACCCCACGTTTGGCAGTGAGCGATCTAGTGGAGATAAGCAATTAACTCCATTCATATCGATAGCATGGGTAATGTGGTGAAAATGCTTTTCGGCGAGAAAATATTAAATTATCTAATGTTAGCTATGTATTTATTTAAAATACAATTGTCGTGTAGACCTCGTTTATTATTTGGGTATTAACCTATGATCAAATGTATAGTGGTATTTATTTTGGTTGCGTTGTGTAAAAGTATATTAGTACTAAATTTAACCACAGGTTCTGAGAAACTACAGACATAAAATATGAAAAATATAAATTAAAACCATCTGAAACAAGCTTAAAATAAAAAACAAGTAAATTTATTATAATGATATATATACTACATATATGTACACACAATCTGATTCTGTCTTCCCAAAATTTACTTAATCTACACCTTCAATTTAGGTACCACTCTAATTTATTTCGGACAATAATTTTTCATCACTTAAGTAAACACGTAAATATAAGAGAGAGGACCTAATCTCAATTTCAAACATATGTAAAAGGGGGTACCTTTGTGAGTTAATATGGTGTGCCCGGAACACTACTGGTTGAAGGCTGATCAGGATTGGGTATGTATGGATCTTCCGTCGGTCTGGTCAGGGGCTTTCTTCTAAGTGTTTGGGGTGCGACCGTAATATTTGATATAGGACACTGCCCGTCGGACTTGTCACCTCGACTGGCCTCCCGAACACGTTTTGTCGGACTTGTCTCCTCGACTGGACTCTCGAACACTTTCTCATAGGACTCCCGAACCTCTTCTTATCGTCCAATCGGGATAGTTGTAAAAATCTAATTGGTCTGCTTAAACCCCGCCTTGAGACCGCCAACGTGGAAAACCTTATCCCTTCTAATTGGGCACTGTCCCTTAGGAAATCATAAATAACTCCACAAAGGTGCATTCTTATTTAGTAGTGTTAAGTACGGAGTCGGGATTCTAATCTAGGATTGGAATCAGAACCTCGCCAGAGTAAAGCCCGCCCGTACAAGACAACAATATCAGTAGAATACAATTTTATGGTCCTCTGTCGTTTTACAAAAGATGTGATGAGGTCAGATTTAGATCCCGAGCATTTTACTTCTTGTATGAATGAATCAATTATAATACTGATCTAAATCGCCTCATCACAACAATTAATCACTTTTTCGCATGTGCAGAATAGGTGTTATCCATTGGAATATGAATGACTATACAAATCAGATCAGAAGTATAATCTACTAGCATATAGCCCATCATATGACGAGATCAGTAAAAGTTTTAATTTTTAGAATTCTAAACTGCCCTATGAGGCAGATAAAAAATGGTTTGTTTTTTAGGCTGAAAATTATCTGGTACACACTCAATAATTTTTTATATTCATAATCCTCTAAAGTCTCTCGATAATTTGAGTGCAGTTTAGAATCCCATTGAATTCGTTTAGAAAGATAATTCAAAGTTTTCTTAGCTTTGTCTAAATTATCGTTAAGTTCTTCCCAATTGTTTATTCCACAGTAATGGAAAAAGTATAGAGTTGCCTGAGTAGAAAGAAGGAAGGAAAAGAATGCAGCGTTCTCTTGGACATTGGCAATTTTTTTTTCAGGCATAGCACGTGGAGTGCTTCTTTTACTTTTTAATTTTTTAAAAATATATTTTTTAGCATATTTCCTTGTCGTTTGTTCTATATTTGAACATTGTAATATAGATCAGTGGTATTTTACTATAATTAAAGACGATATAAAGCAAACTTGGGTTTTTAATGACTTTGAAATAACAACAGCAATGTACTACACCACAGCATAATGGAAGTAAAGGAATGAAGCTATCATTTCCACTACACCCTGAAGGTAGATACAATTTGTTGTTAATACCGGTGATAAAATTTTTATTGCAACAAAAAAGAATCAATGATTAAATTTAGAATTATTACATATGTACCTAATCTATTATTTAAGCCAAATATAAAAGGAAATTATTTACTTAATATCTAAGTTCAGTGATAAAACGTATGAAAATAATGTGGACGCTATTTAAATAATTTAAAATAAGAAATGATTAAATGAGGTGGTTAAAGGTGTGATGTCATAATGCTAAATGAGCATGTTATTTTTACCTATTTATGTGACAAATTAATAAACTAAATCGCCTGCTCTTAACCGGGGAAAATAGCGATTGAAATAATGGCTTAAATGCTAGAAAAAGGGGAAGGAGGTATTTCAAACGTTGGTAGCCCTAACTCATCAAAAATCCATTATTGATGTCTCTATCTATTCCAGGTCCAACTGCTTCATAAATTCGAGAACCGACGGAAAGATAACTTAGGCTATCGTTATATAGGGGATTTAATCACGAGAGAATGGCTGCTTCTTTATCTTTGCACGTGTGCACGTGAACCCTTAAAAAAAACACTGAGATATATATTAAAAAATTAAAAAATACATTAAATACAATCCATTTTTGACAATTTTCAGGATGAGTTTATCTAACCTCCTTTAAAAACACTATAATACGCATGCCGAACGATGACCGATTGGTTAGGGCGCTGATCGTCGGTACCTGAGTTCGTGGGTTCGAATCCCACTTTGGCATGGATGTTCGTAGCCGTTCGGAATCGCCTTTAAGCAGTAGGTCCCGGTCTCTTTAGCCCTCGTGTGCAAAACAGTAGACCGTAGCGCTCCAAAACCAAACCAAACTTTAATACGCAGCTATCAAACTGGTCTTTAGATTACTCTAACTTAGAACACTTCTTTGCTAGATCGAACACGCGATTAAAGAAATGTCAACGAAATAGCGGGAATAGAAACGGGAAATAGAGTGGGAGGGGAAATGCACGCTGATATCATTCCATTCACAACGTGTTCAGTGTGCTGTACCAGAAGCTACTCCACCTCTAACTAGCCAAACAATGGTTTGGTTTGGTTTTGGAGTGCTACGGTCTACATTTTTGTAACACGAGGGCTAATGAGATCGGGACCTACTTCTTAAAGCCTATTCCAAACGGCTACGAACATCCATGCCATAGTGGGATTCGAACTCACGAACTCCGGTTCCGAAGGCCAGCACCCTAACCATTCGGCCATCGTTCGTCCCAAACGGTGGTCGAATCTAAGAACCACCGTGTGTGTTAAAGGCGACTGGGGCACGTAAAATACGTTCGTGGTCCCAACGTCCTCCAAGTTCTCAATTAATACCTATGGGGGTGGCAATCAAAGTTTAAGGGTCTTCTGCTTGGTCCCTGCTTCAAAATTACGAGGACCTACTTGAACGAAGTCGTTCTTTCCCCGTAATGGTGCTCGTTAAAACGAAAGGCGCACCCCTTGGCCTTAATAGGAGAGCCTGCAGGCTCAATCGTGCTTGATTTGTCCATGTGGCATGAGAAACAACAACAACAACGGTCGAATGGGTAGGGTGCTACTATTTATCATCGGAGTTCAAGAGTTTGAATCTTAGTACTAGCATGGATGTTCGTAGCTGTTCTGAATCTGCTTTAAGCAGTAGGTCTAGGTCATTACCCCTTGTGTAACAAAATAGTAAACGTTATCGTTTAAAACCAACCAGCCAACCAACCACCGCTTACGCAGTTCGGACTTTGGAGAAGACTGAATTAGGCCCATATTTATGAACGAGTTCTGACTAAATTGTACACGATGATGTAATTTGTGTGAAAATTAAGCCAGCGTCATATTGAATGATTGATTGAAAGTTATGTAAAGGGAGTAAAGAACACTTTCCTTTTCGGAAGTGAGCAATCTGCTAGAATTAAGCAATTATCTTCGTTCATCACTAACAAGGGCAATGATGAAACAATGTAATGCGCATAGTATATATTATCTAATGTTAGCAATACTTTTATTTGAAATACAATTAATCGTTTATTTTCTATGAGCAGGACGTATGTTATTCGATGGCATATGCCTATAAAAACCATTAGTTGCATTTGTTTTATTGCATATATTTTCCAATATCAGACAGTATGAAATAAGAATTTTGAATGGGAAAACGCAATCATTCAAATGAAACGTGCAAGGAGTTCAACTAAGATCTTTGTTTTTACAGAAAATATAATTTAAAAATCTTATCACCTCTGTTATTTGTTACCCTTAAATATAAAAAACATACATTTATATGATTAGTGAATATCAAAATCAATATATAGCACTGTATTTTTCAAACTTATTGAGAATCTGTATTAAGCATTTATAAAGCATTTGCAATTAAGGCAGCAATAAAATTTTTCACTACATTAAATATAGGTGAAATGAGGTCGAATGGATAGTGCGCTGCACTTTGGTACCAGAGTTTATGGGTTTCAATCCAACTTCTGTCATGGATGTTCATAGCAGTTCAGAATCTACTTTAAGGACTGCTTAATGTAGATTCCGAACTACAGTAGCGCTCCAAACTATTGCATCTAAATTACATATCTATTGAACATATTTTTTGAAAATTTGAAAACAGAATTTGTAATACCTCACAAATGATCTAACCTCCAAATGCTTTCTGGACATTTTAATTTTCAACACACTTACTTTATTTCAGTTTTACAAAGGCACGGTATACCAAAATGTAACGATATAAAAGTTGTGAAATGGATGCTAGAATAGTCAACAATAAACAAATAAATAAATACATTTTATATTTTTATGCGTATTAAATTTTCCTATTTTTTCATGGTTTACAATTTAATTTTCCTATAATTCAAAAGAATAATTCCGAATATTTTTAATTTTTTCTCTTTACTTTTGTATCTTTTAAAATTTTTACATTTAGGACTAAAAAAATTGTATGTTCGTACGTTGCTAGTGTGAAGATCCCCCTTTGTCCAGATCTAACGTCCAAGGTCATCTGATTTGAAGCCTCCTGTTCCGACCGGCTACACAATAGCGCGGCGACAGAGTGTTTAGGAGGGTGACAGTTCAGTTCAATAGGTGTTACGCCCTGATAGGCTGCTGGTAATGATACCCGGATGATTGCCTGGAGAAGCTGCAATCGGGACAGCCAACGAATGAGGATTCAGATAAAAAAAAACTAACTGTAACCTTAGCTGGAGTCCTCAAGTAACTGGGATCTTAACTGACCAAAAAACGGTTGGCGGGACCGTTACTGACTCCCAGGCAATACATAGAAAATTATTAAATTTTTTTTTTCACATTTGAAGCTTGCACTTCCCGTGAATTAACCACGATGACCTTAAATATTTGCAAGGGAATTTGTATTGATAGAATATCCTACATATCTTGAATACTTGAGATTATCCTTCAAATTACCTCAAGATTTTCCCTTTAGGAAACATTTCTTTTGCGTCTGAAAGGACAATCTCAGTTGTAAGTACAACTTGAACCCTTTTAAGTTATCGAACTTTTTTTAGAGCAGAAAATGTGTTCAAACTCAATGATTTGCCTTGGTAAAATTGGCCCACTTTTTATAAATATTTTATGCCATTTCATGTAAAATGCTAAAATTGAAACACATGAGAAAAAAAAAGGGCTTGTTTTTTTATATATATTTTGGAATGTCTGTCTAAGAGAATCACGAACTGATTTTACAGTAAAAAGGATAGATTTTTTAAAAATTAAATAGAATTATAAGAGAATTCATGTGATTTGGTCAATTTTTACTGATAAATTGACGTTTTTTTGTGCTCAAGAATTAATCAGTTAATTTAAAATACAATTCCTAAAGTTATAAAGGATAGATTTGCGAATATAACAAAAAATATGAGAGTAAAATACTAAAAACTAAAAAAGAAAAAAATTACAATTTCTCATATGTTTTTAAAAATTATTTTTAAAAAATGTATTCAAGAATTTTTCCCCTAATCATCATTTGTAAAAATATCCTATCAGGAAATACAAAAAATTTGATTGAGTGAAATCTCAGCTCATGGGGATTACCCTATGAGCAGGGCCCTGCAACTAGAGATCTATTGTACCCAAACCCGAGAAAGAGAAGAGAAGATGAAAATAAAGTAAAGGGGAAAAGAGAAACAGATTATTAAGGTATCTTGGAATTGTGAAACCCGTATTTACCTAAAGAAGGTAAACCCCTGAGAAGTGCAAAGTATTTAATAATTTTTTTAAAATATCCAAAGCTCTTAAAGATATTTTTGTAAATTACAACTATATTTGATTTTTATTTTATGTTCTAGTAGATAATTGAAAGTAAGCTTTATATAATATTTTATACAGTATTACGAAATTTTTCTTCCACAATTAGAGTTCCCTATAAAAATACGAAGAACTTTTATTAACCCTCCGAGTGGAACACACCGAGGAAAAAATGTCTCCAAAAAATACGCTAAAATTTTATTGTGTGAGTGACCGAAGTGTTCTATGATTTTTTACTTCACCCTTTGTCGACTAGATTGGGAAAAGGGAAATCCACCCTCGTTATTGTCCCTTTATTTCCGGTTATAGATATATAAATAGACTTTATAGGTTGTTAATTTTAAATAAACATAGAGCTCGTTAAGTTTCGAAGATCATCCCATATTAAATAATGGATTCTAAAAGTACGAATAAAAATATTTTTTAAGAGAACTATTTATATTTTTTTACGAAAGTCATCCAAGATATTTAAGTGGTGCAATTAGAGATACATCTGTTACCGCAAACGAAATTCTTCGAAATAGAGATTTACAAAGCCATGAGAAGCTATCAACGTCTTTGTGCCTCAGGGAGTAGGGGTGCATCCCTCAATAAATGTCAGTCAAAGAAAGGTGCAGTTCCTAAACAATCGACCTCACCCTCCTACCTCAAATCTCCACGGGGGAAAGCACTGGCAGAAAAGTACAATGCATTCATTTTCGGAACGTTTTTGAAGGTCGGAAATTGTACAGGACAACCGGCGGAGTTGTACGTGCGAACCGCTTAGAAGGTTAAAGGATGTTTCCAAAATTTAAAATATGCAACTTTAATAGAGTCGAGAAATTTGAATTTATAAGTTCTTGAAAATATATTATGAAATAAATGAAGTAAACTGCTGATACGGTTCAAGGAATGTATAGTCAGTATGACATAAAATTCATTTGACACTGCTGTTAAAAACCGAAACTGCTGAAGACAATCTCTTCCAACAAACAACCTTTGGCGTCCTTTGGGATGACCTATGTTTCGTAAGTAAAAGTGCTGGATCCCTTTCTTAAAAGTGCATTGCCTTGGGGGTAAATGCAAGCAAACAAACAAAAAAATTGGTGTGAAACAAAAGCCCAGGAAGTTGGAGAAACCACAAGAAATGGGGAAACGAATTTGAGAGGATTTGAGTATCTGAGTAGATTGAGATGTGCTGGTGAGATTTTTTTTGGTGGGGTGATCGATCATGTTGGAACACCCAGACACATAAATTCCTGGATAATTCTGTAAATATTTTTATTGGTTTGTCTGCGAAGGAACAGAAGATCGTTTCCCTGTTTATATTCTCCCGTATATTTAGTAGTCTGACCATGTATAATTTTATTTAAATGGTATCCGAAAGGCGAAAATTCTCGGTTGAGACTTATCTCAGACATTCTCGAAATCGAAACCACAATATAAAAGTCCGTAATATGCGCCTAGGATTTTTTAGCTTATTTGTTTTATATTGTAAATAAATAGTGTACATAAGGACAAGTTTTTGGTCGTAGAACTTAACTACTTCAGGTTGTAAGCTATCCAGGATATTACTAACATTTTGGGTCTCTTAACGGACAAGTTAAGAAGAGGCAGGAATACTAAATTTATTGGAAAAGTTTAAATTAAAGTTACATTTTCAATTACTTTACAAGGTTTCAAAATTAAATAGACACTTATGAAAAATATTCATATATAGTGCAAAATATGAAACACATATTTTTCAAAGTTTATAATAGTATAACAGAATGACAAAAATAGCGAATAAACGAGAAAATGAAATGAATAAATAAATATACAGTAGAATTGATCTGATGTAGTGCAATAATTTTCACATTAATAAAATATATTCAAATATTACGTAAAGTTAAAAAAGTATGATTATTTTTGGAGCATTAAGTCGTTAACGATTTCTTTGTGAGATAAAAGGATTTTTTAAACAGAAGAATATTAGACTGGAAAAGGAGGTTTTTCAGGTAATCCAATATTCATTAAGAATATTATATAATGAGAGAATGAGAAAGGTAGTCGTTATTGTCTGTTCTTTTGTGGAATTTAAGAATTATTGAGATTCTTTTGGAAATAAAATGAAACCGAAGCTACATATGATTTTATTCAGAGATATGAAATATGCGGTAAAGAATCGATTCAGGACTACCAACGTAAATCAACATTTTACCGAAATTGGGAAAGGGGAGCTCGAAGATTAAAACTCGAATGATCTTGCGCTGTTCGCCAAGGAAACCTTCTCACAGTTTCTTCTTGTTTAGTGACGTCGGAGAGTGAGAACTACAAATCACCATCTACTCTAAGGAATAAAACAGACTCGGTCTCTCTGTCGAACTAATGTTCAACGTCATTTGCAGTTTTCTGTTTAACAGAAAATTTAATCTAGAACATAATACAGAATTCATTTCAGCATTGTGTGCACATTAGCATATTCCTTAACTATATTATCTATAAGGATTTTTTTTTTAAATCCATACCTTAAACCTACAAAATTAATAATTAAAAAAAATCAAATCACAACTTAAAAGAGGAATGAAGAAAGTGAATCTGAGTAGAAGCCTGTAGAGCAGTTTTTCTGTCATGGCACTTTTCTTTCGCTTGCTTGTTTGCATTTCTCTACGATGGCTTACCTTCTTTCTGTGTCTATATTATTCTATTTTACCATAGTGCTTCCAACACACACGTAGAAGGGTAAAACGGAGATGATAACGATAAGAAAATCGATGTTCATTATAATGAATGCTACTATGCTGTAATTTTATGATTGATTCTTGTACTGACATCGAAGATATTTCAGCAAAACTAAGATAAGAAAATTAACGGAAAAATGATTACAAGATATAGACTTCCTACCAATTTACTACCTTGTTAAGTATTGTAACTACGGAAAATTTCAGTGTTCAATATTTTTACTATCTTTCAGTAATATTTGACTAGTTTTCTTTTCCAATCTGTACGTATGTATCTTGCCCTAGTAAAAAACGATTATCGTAGAATGCTGGAATTTTGTATTTAGTTTTGTTATAATATCTAATTTCACACCTTTATATTTGATTAGGTAATTAAAGTTCCACTATAAAATGTAGACGTTATGGGGCGTAACTGAAAAAGGATTAGCCATAATATTTCACATCTCTACGTATGTATCTTGCACTAATAATACGATTAACGTAGATTGCTGAAATTTTGTATTTAGGTCTGTTATAATATCTTTTATATCTTACTGTTTGATTGCATTATGCTTCTAGGTTAACGTTATGAGGTGTAACAACAACAAAAAAAAAACGATTGGCCATAATATATTTAAACGGTTATTCATCTGTATTTAGGACTATAAAATTGAGTTGTGCATCCCCAATTTTTATTGCAATTCGAATTCTCTACAAATAAAAACTCCAAAATGGCCATTAACACTACAGATCTACACCAATATACCTTATAAAAATAAGTATTTATATACAGTTGTAATAATGCTTTTAAAACAGCTGAATAAATGCTTTGAAAGTTCACCTTTATGAAACAAAAATTAAAAAATTATTTTCAGATAAAAATTTTGAAATTTTATGGTTTATTAATTTTTATTGCGGAGTAAAGAGAAAATTGTAATCGAGATAAAATTTTGGTATAGAACAAGGTATCTGTAGAGCGAAAAGTCTCATTATAACGGATATTAAAACTGCAGGTCTTCATCAGTGAGCAGTACTTGAGGTCTACTCAGACAGCACAGTTACCTTGAGAAACGAAACCTGCTTTAAATCTTGAAGTGAATGTTAAAAACAAACAAAAATTATCATCACGCCTTATATAAAATTTATAAAAAGAGAAAATTACAATAGGCGTACAAGGAAATCCTGCACACCTGATTGCGTATAGGGTTTTACTTTCCAGAGCTTAACTTAGCTAATTTAGAATTAAATGTTTAATTCATAAAGTATATATGCCTCAGTATACTTACAACAGAAGACAAGTCATTTGGAATTAAGTTCCGATTTTTAATAGATATTTCCAGTTATTACAATGAGCCATGAATTTTTTTTCTACCTTTCGTAGATACTATCTTAAGTAAAATTAATTACAAGTGTTGCGAAGCAGCAATAGTGCCTCCCAATTATTTTATAATGAAGAGGAAAAAATTCGTTTCGGGAGGTCGTAGCTAACTGTACCGTACCTAAATTAACCACAGTCCGGGATACTGGAATTAATTAAAACGAATATTTGAAGCTGATGAATGGGAGGGATTTTATGTAGGAGATTATTCATGAAGTTATAAAGAAAAGAAATTGATAAAGTATAGATTTTGTAGAAAATAAACAGGTATCAAGGGAGATTACCTTCCTCTCTCATTATTATTTACGTAATACTAGAATAAGAAAAGATTTCTGCTTACGAAAATAAACATGATTAGATTTTATCGGTGAAATGAATTGTTGTTCTCAATATTAGAAGGCTGCATAAAACAAAACAAAAACAAAGAACTAGCTACTCTTTATTCTGAGTTTTAATAGATTATTACGTACTCTATGTTTGGAATTTGTAATTTTACTTGTTATGCTTAACACAATTTACGAGTCAGATAAATTTTAAAATAGTTTGAGAAATAAATTTTCACATTAATTATTTAATTAAAACTGAAAGAGTAAAATATTGCTTGTGAAAATTTTCTTTCTATATTATGAATTTCTTTTAGCAATTATCATCATCAAAGATCATAGATTTCAAAACTTTTTTCGTTGAAATGAATTCTTCTTAATATTAGAAAGTTGCATAAGACTAAAGATCTACCTATTCTTTTTTCTGAGTTTTATTGGATTATTAGGCATTCTTTGTTTGAAATTTGTAATTTTACTTGTTATGCTTAGTATAATTTACGAGTCACATAAATTTTATAATGGTTTGAGAAGTAGTTCTTTTGATTAATTATATAATTAAAACTGAACGAGTAAAATATTGCTTGAGAAAATTTCTTTCTAGATTACAAATTTCTTTTAGGAATCATCATCATCAAAGATCATAGATTTCAAAACATTTTTCCGTGAAATGAATACTTGTTAATTTTAGAAGGTTACACAAAACAAAAGTTGTAACTACTCTTTATTCTGAGTTTTAATAGATTATTAGGTATTTTATGTTTGAAATTTGGAATTTTACTTATTATGCTTAGTATAATTTACAGGTCAAATAAATTTTAAAATAGTTTAAGAAATCATTGTTCCGATTAATTATTCAATTAAAACTGAACAAGTAAAATATTGTTCGTGAAAATTTTCTTTCTAGATTTTAAATTTCTTTTAGCAATTATCTAAATCAAAGATCATAGATTTCAAAAATTTTTCGGTGAAATGAATTCTTCTTTATAATAATAGAAAGCTGCATAAAACAAAAGATCTAACTACTTTTTTTCTGAATTTTAATAGATTATTAGACCTTCTATGTTTGTAATTTGTAATTTTACTTGTTATTCTTAGCATAATTTACGAGTCACATAAATTTTAAAATAGTTTGAGAAATAAATTTTCACATTAATTATTTAATTAAAACTGAAAAAGTAAAATATGGCTTGTGAAAATTTTCTTTCTAGATTATGAATTTCTTTTAGCAATTATCGTCATTTTTCGGCAATTATATCCATTAATGGTTTGGTTTGGTTTGGAATGCTACAGTCTACTTTTTGCAACACGAGGGCTAATGAGCTGGGACCTACAGCTTAAAGCTGATTCCGAACGGCTAAGAGCATCCATGCCACTGTGGGATTTGAACCCACGAACTCCGATACCCAGCACCCTAACCGATCGGCCGTCTTTCGGCATATCCATTAATGGAAAAACTTAGTGAATATCTTTTGTTTTTGGTGAATAATATTTGTATATTTTGCTTTATCGAATGCTTATGAGGTGAACAGCCCCTACCTGTGAATTTATAGGTGAGTCAGCTAGCCAATCCGGGTTCTTAATGGGTACTCACATGGTTACAGCTTCAGATGTAATTTAAGTGTTATTAACTTATGTAAGAATAGAGAGAGTAAGCGAGAATTAATGTTTGGTGTATTTGTACCCTCCAAGTCTAAAGAAAGTACAAAAGATATTCACTATTGTTTGCTATTAAAGAATAGAATCACTTGAAAATTATGTGAAGATGCACTTACGTTAGTCAGTTTTGTGCAAAAAATTCGTCTACATATATACTAAATATGTATAATATATATATATATATATATATATATATATATATATATATATATATATATATATATATATATATATATATATCGTATACTAGCTGTAGGTACCCGGCTTTACCTGGGTTTAAAATAAGGTTTTCTGTAGAAGCGTACAAAACTGTTTATTTGCATGTAATAAAATGGTACATTTATCTTAAAGCAATGTGATAGACAACATTTTTGGCAGTTCCATTTGGAGTGTGTACAAAAGATTTTCCTCTTTGCCTACTCTGGAGCAGGCCACATACATCTGCCCACAAGAAAAGCATGGTGTCTGCAAGTCTATACCAGCAATCCCAAGAGTCTGGCCCTGTGACTTGTTGATTGTCATGGCAATGTACAATTTCAAAGGTAACTGTATTTTCTTGAATTGTGTGGTGTTGTCCGAGGGAATGATAGGTATTCTTGGAATGAAGACAACCTCACCCTTACCACACTCTGTGAGTACTGTGGCTTGAATGACATGTTGCATCAGCTTTTCACAATTAAACTTTTTCCACTGCACAACCTGGGTGAATCAATATTTCGGATCAGCATTATTGGAATACCAACTTTAAGAATCAAGTTGTGGGCTTGCAAATCGGGAGTCTGGATGAAAATCAAGAACTCAAAGGGATATTGTACTGCTTCATCATCATTAAGGATGCAGTCTCTGGACTGGTAGGCATATTCTTGCCCTAGAAGCTGCTTCTGAATGGTGACATTGAGCTTCTCAACCACATCATTTCTGCTTGCCAGAATTGCTCTGTGAGGAAGCCAATCCTGATCCTTGAAATTTTGCTGAATGTGATATTGCTTGCAGTAAAGTAAATATAACAAAGAAGTATTGCGTTTACTTACCGCTTTTGTTTCGTAAAGTTTTCTCTAAAAGGTACTCACGGCTGAGAACAGGCACATGGAACACTACTTTTGGCTGGAGGAGGCTAGAGTGAGGTTGGCATCAAACGAAACCTGTTTAAGAACCTTTCTAATGTAATTTTGTGTACGTGTACCAAATTTCCCGTTATTTGGTTGTCTGGATATTGATTTAAAAGGAAACAGACAAACAGACAACAAATGAGACATATAGAGATATATATTATTATATGTATACATGTATATATATATATATATATATATATGTATATATATATATATGTATATATATATATATATATATATATATATATATATATATATATATATATATATATATATATATATATATATATATATATATATATACATATATGTGTGTGTGTGTGTGGGTGGGTGTAAGGGTATAATGAGACTGACTTCTCGATGAGGGGTTGCAGTCAGGTTCCTCAAATGTAGAGGCTGACATGCTTTCACGTAACCCTATAGCTCACCATTTATCACTAAAGTCTCATTTTTTGATTCATGATGAAATTAAAACCAAGACTCAGACAACATTAACGGCAAAAATTTTCAAAAAATAAAATATTTATGGATGATTAAGAAAAAAGGATTTTTCTAGAGATATTTTCCCACAGATGTTGACCCAGGTGTTACTTGTCTTGTACATAGAACTTCATGCTAGCTGACCCTTCAGTTTGTCCCTATGATGAAGTGGGAACCCGTCTTTTAAAGTTATCTTATATATATATGTGTATGTGTGTGTGTGTATATATATATATATATATATATATATATATATATATATATATATATATATATATATATATATATATATATATATATATATATATATATATATATATATATATATATATATATATATATATATATATATATATATATATATATATATATATATATATATATATATATATATATATATGTGTGTGTATATATATATATATATATATATATATATATATATATATATATATATATATACACACACACACACGGCTCAGAACAGGCACATGTAACACTAATTTTGGATGGAGGAAGCCAGAGTGAGGTTGGCATCAAACGAAACCTGTTTGAGAACCTTTCCCATGTAATTTTGTGTACGTGTACCAAATTTCACGTTATTTGGTTGTCTGGATATTGATTTATAAGGAAACAGACAAACAGACAACAAATGCGTCATATAGAGATAGGTATAATGATATGTATACATGTATATATATACGCACACACACACACACACACACACACATATATATATATATATATATATATATATATACATACACACATATATAAATATACATATATATTCCTTAATTCATTACAGAACTCAGTTAATCTAACGATTACTGATTAGTCGGAATATGTTATTTAATTCAACTAAATACTGCTGCCAACATTTATACATGGAAATACTTAGAAAATGCTTCAGAAACGATTGTTGATACTTTCGCTTTACAACTGTTAAAAAAACCAAACAAATGAACCCCAAATACATATTCTCCTCATTTTCTTTTCTTTGCGATAGCAGTTCGATTTCGTATTCTATCTCTCAGTTTATCGGCACATCGATTCGTACGTGAAGATCTTAGAGTTTAAACTGAATGTAGCCTCCTACTTTGCATTCATTTCGCTAATTAGAGTGTAAGCAAAGGAGAATTTAATTGCTTCATTTGGCAACTTGATGGCGCCATTTAATTAGAGTATTAGTGGCACTCTGTCTGCAGTTCTCTTAGTTTATCTCTCACCTCTGTATGAGAGATCCCCCCTTGATTCAGTGAAATAATGCTCATCAGTATATGGCCTTATATGGTATATGTCAATATTATTATACTTTAATATCATAAAAATTCTCTTCTCTTCCATTCTTATTACTTCATATCTATTTTTCCAGCCACAAAACGGCTTAATTAAAGGTAAAAAAGTGTCCTCGACAGAAAATTCTCCCAACCCATTTCCCAAAGATTTTTCTGCAATTAATGATAATTTTCTGCTCCCTCTCCATATTTCCCAGCTGTTCAAGGTTTACTTTTCAATGATCTAAGTTCTCTTTTCTTGTTAATAATGCTGACTAGCTGACTAAGCTACTTTCTCTGGGAAAGATTTCATCTCCGTCTCACTCTCGCGTCCAACTCTGTTCTAGCACTCGTTTTGAGGATCATTCTATCTTCTACCTTTGACTGTGAAACACATGACTTTCACTTAACTAAAATAAAATTTAAGTTCGACTCAGACTTGTGTACTGTTCTCTCTTCCTATTATCATATATATTTTATATAATAAAAAGTTTAAAAAACTCTAGTTTATTCACATGAAGTAAAACAAGTAAAATACTTAATAAATAGATAAATAAAAAATTGAAACATTAATCCTATCAAAATAAATACTTAATATATAGGCCAATAAAAATTGAAACCCTCTACATATACGCAAAATAAATTTATATGAACCAATAAAAAACTGAAACCCTCTACCTATCCGTAAAATAAATACTTTATATAGACCAGTAAAAAATTGAAAGCCTCTATATATATGCAAAATAAATACTTTTTGTAGACCGATATAAAATAAAACCTTCTATATGTAAAAAGAATACTTTATATAGAACAATAAAAAAGTGAAACCCTCTACCTATATACAAAATAAATACTTTACATAGACCAATATAAAATAAAACCATCTACCTATATGTAAAATAAATACTTTATATAGAACAATAAAAAATTGAAACCCTCTACCTATATGCAAAATAAATACTTTACATAGACCAATATAAAATAAAACCATCTACCTATATTTAAAATAAATACTTTATATAGAACAGTAAGTAATTGGAACTCTCTATCTATATTCAAAATAAATACTTTATATAGAGCGATATAAAATAAAATAACCCTATCTATAATAATAATAAATATTTATAATTATATAATTATAAAATAATCTATACTATTAAATAAATTAGACCATAAAAATAAACCCCATCTATATAAAAAAATATTTAGAAATAAAAAATTGAAACCCTCTATCTATATTAAAATAAATACTTTATATAGATCAAAATAAAAAAAAATATAATATATATCAAATAAATATAAATAGACCATATAAAATAATCTTAAACTTTAAAAAAATACTTTAAATAGACATAAAATATAAAATAATCATTATCTGCAAATATAACAATATAAAAGTAACCTATGAATCAAATATTGATAATAAATTATAATATATATTTTATAAAAAATAAGAATCAATATAATATACGAAAATTTTTTTTTGTTTTTTAAATTTTTTTTTTTTATTTATTTTTTTTTTATTTAAAAAAATTCAGATAAAAAGTTTTACTTAAATTTGTTATAAAAATAGTTTATAATGTATCTATTTCAAAAATAATTTTTGAGGGAAATGAATTTCGTTTTTTCCCCTCTGCTCCTTATTTTTTTGTCATTTTGAAAATATACTGCATGAATAAATATTATGGTATAGGTAAAGAGTTATTTTAAAAAACATGTAAAACTAAATCTAAAAGGAGAAGAATAAACAACAGATATGTCTCAACTCTTTAAAGGACAGTGGTTTGGCACGAAATCAGCTATTAAAATTGTTCTTTCTCTTCTTTTTAAAGATATAGGAATGACTTTTTGGATTTTCGAGGTTTTTGACGCTTTAAATTATCAATAGATAATAGCACTACACATAAATTTTTTTTCACTTTCAAATATACATTTTTAAACTTTCTTTGCTTGAAGCAATCAGGAATTAGATTTTTGTCTTTTATAAGCCCAAATGAAAGTACTTACACCAAACAACACTTATAAATGTTTATATATTTATTTATTACATCATATTATGGATAATAATTCCTTATTCTACCAATATAATTTAAATTTTAGGGAAATATTACTTTTACGCCATACAAGTTAAGCCACTTCTCATATCTACAACTCCTGAAGGAATGTAATTTTTTTCACTAATTTCGCATTTATAAGTTTCATAGATAACATTATAAACTATTTACATTACATGGAAATTTTTTTAGCCTGAACTTTAAAGGGTTATATGCTGCTATATATTCCATTATACATCTGACTTTATTTAATATTAATTTTTTGAACTTTGAACAGAAAAAAATATAAATATCTCACAATTTCGTATGGCTAAAATTAAATATGATATGAATATCCTCTCACACATTTTAATTTATTTCTATCAGAATTTTGGTTGCTGTAACATATAAGATTTTGTAATAAGTATATTACTTGTGTAAGGTTCACTTTGTATATCGATGAAAGAACTGTAATCGTTTACTTACTGCCACTGAGCCAATGAGCCGTCGTCAAAAAGATATTAACTGGCCTGTTTGTCAGAGACTAGAACTATGATTTCATCAAAAACATTGTTTCTTTTTTTTACCCCTTAATTTAAAATTTCTTCTGTCTGTGTAAATTTTACATTAAGCGGGGCCAAATGTAAGGTTCCCTTTGCATATCGATGAAAGAATTGTAATCGTTTAGTTTATGTTAATTTGTGAAAAAGAAAGTTGACAACATATGTATGTTTGTAGATGTCTGCGATGGTTGTAACTTGCGCAGCTGCTTTAATAATAATAATAAATCAACCTTATATTTGTATATAAGTATACAAGTATACTGGGTATTATTTTTGTAATAAGTATATTGCATATCATTAACATGCGTTAAAAAACAGCAATATTTCCTAAATTCATAATCATTGGAAATAAATTTTATTAACCCCCCCAAAAGAAAGTCCTATATTTAATAATTGTAAAATAATAAACATTTTACTGAATTTTTTACTTATTTACACTTATTGAAACATTAAAATAGTTTCAATAATATCATAAATGTTTTTATCATTAGTTAATGGAAGATGCTCGACATTAAAAATATTTTTAAAGTATTCTTAGTGTACTTATAACTGAAAAAACTTTCTTTTAACGGAAAGGTCTTAAATGACCTAAACAGCTTTCCATGACAGATCTAAATTTGCATAGTTTATTTAAAACACTTAAAATGACGCACAGAAAATGAATATGCCGCACTTAAGTTCGTTTAAAGTCCATATTTCAGCCAAACTGCGGACATTATTAAAACTGCGCTCGTAAAGCCACAAGAAAAGTGCATTATTTCAAAAGAACATCAAATCGCCATTTAGGAGTACATCTTCTAAGTATTTCGAATGGCTTATTGCCAAAGATACTTTAAACTATCCTTCGTTTTAAACTTTTCCTAATTGAGATTTTTAAACTGCAAAATTGGCTCTTACTTCTGACATTATGCCGAGATGAATTCAACAGACTAAAAATTATCTCTTCTCAAATAAGTAAGCGTATGAGCTTAAGGGCAAATTATATCCGTATTATTCAACCGAATTTATCTTTCACCGTTGATTTCTATCATTAAGTTTGAAATGTTCTTTCGTTTCCAAAACAGCTAATCTCATTTGGAAAATTTATCATTAAGAAACACTATGTTTAGATTCTTTTTACCATAAAATATACTTATGTGCATAAATTATTTTGTATTAACAAATTAAAAATTAACAATTTATTAATCAATATATTTAAAATATTGCACAATTCTTTTTCACATAAGGAACAGTTTTCATTCTTTTAAAATAAATTCTTCAGAAAAAGAAGTTTCAGTTTACAGCAAAATATAGATTTTTTAGATTTTTTAAACCATAAAATATACTTATGGACATATATTATTTTGGATTAACAAATCAAAAATTACCAATTTATTAATCAAATTCTTTAATCAATGTATTTAAAATATTGCACAATTCATTTTCACATAAGGAACAGTTTTTATTTCTTTAAATTAAAATCTTCAGAAAATGAAGTTTTAGTTTACAGCAAAAAATAGATTGTTTTTAAATTCTTTTAACCATTAAATATACTTATGTGCATAAATTATTTTGAATTAACAAATTAAAAATTAACAATTTATTAATCAATATATTTAAAATATTGCACAATTCTTTTTCACTTAAGGAAGAGTTTTCATTTCTTTATATTAAAATCTTCAGTAAATGAAGTTTTAGTTTACAACAAAAAATAGAGTATTTTTAGATTCTTTTAACCATAAAATATACTTATTGGCATATATTATTTTGGATTAACAAATCAAAATTAAGAATTTATTAATCATAATCTCTAATCAATGTATTTAAAATATTGCACAATTCCTTTTCACATAAGGAACAATTTTTATTTCTTTAAATTAAAATCTTCAGAAAATGAAGTTTTAGTTTACAGCAAAAAATAGATTGTTTTTAGATTCTTTAAACGATAAAATATAATTATGTCCATATATTATTTTTGATTAACAAATTAAAATTTAACAATTTATTAATCAAAATTCTTAATCAATATATTTAAAATATTATACAATTCTTTTTCACATAAGGAACATTTTTCATTTCTTTAAAATAAAATCTTTAGAAAATGAAATTTTAGTTTACAGCAAAAAATAGATTGTTTTTAGATTCTTTTAACCATAAAATATATTTATGTGCATAAAGTATTTTGTATTGAAAATTAAAAATTAACAATTCATTAATCAGAATCGTTAATCAATATATTTAAAATATTGCACAATTCTTTTTCACATAAGGAACAGTTTTCATTTCCTTAAAATAAATTCTTCAGGAAATGAAGTTTTAATTTACAGCAAAAAGTGGAATGTTTCTAGATTATTTTAACCATAAAATATACTTATGTTCATATATTATTTTCTAAAATTAACAATTTATTAATCAAAATCTCTAATCAATGTATTTAAAATATTGCACAATTCTTTTTCTCTTAAGGAACAGTTTCATTTCTTTATATTAAAAGCTTCAGAAATTGAAATTTTAGTTTACAGCAAAAAATAGATTGTTTTTAGATTCTTTTAACAATAAATATACCTATGTGCATAAATTATTTTAAATTAACAAATTAAGAATTAACAATTTATTAATCAAAATCCTTAATATATTTAAAATATTGCACAATTCTTTTTCCCATAAGGAACAGTTTTCATTTTTTTAAAATAAAATATTCAGAAAATATAAAGTTTCAGTTTACAGCAAAAAATAGATTTTTTTAGATTCTTTTAACCATAAAATATACTTATGTGCATATATTATTTTGGATTAACACGTTAAAAATTAACAATTTATTAACCAAAATCTTTAATCAATATATTTAAAATATTGAACGAACAATTCTTTTTCACATAAGGAACAGTTTCATTTCTTTAAAATTAAATCTTCAGGAAATGAAGTTTTAGTTTAGAGCAAAAAATAAATTGTTTTTAGATTCTTTTAACCATAAAATATACTTATGTGCATAAATTATCTTAAATCAAGAAATTAAAAATTAACAATTTATTAATCAAAATCTTTAATTAATTTATTTAAAATATTTCACAATTCCTTTTCACATAAGGAACAGTTTTCCTTTTTTTATATTAAAATCTTCAGAAAATGAAGTTTCAGTTTACAATAAAAACAATAGATTGTTTTTAGATTCTTTTAACCATAAAATATGCTTATGTACATCTACTATTTTGGATTAACAAATTAAAAACTAACAATTTATTAATCAAAATATTTAATCAATATATTTAAAATATTGCACAATTCTTTTTCACATAAGGAACAGTGTTCATTTCTTTAAAATAAAATCTTCAGAAAATGAAGTTTTAGCTTACAGCAAAAAATAGATTGTTTTTAGATTCTTTTAACCATAAAATATACTTATGTGCATATATTATTTTGGATTAAAAAATTAAATATTAACAATTTATTAATCAAACTCTTCAATCAATATATTTAAAATATTGCACAGTTCTTTTTGACATAAGGAACAGTTTTCATTTCTTTATATTAAAGGCTACAGAAAATTAAGTTTTAGTTTACAGCAAAATATAGCTGTTTTTAGATTCTTTTAACCATAAAATATGCTTATGTACATCTACTATTTTGTATTAACAAATTAAAAACTAACAATTTATTAATCAAAATATTTAATCAATATATTTAAAATATTGCACAATTCTTTTTCACATAAGGAAATTCATTTCTTTAATTATCTTCAGAAATGAATTTTTTACAGCAAAAAAAATTTTTTACTTTTAAACTAAAATAAAGGAAATTTTTTGGAAACAAATAATTTCTTTATTAATAAAATTTATCAATATATTTAAAAAATTAAAGATTTTTTTCACTGGAGACTTTGATTCTTTTTTTCAATGCATCAAAAATTTGATACAAGGAAAATATATGTTAATGAGCTTAATTTTTAAATTTCTTTTTAACATCAAAACTTTTCCTTTTATAATAAGTTGAAAATCTTTTTTTTTACTGTGCAATGCAGAAAAATGATAAAAATTCCATAATACTTTTCTGACAAACTAAAAGTCTCAGAGTTTAAATGAAAATAAAAAAGGAATTAAATTTACACTTTTAAATTAACTCAACTCAAAGTGATGAGAAGTTGACCATTCGACTATGGAGACAATCAATGCAGAAAACATGGATAAATATTGCTTAATTAGTTATTCAATATTTAATTTTTCTAAATTTATCTTAGAAATCGATGAATTTTTTACTGTGCAAAGCAGAGAAATGGCAAAAATTCCATTATACTTTTCTGGCAAACTAAAGAAAGGTCCAGAATCTTCTGGAAATTGAAATAAAGTAGAACATAAATAAAGGAATTAAAAAATATTTACACGGATTTTAAATTTTATCGTCACTTCCTGGGTTTGAATTCACACTTGATTATGAGACTAGTGTGATGACCATTCGGCTATAGAGAATTTGACTCTTTATTTCAATGCAGCAAAAAACTGCATGGAAGGGAAAAATTAAATATGTTTTAATTTGGAGCTATTCAATTATTTAAATTTCTTTTCTTAATTTAGCAAAACTTTTCCTTTTATAATAAGTTGAAAAAAGGCTACGAGAATGATCATGAAGTCAATGAATGTTTTACTGTGCAACGAAGAAAAATGATAAAAATTCCATAATACTTTTCTGACAAACTAAAGAAAGGTCCAGAATCTTCTGGAAAGCGAAATAAAGTAGAACATAAATAAAGGAATTAAAAAAATATGTACACGGATTTTAAATTCTATCGTCACTTCCGGGGTTTGAACTTAAGTGTTTACAAGACTAGTGTGATGACCATTCGGCTATGGAGACTTTGATCTTTTGTTTCAATGTGGAGATAAACAGCCTGAAAAAAAATTAAATATGCCTTAATTTGGAGTTATTCAATTATTTAATTTTTTTTTCTAAATTTAGTTAAATTTGTCCTTTTATAATAAATCGAAAAAAGGCTACTCTAATTGTTATGAAGTCAATGAATGTTTTACTGTGCAAGGCAGAGAAACGGCAAAAATTCCATAAAACTTTTCTGATAAACTAAAGAAAGGTCCAGAATCTCCTGGAAAACGAAATAAAGTAGAAAGTAAATAAAGGAATTAAAAAATATTTACACGGATTTTAAATTCTATCGTCACTTCCTGGGTTTGAATTCACACTTGATTATGAGACTAGTGTGATGACCATTCGGCTATAGAGAATTTGACTCTTTATTTCAATGCGGCAATAAACTGCATGCGTGTTTTAATTTGGAGCTATTCAATTATTTAAATTCTTTTCTCTAAGTTTAGCAAAACTTTTCCTTTTATAATAAATGGAAAAAAGGCTATTATAATGATTATGAAATCGATTAATGTTTTACTGTGCAACACAGAGAAATGGTAAAAATTCCATAATGTTTTAAGGCAAAGTAAAGATAGGTCCAGAATCTCATGGAAAAAGAAATAAAGTAGAACATAAATAAAGGAATTAAAAAAATATGTACACGGATTTTAACTCCTATCGTCACTTCCGGGGTTTGAACTCACAATTGATTACGAGACTAGTGTAATGACCATTCGGCTATGGAGACTTTGATACTTTGGTTCAATGCTGCAATAAACTGCATGAAAGGAAAAAATTAAATATGTTTTAATTTGGAGCTATTCAATTATTTAAATTTTTTTTCTAAATTTAGCAAAACTTTTCATTTTATAATAAATTGAAAAAAGGCTACGAGAATGATCATGAAGTCAATGAATGTTTTAATGTGCAACGCAGAGAAATAGCACAATTGATTATGAGACTAGTGTAATGACCATTCGGCTATGGAGACTTTGATTCTTTGTTACAAAGCGGCAATAAACTGCATGAAACGATAAAAATTAAATACGTTTTGATTTGGAGCGACTCAATTATTTAAAACACTTTTTTTTCTAAATTTAACAAAACTTTTCTTTTTATAATAAATTGAAAAAAGGATATTATAATGATTATGAAGTCGATGAATGATTTACTGTGCAACGCAGAGAAATAGCACAATTGATTACGAGACTAGTGTAATGACCATTCGGCTATGGAGACTTTGATTCTTTGTTACAAAGCGGCAATAAACTGCATGAAACGATAAAAATTAAATACGTTTTGATTTGGAGCGACTCAATTATTTAAAACACTTTTTTTTCTAAATTTAACAAAACTTTTCTTTTTATAATAAATTGAAAAAAGGATATTATAATGATTATGAAGTCGATGAATGATTTATTGTGCAACGCAGAGAAATACCAAAAGTTCCATAATACTTTTCTGACCAACTAAAGAAAGGTCCAGAATCTCCTGGAAAACGAAATAAAGTAGAACACAAATAAAAGAATTAAAAAAATATTTACACGGATTTTAACTTCTATCGTCACTTCCGGGGTTTGAACTCACAATTGATTACGAGACTAGTGTAATGACCATTCGGCTATGGAGACTTTGATTCTTGTTTTCAATGCAGCAAAAAACTGCATGAAAGGAAAAAATTAAATATGTTTTAATTTGGAGCTATTCAATTATTTAAATTTTTTTTCTAAACTTAGCAAAACTTTTCCTTTTATAATTAATTGAAAAAAGGCTAATATAATGATTATTTAATATACCAGAAGGTACTTTCTTCTTACAAATAAGCCGTTTGTAGTAAATATTATCCTGTTGAAATTCGCATTGATAATATTAAAGACATTTTTTATAGATTCTTTTGACTAGATTAAACAATTTTGTATGGGATCTAAATATGCCAATACACATGTAATTTACTACAATTAGCCTTTTAGTTGCTTTATCATTTAAAAATTAGTAATAATAAGCAAACAGCTATCACTATACATTACCAATAAACTTTAAGCTCTTTCCATAAATAATAATCATTGGCAATAAACAGTTTTTTTACCACTAAAACAGAGAGAAAAGCAATTTATTAAGTGCCAAAAAATATATTTTTAATGCGAAAAAGCCAAATGCATATTTGTATGCTTTTATCGTAAGTTAATGGAAGATATTAGGCAGTAAAATGTACATAGACAAATATTTTAAATATATTCTTAAAGTTTTTTTAAGGTATCCGTCTACATTCGGAGAACTTTAAACATAGAAACTAGTTCATATTTTTACATTTTTGAGATTCATTTTTTATATTATCATAGAGAATTTCACTTAAAAAATTTATTCATGGAGAAGTTTTTATAAAATTTCTAATAAAGAAAATTTAGTAAAAAAAAATCGGTTTTTTTCAAAAAGGTCTAATTTTTCAATAAATTAAATTATTTCAATATTTTTTGACGGAACATATTTCTTATACACTAGACTAGTGAATCACCTAAAATCTTTGCTTAATTTACATTCGGTAAAAAGTTTTGGTCCTTCAAAATCATACACACTGAATTTTTAATGAATTTTCATTACCTTTATATCTAACTATGAGTGTAACATCATTAAAAATTATCTAAATTTAAAGTCTTTAGGTCACTTACTAGTAAATACTATCCAAAGCATTCATAATAATTTTCAACAAAATATTTTAGGAACTTTTTGAGAAATCACATCTCAAGTTTCAACATTTTATTGAAAATGCCGTTCTGAGAAAAACACATTTGAAGTTTATGAAAGCTACTTTAACTATTAAAAATTTAAAATACATGTTTCAAATTCCCTACACTTTCTTGCTTCAAAATTTTCTAATTGCCAAGTTGCTAATTATTAAAAATACTATAAAAAGATTTAAACTAATCTTCATGAAAATTTACCAACTTTTGTCCAAAAAATGCTCTTTAAAATGCTTTAAATTCACAACTTCCGGTTGCGAGGTCGCTAATTCCGTTTTGTTTTGACAGCTGCCACTGATTTTTAAACAGCTGTAACTTTTCTTTAAAATGCCGTAGACACTAAAGAAAAACATATTTAGAAGCCTAAAAGTTGAAATTTTACAATAGAGAAATAAAAAAAGAATTATGTTTTTTGGTAAAAAAAGGACTTTTTAACGTAAACGGATCCTTAACAGAAAAATATACTTTTAACTGAAAGTACATAAAGAAAGTAACAACTCTCTATGACAGATCTAAATTTGCACAGTTTATTAAAAACACTTAAAAAGACTCACGGATAAAGAATATTACGCACGGATGTTCTCTTTTAGTCCATATTTCAGCCAAACTGCGGACATTATTAAAACTGCGCTCTTAAAACCGCAAGAAAAGTGCAATATTTTAAAAAAACGTAAAATAGACATTTAAGGGTACATCTTCTATATATTTCGAATGGGTTGTTGCCGAAGAGACTTTAAACTATCTTTCGTTTTAACCCTTTGACAGTTTCATTTTTTTTCAGAATTTGGTCAAAAAAATTTCACATTTTTATTGCATTTTTTGTTTATTTTACATTTTTAAGTAAAGATATGTTATTAAAATTAACATTTCTAATATTTTTAAACATTTATTACAACTTTTTTTCTTTCTATGAAAGCATCATAGAACTGAAGTTTACCTTTAGTCTCATCGATATCCAAGTTAATTTTTGGAATTCCAGTGAAAGCAAATCTAGGAGGCGGATACAAAGGATTATCACAATTAATTTAAAAAATTGTCTTTCTTGACTGATTCTATCTGTACTACTATCATAGTCACTACTATCCAAGTCATCTAGTAAACATTCACTACTATCATTTACAGATAATTCAGTCTCTGATTCCGAGTCACAGTTCGCATCATAAGACATTAGTTCCATACGCTCTGAATTATCCATTATTTAAAAGTAAAAATATATTATTCAACTTTTACATCAATAAAATTATCAGGCGATTAGTAAAATATAACCAGAAAGCTATACACTGAAAGATAACAATTCGTCTTCTGATACAAAACATGAGAAAAAAAACCGCGCTTTTGAACGAATCAGAGTAGAAAATAAAATAAACGGCAAACTATCATTTACTGAAACTATCGTCATCTATACGAATAATTTGTTACTAAAATTGGAAAATATACGGGCGAAACAGTGCAAGCGAAATAGAAATCAGATTGCCCGTACACCGTACGAGCAAATCAATACAGGTCCGAAAGCTGTGCCCGCGTACAGGACAAAACAGGGAAGGGGTTAAAATTTTACTAATTGAGATTTTTTAACTGCCAAATAGACCTTTACTTTTGAAATTATGCTGAGATGAATTCAACAGCCAAAAAATGATTTCTTCCCAAACAAGTAAGCGTATGAGCTTAAAGGCAAATTATATCTGTATTATTCAGCAAAATTTACCTTTCACCGTCGTTGATTTCTATCATTAATTTTAAAACATTCTTTTGTTTCCAAAAGAGCTAACTTATTTTGAAAATTTATCATTAAGAAGCACTGTTCTTTGATTTTTTAGCCATAAAATAAATTTATGTGCAAAATTATTATAGATTAACAAATTAAAAATTCGCAATTTAGTAATCAAAATTCTCAATCAATATATTTAAAACATTGCACAATTCCTTTGAATATAAGGAGTAGTTTTAATTTTTTTAATTAAAAGCTTCAGAAAAATAAGTTTTAGTTTATAGCACAAAATAGCAATTTTACTGTAATTTGTAAAAAATATTAGTTTCTAATATACACATTTTAAAAGTTATCTTGTTGGTAAATTAATTTTTTTTACATTTGATACTTATATGTTATGTAAAACAATATAACACATGAAACGAAAAAACTAATATGTTTTAATTTAGAGTGGTTAATTTTTATTTTAGAAAAACTTTTTCTAAATTTAGCAAAACTTTTGATCTTATGATAAATTGAAAAAATGCTACTATAATGATTATTTTAAAATAGCAGAAGGTACTGTCCACTTTAAAATAAGCCTTATTAAATGTTAAGATATTATTAAAAATATCTTTGATAATATTAAAGACTTTTTTTTATAGCTTATCATCACTAGACTTAACAAATGTTTAATAGGATCTAAATATACTAATACACATGTTAATTTACTGAAATTAGCATTTTAGTTTTTTTACCATTTAAAAATTTAGTAATAAGCGAATTGCTATCACTATCAGATTAATTTACATACATTACCAACAAACTAAGCTATTTTTAGAAATAATAATCATTGGTAAAGTTATCTTGTTGGTAAATTCATTTATTTATTTATTTTTTTTTTACATTTGATACTTACATTATATGTTATGTAAAACAATGTAGAGCATGGAAGGAAAAAATAAATATGTTTTAATTTGAAAAGCTTCTATTTTTTAATTCTTTCTAAATTTATCAAAACTTTTCATTTTATGTTAAACTGAAAAAAGGCCGCTATAATGAGGGTTTCTAGTATTAAGTTTGAAATGGTTATTTGTTTAATTTTTTGAATAGCGAATCACATTCAGAAAATTTATCATCAAGAAACTTTGCTTAGATTCTTTTCATCATATAATAAACTATGCATTAATATATAATAAACTATTAAGTATTTTAGATGAATAAATTCAAAATTCGTAGTGCATTAACTAAAATCCTTCCTTAATATATTTAAAAATAGTGTAATTAAACTGAAAAAAGGCTGCTATAAAGAAGGCTTCTAGTATTAAGTTTGAAATGGTTATTTGTTCAATTTTTTGTATAGTGAATCACATTCGGAAAACTTATCATCAAGAAACTCTGCTTAGATTCTTTTCATGATATAAGAAACTATGCATTAATATATAACAAAATATTAAATATTTTGGATTAATAAATTCAAAATTCATAGTGTATTAATCAAAATCCTTCCTTAATATATTTAAAAAATAGTGTAATTCATTTTCATAAAAATTTTAGTTTTCAATTTTTTAATTAAAAGTTTATTAAAAGAAAATTTAAAGTTTTAGTTTACTGCTTAAAACAGCAATTTTACCTGAATTTGACATAACAAATTAGTTTCTAGTATATACTTTTCAAAAATAAACTTGCTAGTAAGTAAATTTCTTTTTTTTTTTAAATTTGACTTTTATTTTTAAGTTATGTAAAAAATATGCTACATAAAATAACAAAAGCGAAATAAAAAAAAAAAAACCTGGAGCTTTTCTAAAAATTTCTAATAGTATTAATTCTAAACTTAGCAGAACATTTTTTTAATGATAAATAAAAAAGATGCTTTTATAACGATTATATAAAATTTCAGAAGATACTAAGTCTCCTTAAAAATAAGTCTGTTGTATTTAATATCTGTTTGACTTCGCAATGATAAAATTAAAGGTATTTTGTAATTTTTATGACAAGACTAAATATATGTCTGTATCAGCAGCTTATCCGTCGTGGTTTCCACATTCTGTTCTGTTGGGTGCCTAGCCATGCAGGTATTGCAGGAAATGAAAGAGCTGATGTTGTTGCAGGAGTGCTATTGATCCTTATAATGTCTGTCTGCCATATTCTGATATCAAGAATGCGACCTATCTTATAATCCGAAATAATTGGATTGAGAACTGGGAAAATGAAACTTTGAATAAACTGCATGGTATCAAACCAAATATCCCCACATGGGCTTCAATTCCTGGTCGTAAACTTGATGTTATTTTAACTAGACTCCGTATTGGTCACACTAGACTCACCCACTCTCATTTGCATTTAGGGGAACCGCCTCCCCGTTGTCCAAGCTGCTATTGCATCCTAACCGTGCATCATTTTTTTCTTCTTGTCCTCGTTTTACTCGTTTTTACGTAATGTATTTTAGTAATGCCAATTTAAGTTTAAGTCACCTTTTGTGTGAATCACCACATCCTGCATTATTTGACTTTCTAAAGCGTATTTGTTTCTATTCCTCTTTATAAGCATTTCACTTTATCCCATTTATCGCATCTCACTTTCTTGTTCCGTTTTTAGTGTTTTAAAATTATTACTCTAGTCTGTATTATTTGTACCTTTTTTAATTATATTGTTACTCTATTAATACGTTTTACTGTGTTTCGGCTTTTATCTTTAGTCTGGTGCATTTTGTCCTTATTGGACCTTGCGTCATTAAACCTCATTCAACCAACCAACCAACCAAGACTAAATAAGTTTTCATGAGACTGATTGTACTGATGCAGGCATTAGTTTATTACTATTAGGAGTTTATTACTATTATCAGTTATTATTAGCAGTGGCGGTGAGGAAATGCTCTGAGCTCCCACTATACATGTCCGAGGTTTGATCCCCAAGATGCGCTAGATTGACTCAGCCTTTCAACCCTGTCAGTGGATAGATAAATTGAGGACCAAATATGCTTGGGATCTAAACACTGGGGGTTCGGGTTAAGGCTGACCACCAAACAAGAATTTATGCTTTGCATCCCAGGGTCCTTGGTTTCGGAAACCATAGCTCCCGCCTCCTAGAGGCTGTCACACTGAGGAGTTTAGTTTTTTCGCAGTTTTGCTCATTTAACATTTACAAGTTGGTAGCTACAAGGAGATTGCTAGCCCTATTAGTTTAATTAACATACATCACTAAAAATAATTAAGCTATATTTTTAAAATTATAATCATCGGAAACAAACAGTTTAAATAGTAGTTAAACAGTAGTACTAACACTATCCCCAAAAGATAAATTTATTTTTTAAAATGATAAAATATAAATATTTTACAGAAGAAGGGCTCAAAATATCTCGTATGCTTTAATCATTAGCTAACAAAAGATATTAGACAGTAATAAAGTACATGGAAAAATATTATACAAGCATTCTTAACGAACTTTTAACCCTCTAAGCGGTTCCCACGTACAATTCCGCCAAATCGATATGATGTCTTCAAAGCGGTTGTCACGTACAATTTTTGACCTCCAAAAACGTTCCTAAAATGGATGTAATGTACATTTCTGCCAGTGTTTGAGGTAGGAGTGTCAGGTCGATTGTTTAGAAACTGCATCCCTCTTTGACTGACCTTTATTGAGGGATGCACCCCTACTCCCTGATGCACAAAGACGCTGATAGCTTTTCATGGCTTTGTAAATCTCTATTTCGAAGTATTTCGTTTGCGGTAACAGATGTATCTCTAATTGCACCACTTAAATATCTTGGATAACTTTCGCAAAAAAATATAAATAATTCTCTTAAAGAATATTTTTATTTGTACTTTTAGAATCCATTATTTCTTATGGGATGATCTTCGAGACTTGACGAGCTTTATGTGTATTAAAAATTAACAATCTATAATATCTATTTATGTATCTATTTATAACCGGAAGTAAAGGGACAATAACGAGGGTGGGTTTTCCGTATTCCATTCTAGTCGACAAAGGGTGAAGTAAAAAATCATAGAACGCTTTGGCCATTGACACAATAAACCTTTAGCGTATTTTTTGGAGACTTTTTTAATCGGTGTGTTCCACTCGGAGGGTTAACAGAAAAAAGTTTCTTTTAACGAAAAATACACAAAACCTAAACAGTTTCTCATGACAATCCTCAATTTGCATGGTTTATTAAAAACACTTAAAATGGCGCACACATAATAAATATTCCGATTTTAAGTTCGCTTAAAGTCCATATTCCAGCTAAGCTGCGCCAATAAATCTACAAAAAACTTCCTTATTACAAAAGAACATCATATCGCCATTTGGGGTATATCTTTCAAATAATACTTCAACTGGCTTATTTCCAAAGAGACTTTAAACTATCCTCCGTTTTAAACTTTTCCTAATTAAGACCTTTAAACTGTCAAATAGGCTGTTACTTATGATATTATGCTGAGATCATTTCAACAGACTAAAAATTATTCCTCTTCAAATAAGTGATCATATAGGCTTAAGGGCAAATGATATCCGTTTTATTCAACCGAATTTATCTTTCGCCATTGATTTCTAGCACTAACTTTGGTATGGTGGATTCTTTTGCTTTCAGAACAGCTAATCACATTTGGAAAGTTTATTATTAAGGTGACTCAGACCGTTTAAAGGAGTTATGATGTATGCCGAAATTGGATCAGCTTCAGTAAAACAAAAAATATTAAATTATTATTAAAATTTCACACAAAGTTTGTATAATGTAACTACTGAACACTATTTCAGGTCATTAAATCCGATAAAAAAAAGAATAGGATGAATGAAACACCTTCAACCTACCTTTTGTTATGGAAACTTGGGAAAAAGTTTTCTGGTAAAAATTGTGATTTTCTCTGGACAGACACTGTTGCTTATACCGCATACTCAGGTATTGGATTGTACAAGTCTTGATGTTTTACATAGCCGCATGTCGTGTGTGTATGCAAAGTTTTGGCCGCTGGCCATGGAATTTGTATAAACATTTGCAGATTAAAAAAACTAAAATATGATTATTTACAGTTGTAAAAATGTGTTCCATAATGCATGTCACCACATTTATGCATGTATATATCTTTGTAATATGTTAAAATTATTACACTTCAATATATCATACAAATTCTTCTCTCTCCCATTCTGATTTCTTTAAATATATTTTCCTAGCTATAAAATATTTCAATTCCAGGACTTGAAATTCTTCCGACCTATTTCCTAAAACTTTCCACTCTCCATATTTTCTATCTGTTCCCGTTTCTCCTCTCAATGATCTAAGATCCTTTTTCTTGTTAGTAACGCCGACTAAGCTACTCTGTTTGAGAATGATTTCATCTCCGTCTCGCTCTAGAGTTCAACAATGTTTTAGCACTAGTTTTGATGATCATGTTATCTTCTATCTTTGACTGTAAAACACATGACGCTCTCTTAACTAAAATAAAATTTAAGTTCTACTCAGACGTGCTCTTATCTTCAATCTGGCCCGACTGCAACATTTTCAATTAGTCTAGTAAATTAAGATTTTCTTTATCCAGTAGGCCGGACAAGTAGAAACATTAGGGGCTGCACAATAATTATTTGTGGTTAATTTTCATGATGTTAGATGTGTGTGTATACATGTGTGTATGTGTGTGTATTTGAATGAAAATATATGTTATACATATATACATACATGATTAAATGCATATATATTATTTATATATGCATATATCCATATTCATATATGAAGCTTTACGATAATAATACAGAGATCCGTGATTTAATCCGGACATGAACAGGTGGACTGAGCCATTTATCTCTTCAATAAGCTAACAAAGGACCAAGTATGCTTTGAAACTAAACACTGAGCTTTCTGCTAAAGGTAACCGGAACATATGCTTTTTACTCCAGTACTTTTCGTGTACAAAACAGAAATTGATACCTCAGGCCATGGTTGTAAAAGGCTGTAGAACCGAGGAATTTATATATATGTGTGTGTGTGTGTATTATATATGTATACATATATATGTAAATATATGTATATATATATATGTATATATATATATATATATATATATATATATATATATATATATATAATATATATATATATATATATATATATATATATATATATATATATATATATATATACATATATATATATATATGTATACATATATATGTATATATATATATATATATATATATATATATATATATATATATATATATATATATATATATATATATATATATATATATATATATATATATATATATATATATAAACATATATATATATGTATCTATATATGTATATACATATATATGTATATATATGTATATATATATATATATATATATATATATATATATATATATATATATATATATATATATATATATATATATATATATATATATATATATATATATATATATATATATATATATATATATATATATATATATATATACTATATATATATATATCACATTTTTCATCACTTTTTCTTTTCGTGACATAATTGATTTGTATATACCATATTTAAGATTTTATTTAAAAGATATACTAACAAATTTACTTTTGATGTTTTATTTCAAATTGTATTCATTTTAGGCTTTACTGGTTACATTCACATCAGCTAACAGGACATTTTAAAGATATCATTGAAAGAACTATTTTTCTGTCTTCAAATGAATGAATAAATTGTTTTTGATAGTTATAATTCAGAAATATTAATCTTCATTGCATAATATACATTCAGTAATTTTTACAACTCTTTAGTATTAAACTATAAAATTATATTCAAATTTGATACTTAAATAGGTCTTATTAATTAAAAAGTAAAGATGAAATTGATTCGTACGCTGTATTATCTTTTTCAATTTGCATTAGACTACCTAAATTCTTAAAACGTTTGTTCATTATTTTATATATTTTTTATGTAAATTCATGAATTTACTCTAATTTAACAATTTATTAAAGTCTCATTGGTTCTACAAGATAATACTGATAACAAGTTTTTTATGCCATCTACCTTTTTGAATTAAGTTACTGACTACATAAACGTGTTTTCTTCGGGTTGTTAAATCTACGTAGATATTTATCAATGAAACCCGGAGCGCTAATTGCGCCTAGAGAGAAAAATTCAAGCCCGCTTCCAAGACAAACGTCTTAAAACATATTTGAGCCTCAAGCCCTTTCATTAGTAATAAGTCGTATTTTCACGCACCTTCTTTTTACAGAGATCTTATTCATTAATGGCCGTAACTTTTAAATAAACATTTTCCTTCATTCTTAAAAGTAATTGCTTGAAAATAATTCAAAAGTAAAAAAAGATTCTGAAAGCTGGTTAATTTTTTAATGGAAGTATTGTTTAGGTTATCAGTGGTTTTAAACTTTGAGCAAGGAGTTTGAGTAAAGTGAAACTTTATAGAAATAAGATGAAATAAGAAAACTATAGGATGAGATTGAATATGCAGGATTGAAAAACAGGATTTTACATTTCCTGAAATTCGCATTGAATATATTCTTAATATATAATGAAGTGACATAGTACGTTTCCAGACCTAATATTTTTAATTTTTAACATACCGATTTCAATTCGATTTAAACTAAAGACAATATCGGAATCGAGAAAATAAATAGATAAAATTAAATTCAAACAATCGTAACATAGCTTTTAAAATATGTATATTAGAAACTATTTTCGAGACCTAATATTTTTAATTTTTAACATACCGATTTCGATTCGATTTAAACAAAAGACAATACCTAAATCGATAAACTAAATGGATAAAATTAAATTCAAATAATCATAACATAGCTTTTAAAATATGTATAATAAAAACTATTTTTTTTTCAAACTGAAGTAAATTATTATGTAAAGGAAAACTTTAACGATATCTAATGTTTAAATTTTAAAGAATTTAAAAAATTAGAAATTTAAAAAAGTGCTTTATTATACTATAATATAAAATATATCACCTTGTTTTAAAATAACTGAAGTTTAAAAAAGAATTAGATTCTTATATATATATAGAAGGTTAATTTTTAATTTAAGAATTTAATATGTTATGTTATGAATAATATGGGTGCATACATTTTCTCTTGATGTATATATTTTAAATTCTTTTTAAAAATGCACTGCTTTATGCAACAAAACTTAATAGTTTTATGAATATTAAATCTGTATAAATGGTCTAAGAAAAGTTTTATTTAAAAAGAGAGAACTTTTCTCTTAAAAAGGAATAAAAAATAAGCTGTTATGATCAAGAGTTTGAGCTCAAACGATTTAATGCAATACTCCTTATTTAAACTGTAAAAATACTATAAAATATTTAGAATTTTATTAAAAAACTACTTTTTATTTAAAGGAATTTAAAACTCTATCATATTGTATTTCAGTGTAGTAGCTGAAAAATAGTTAAACTATGGGGACTAACGTAGAATTTACACCAAGCAAAGTCAATAATTTAAAAAATTATTATTTTAAAATCTGCATATTTAAAGTTGTTTTCAGTATTATGATATTATAATAGGTTCAGAAATTATGAAAATAATCTTTAGTTTGTAATTGTTAACTTTTGATCAAAACTATAGTGCTAGCGTAATAAATTTTTCAATCTCATAAAAGACAACCGTATTGGTTGAATTTATTTCTGAGAAACATAATCTTACAAATTTACATTTGTATATTTTTTAACCGTAGAAATTGAGAATTAATTCTAAACATGAAATAAATGGCAATTTCTTCAAGTAGCAGGCTAAAACAAAATATATCTTTAGACTCCTGAGATAAAGTAAAATGTAATTATACAAATAAAGTAAATATTCATATGATGAAATACTTAGTAATAATGTAATCTCGTGCATTTTAGTATATTGTTGTTAATTTTTTATCTTTTATTAATACTTATACTAAAGGATAATTTTCTATTTAGCTGTACAGGGTTTTATAAAATTAAATTTCTGTACAGCAATGTGAATATGTATAGGGCACTTAACCCTGTATATGTTTCATGCAAATAATTAATTTGAATTATGTTACATCTTCTCATCATATGAGATAAAACATGCTATGTTAAAATGCACATAGAATTAAAAGAATAGGTTAAAATTACAGTTTATAGAAGATTTGATTATGTTTTTCGTGTGTGTGTGCGACTGAGGTTGAAATTTCATTGGAACAACTTAATCTTGTTAGTCGTATACATGTAAATAAATTAACTCTTATTTTTCCTTACATCAGGTCATCAACTTTTAATGGGCCCCATATCATATTGGGCTACAAGTTAATAAACAACCTAATCTCTTGGCGAAGAAAGCTTATGTTGAAATCATGAATGTATATAAAGTCCTCAATTTCTTTGATATCTACGTAATTAAAAATATGTAAATAAATAAATTTGAGATAGGTTCATGCAAGCATACATTGTATTTGGATTGAAGACCAAGTAACTATCTTCACTTCAAGAATATACATCGCAGAAAATAGCATAGGATTCCCTTTAATTTAATTAGTACATACACCAATGCACTTACTTTCCAGCAAAAACGAAAGTTTTTTTTGGAGGGGGGGGGGTTACCATTCGTGAAAACTAACAGGGCACCCCCTCTCCCATTCTTCATTGTTTAGGTTTTATTAAAGAAGGCGTTTTAAATTATCTAACTTTATTCATTGACTTTTTGGAGGTTTTTACTGATTTTGGATGATTACTAATTTGGATTTTTTGAGGATTACTGATTTTGGACTGATTGAGGAGACTGATTTTGGATGGTCTAGCTTTGCTAGACCATATAAAATCAGTAACAACAATAATAGATAAATAAATTTACATCGCATAATATGTATTTTGTACCTATTTACAAGATTTTAAGATTCCAAGAACTTTAACACTAGAATTACGGTGGTCTTTGTATATCTAGAATTACGGCGGGTGTCATTTTGACCTTTTGATAAGATATCTGCATATTTCTCTATATAATATAATATATTTGTGAAAAATAAATGAAAATAGCGCAAATTATGACAACTACAGTTTGTTTTTAAAAATATACAGACTTTGCAGGTATGTAGGATCAATTGAACGATATACTACGTTCTCTCTTAAACTTTGATCACTTAGTCTCATTTCATCTTTTCCTAAATATGGAAATCCATTTAAAACTCGTAAGTATTTTGTCCTAACATCTACTTCTAGCCAAAATTTTATTCTGAATTTATCGAGCTTGTTAGGCATATACTGCAAAAAACGGCATCTTGTTTTTGTAGGGAATAACTTTTCATCAAACGTAATATTTTCATTTGGTTTTTAGCAAAGCTTACAGTTTTCTATAAAAGTATTCCATACCTCGGATATTAGTGTAAATTTATCACACTGCAAACGTGAAGACCTTGTTAGTTTATTTTCAAAACGAAGAAATTTCATAATTTCCGGAAACCTATCTCTACTCATAGTTTCTTGAAAAAACTTTGGTCTCCAAGTCTTGGACCACAAACTAAGAATTAGTAAGCCCTTGGCGGCTAATGGCCCCTTACGTACAACAACACTACGAATGCTTCCAGTTCTGCTAATAAAATAGTGAAAGAGTCAGTATGAAGTTTACACTTGTCTTCAACATCAGTATATAGAATGCCGTATTTCTAGGTATAATCATTTGTTAGGGCTAAAATAAAAATACGATTTTCTTGAAATCTTTACTATTTCGTAAATCTAAATGATTTAGGAAAAGTCAAGAAAGGATTACTATATTTTCAAAAAAAAAAAAAAAATAGAAGAGCTGTCAGAGATAAAAGTTCGCTAGGTGTCAAAATGACCTCTTCCTTAATTCTAGTGTTAAAACGTCCAACCTTAGTTAAATCTATACATTTTAAATCATTCCATGAAATAGAAAATGATTTTAATACTAGTCACGTAATAACTCTTTTTGTAATATTTAATTACTAGCATATGACCCGTCATATGACGTAATCAGTAAAATTTTTAATATTCCAGAATTGTAAAGTGCCCTATGAGACAGGTAAAAAATCGTTTGTTTTTTGGCTGAGTATTATATGGTACACGCTCAATAATTTCTTTATTTAAATACTCCTCTAAAGTCTCCCGATACTGTGAATGCAGTTTAAAACCACGTTGAGTTTATTTAGAAAGATAATTCAAAGTTTTCTTAGCTACGTTGAAATTATCGTTGAGTTCTTCCCAAATTTTTGCCACATTAATTAATGAGAATAAAGGAATGAAACTATCATTTCCATTACACCCTGAAGGTAGGTAGAATTTGTTGTTAATACCAGTGAAAAAATTTCAGTGAAACAAAAAATAATCCATGATTAAATTTAAAATTATCACATACGTAAGTAATCTATTATTTAAGCCAAATATAAAATAAAATTGTTTACGTAATATCTATATTCAGTGATGAAACGTATGAAAATAATGCAGACATTTTTAAATAATTTAAAATAACAAATGATTAAATGAAATGGTTGAAGGAATGACGTCATAATGCTAGAAAAAATGTTATTTCTGAAGAGATGGATTTCGAAAGCTTTATAGACGACAGTATTTTTCGCTGAGATATGAAGACTATTTATACCAATTTATTTTGTAATCGAACAATAGGGGAAGGTAAATTTTACTCGCTTTGAATTTTGTTAACTCTAAGTCATCAAGAATCCAATATGGCTACCTGTATCCATTCCAGGTCCAACCGCTTTATAAATTCGAGG
The DNA here is from genome assembly GCA_032207245.1 of Pardosa pseudoannulata. NCBI lineage: Eukaryota > Metazoa > Arthropoda > Arachnida > Araneae > Lycosidae > Pardosa > Pardosa pseudoannulata. The sequence goes on from CM063508.1 coordinate 48,721,373, forward strand.
ACAGATGGATATATAGCTTAAGCTTTCTTATCTTACTGATTATTAAATTACTGATTATTTAGAACGTTTCTTGATCGGGTTAGTAAATGTACATAAATATCTGTCAGTGAAATTTAAAGCATTAATTACTGCCTGAGGAGAAAACTTGAAGCCCGCTTTAGAAGAGAAACGTCTTAAACCGGTATATGCCTCAAGGACATTCATAAGTACTAATAAGTTATATTTTCATGTGCCTTAATTTTGCCAATATCTTATTTATAAGCGGACGAATCTTTTGAATGCAACTCTCGAATAAACATTTCGTATAATTATATGAAGTAACTCGTAAAAGTATTGACAGATTTACATTTACATTTATTAATATGTATCCACATTTGAAATTTATTTAAATTACTGTCTCATTAAGTAAAAAGTAATTCATCTGAATAATTATTGCTTCGCATAACCTTTTTAAAAATTGTCATTCGCAAATTTTTGTAGTTATGTATGTGTTTTTTTTATAAATTTGTTGTATATTAAGGGAATAAGGTGATCATCGAGATATGAGTTTTTCCTTACTCCCTTTGATGATTTATAACAGAATATAACATATCAACAGACACTTCCGTATTTTTAGAATGAATTCTGTTATGCTCTAATAAAACTTTCAGATTTCTCATTTCAATTAGTATACATTTTCAGTTTAAACTGAAAACAGGCATCAAATGAAAATAATAAATTTACTAACCCCCAAGATAACTTTTAAAATATTTGTATTGAAAATTAAACTTTTATGTCAAATTCAATGAAAATATCTGTTTTATTCTGTGAACTTAAAATTTTCACACATTTACACTGAATTCCAGTTTAATTTTTCTCATTTGCAGTAGGCTTAACTAAATTAACGTTTGAGTTATAACCATTTACTGAAGACCTACAAATTTTTGCTGATTTATACAAGTTTGACCGTAATTCTTGACTTTAAAAGCAGTGTCGAGCAACATTCGATGTTATACTTGCTGCAAAGTAAAGATGTTGCTTATCTAAGAAAATTTGGAGCTTTAAAAATGTGTGAACATAGACTTTAAAATAAAGTATTTATTACGTGATTATTAAGGTTACGTTTATTTACAAAGATATCAAAATGAAATTTTGACCTTGCAGATTAGAAAATTGTATATCCTTGAATAAATCGTACAATTTTATAAATTTACCATTATGTTTTTGTGATGATGTGATTTAGATCTGTTATATAATTGATTCATTCATACAAGAAGTAAAATGTTCGGGATCTAAATCTGACCTCATCACATCTTTGTAAAAAGATAGAGGACCATAAATTTATATTCATCGGATATTGTTGTCTTGTACGGTGATCTCGGGTGGGTTTCTGGTCCCTAGTCCCAGATAAGAATCCCGTCTCCGTGATTGACATTAAATAAGAATGTACCTTTGTGGAGTATTTATGAGTCCCTAAGGGACAGTGCCCAACTAGAAGGGATAAGGTTTTTCACGTTGGCGGTCTCAAGGCGGGGTTTAAGCAGACCAATGAGATTCTTACAACTATCCCGATTGGACGATAAGAAGGAAGAGGGGACAAGGTTGAAATAAATATGAAAAATCTAAAAAATTGAGAGGAGGTTGGGAGGTCCCAAAGAAGGTGTTCGAGAGTCGAGAGTCCAGTCGGGGTCCGACGGAAGTTGTTCGTGAGTCGAGAAGAGAAGAGGTTCGGAAGTCGAGACGAAAAGAGGAGTCCGACGGAACGAGTGCGAGAGTCCAGCCAAGTCCGACAGGAAGTGTTCCTGAGACCGACGGATGATCCATAGATTCCCACTCCTGATCAGCCATAGATACCCTTCAACCAGCAGTGTTCCGGGCCCAACCTTTTAACCCACAAAGGTACCCCATTTTTACATACATTTTGAAATTAAGATTAGGTCCTCTCTCTATTTACAAAATTACTTAAGTATAAAAAAATTGTCAGAACTAATTTAGAAGATGTGGACAAAGCTTATTTTATGAAAATTAGCATCAGTTTTGTATGTACATAGATGTATATATATTTTAATAAATTTACTTATAATTATATTACTATTTTACTTATTTTACTTATACTTTTATATTAAGCTAGTTTCGGATGCTGTTAATTTAGCTTTTAGTTTATCTTCATATTTATGTCTGTAGTTTCTCAGAACCTGTGGTTAAATTTAGTACAAAAATACTTTACACAACGCAATTAAAAATAAATCACAGCTATACATTTGATCACAGGTTGATACTCAAATATAAACGAGGACTACACGACAGTATTTCGTCATTTAAAAGTAATTTTTATACAATTTCAAAATTAGGTTATTGTTCCAGATGAATCAAGATTATTGTTTTATTCCTCAATAATATGTTACTATATTTCAAATTTCCGTTACGGAAGAAAGGCAGGACAAGAATTAATTAACCTCAAAGGAAATTGCAACTATTTAAGATATTTTGCTATAAATTCATTGTTTTATTTACTATTCTACATTTATTCTGTACTTTTAGAGGGTCTGTTTAGAAGTCTGTATTTTCCTGCAGTTCTATGCTATCCACAAAATTCCATTCGAGTTAAAGAAAATTTGTAGAATAATTTGAGTAATTTGATAAATAATAAATAAGAATGTGATCAGTAAAAGTGGGTGAACATAAGTAATAAAACTAAGTATTTATCAAGCAATCATTAAGTATTTATCAAACATTGTGCTTATTCACGAAGGTATTGAAATATATTTTTGATCGCAAAAATTAGAGACATTCCTAACTTTATATTTATCTCGTAAGTTAACAGTATACCTCGATACTTTTTACCAAATCAGTTTAATTAGCAAATGCTATCAAGTGAGAATCGGAAATTAAGCGAAAAATGTTAATGATAACTGACTTATTAAAATTTAACATATTCTAAACACTGTTGAATTTTAAAAATCTAATTAGCTTTTATCATCTTATAAAATAAAATAATTTGCACTTAATAATATAATTGAGGTTCCCAGAATAAAACAGTAAATTGACTTCTTTTTTATATAACAAATTAATTTCAAATTTAGAATCGAAAGTTATTTTATGGTACTTTTTCATTTGATATACACATGCAAAATACTACATATAACAAAATATTTTTTCAAAAGTTAGATCCTTAGTAATGATCTAGGTAAACATTTAACTTAAACAGAACAAAACATTTTTTAAATTTTATATTGAATAAAAAATAGGTTTTTATAATGAAAATAGGTTGTTGTATTTTTAGATTGAAAAATGCTATGTCACTTATTTCATGAATATAAAATGCGAAAGAGCTTTTATATTAAGCTACAAACCATATAGAAGTTTGATCGATGTGCAGAATATTAAATTATTCATTTAAATATAATTTTTTATTAATTAAGTTAGAGTCTGCTTATTTAATATGACTTACTTTTAAATTTTCAAAAGATCTCTCAGTAAAATCCTGAGATATAAATGTAGCTTGAAGACTAAAAAAGAATTAAGTTCACTAATTTCCTGTTAAAATAATATATGCCTAATGGGCTTTGATAAGTAATAATAAATTATTCTTTCATGAGCCTCCTTTGGCCGATATCTTATTTATTAACGATTGCATGTATTGAATGTAACTTTTGAATAAAAACTTCCTTTATGCTTCAATGAAATTATTTAAAAATTATTACCTTCATTAGTAATAATTGATAAGTCATACTTCAATTACTTTAGTCGTATTCATAATAAATTATTCTTTCATGAGCCTCCTTTGGCCGATATCTTATTTATTAACGATTGCATGTATTGAATGTAACTTTTGAATAAAAACTTCCTTAATGCTTCAATGGAATTATTTAAAAATTATTACCTTCATTAGTAATAATTGATAAGTTATACTTCCACTCACCTTACTTTAGTCGTTTATTCATAAAAGGCTGTATCTTTTGAATGGAAATTTTGAATAAACATTTTGTACATCCATATGATGTAATTAGCTAAATTATTGATAGATTTACATTTACATTTATTAATATAAATTCACATTTGATGTTTTTCTACTTTAAATTAGTGTCTAGTTAAGTAAAATATAATCATGCTGAATAGTTTTTGCTTTGAAGTAATGATCTTTTTAAAATTTCTACGTATGTTTTTCATTTATATATCTGTTTTTCTTTTAAAAATTTATTATATATTAAGGGACATGGTATTTTTCAAGATTTAAATTTTTCATAACATCTTCTGTAGATTCATCCTATAAAAAAATTCTATTTTTTTTAAGAATAAATGTTTACGAAGTGTTAATAATATTCTAACTTTGAAAGAATATTCAGACTTGTCATCCCACTTAGTATGTTTGACCGAGGATTTGTGATAGATTTATGAAATGGGAACAGTAATTCTTGACTTTAAAAAAAAGTGTCGAGCCATATTTGACTTTACAATTGCTGCAAATGAAAGATGTTATCGAGTCAGACTGAGAAATAAAGTGAAAAGTGTTAATTGTATCTGACTTTTAAAAATTATAAAAATACTAAAAACTTTTAAAATCAAAAAATAGATTTTATCAATATAGAAAATAAACAATTTGTTCTTAATAATATAATACAGGGTCAAAATATAGTTGTCAGTTAGCTTGTATTTAATATATAAATTTAGTTTCAAACTTACAAGTTTCATAAGTCATTTTGTGGATTTCTATTTTTTTTTCATCTGATTAAAGCATTCTTTGTTTTTTTCTAATAATAAAACTAAATATCCTTTAAAAGTTAGATTCTCATTAATGATATAGAATAGGTATTAACCTAAATAAAGCAAATCCGTTTTATTTTATACTGAGTCAAAATTGGTTGATAAAAGTTTTAACTCGAAAGTACTATATCTCTTAAATTAGGAATATAAAAAGTGAATAAAATTTAATTCACTATATTTCACACAGATTTCAAAATATTTCTACTTTTATCTTTTTAAAATTAGTTGATGCTTATTTAAAATTTCTTTTGCTTTTTTAAATTTCATAAGTATTTATCCGTGAAATACGAAGCTATAATTCCGACCTCTAGAAAAACCGTCAAAAATTGGCACCAGCCATTTTAAGATGATATACGATGAAGGGCTTTTATCAGTAATTATATGTCATTCTTTCATTAGACATAGTTTGGTCAAAATCTTATTCATTAACATTGGTTCTTAGTTATGTACTTTAGTTGGTGTTCAGTATTTAAACGAATTTCTCCTTTTAAAGTAAGTTGTTGAATATTTGAATCGTCTTTTGTTCTGATCTTTACATTTACATAAGTGTCTGACGATGAAATTCGGTGTTCTAATTTTCACCTCTGTAAGAAAAAAATTGAAATCCGCCTTGGAAGGCAAGCGGATTTTACTGATTTGTGCCTCAAGGGACTTTATTAGTCAGATATGGTTTCTGTGTCATAAAGTTTGCGTGGAAGAAAACCAGAGTTTATAGAATATATTTCAACCAAACAAAAAGTTAAAAATATGATGTAAAATGTTATAACACTTTAATTAATGTTTATGTAATTTATTTTAGAGGAAAGATTTGATTTTTTTAGTATTTCATGTATTGAATGGTATGGCGAACTATGTAGGTTGTTCAATGAGTAATAAAACCCAATTTATTATGCTATTTTCATTTAAATTACCAATAAAAATAATTTCTGTGGAGTAGAAGAAATGTTGGTGTATTTAGCTTCAATAAAGGACCAATCTAACTTACATTTTAAAGGTTCCAAGTGGTTGTACATCCCTTAGTCTAATAAGGTCTACATATACAAAAAAATTGCTCTGTTTAAATTCAAGAATAATTATAAATCAAGAGTTCATAGGAGAACCTTAGTGGGGTTTCAGTCAAGAGTTAATCTATTCTGGAGCTACATTCCAGGAAAGATTAATTCATAAAAAAAAAATCCCTGTTTTATTAAGTAAGCTGAACCATATCAGAATGGGTAAGACTCTGCCCTTCGTTACCGAAGTTCGTCGTTTTGAATTCCACTACTGGAGCTGATGCTTGTAACCATTTCGGCTTTAAGCAGTAGGTCTCGGTCTCATTTGTCTTCGTCTAAGAAAAAAGTGTCGTGTAGCTTTCGTTTAATTTTATGTATTTACCTATGATCAAAATTACAGTGGTTATTTATTTTGTTAGTCACAAAGACTACATATTATTTGGGTTACGTTGTGTAGACTATTTAAGTTTAAATTAAACCATGGGTTCTGAGAGACTACAGACTTAAAAAAATAAACCAATAAGCTAAACTAAGAGTAATTATAATCAGCTTAAAATAAAAAAAAAGCAAATTTATTATGATATATACATGACTAATATACAAAAATTTAATCAAGTTTCATAAGATTTACTTTTTCAACACGTTCAATTAGGAGGCACACTAATTAAGATCTGACAACAATAATTTTCTATCATTTAGGTAACTTTATAAGTGAGAGTACCCAATCTCAGTTTCATATATATATATATATATATATATATATAATATATATATATATATAATAATATTATAGATATATATATAAATTAAAAAAAAAATACAAATTATATATATGACATATATATTTATAATATATAACATATATTATATATATACATCATATATTTATATATATATATATATATATACATATATATATATATAATATATATATATATATATATATATATATATATATATATATATATATATATATATATATATATATATATATATATATATAATATAATATATATATATATATATATATATATATATATATATTATAAAATATATATATATATATATATATATATATATATATATATATATATATATATATATATATATATATGTATATATATATAATATATATATATATATATATATATATATATATATATATATATATATATATATATATATATATATATATATATATTATATATATATATATATATATATATATATATATATATATATATATATATATATATATATATATATATATATATATATATATATATATATATATATATATATATATATATATATATATATATATATATATATATATATAATGAGTACCTTTGTAGATCTATTTGGTGTGCCTAGGCTGTACTCTTGGGAGCTCTTGTAGATACCTCTCGATTGATAGGATGATAAAAGGTAACTCCTGTCTATCCGCTGGTATTTGGCCTTCTAAATAATTTGGGATGATTATGTGAGGAAGATACCCTGCAATACCAGTGTGCAATGTCGAAGTCTTTCTTGGAACTAAATCTCCTTTGGTCCCCGTACTTTGTCCTCGAGTCCTGAACACTTGCCGTCGAACTCTCGACCTCCGAACTCTGACAGTCGGACATCTCTCCTCGACTCCTCGAACAACCTCACTGTCTTGACTTTTCTTATTTTATATTATTTTCATCTCTGTCCTTTCTTACTACTTTTCGTCCAATCGGGAGAGTTGTATAAATCTATTGGTCTCCTTTTCCCCGCCTTGAAACCGCAAACATGGGAAAACCTTGCCCCTTCAAATTAGGCGCTGTCTCTTAGAGACTCATAAATAACTTCACAAAGGTACATTCTCATTTAGTGTCATGTACGGAGACGTGATTCTAATTTGGGACTAGGATCAGAACCCCTCCCGAGAATCCCGCACTAGACGAAAATCCGTTGACATCACTTTTATGGTCCTCTCTTTTTTACAAAAGATGTGATGAGATCAGATTTAGATCCCAAGCAATTCACTTCTCATATTAATTAATAACAATTATATTAATTAATCAATTATATTAATTATATCAATTATGTTAATTATTAATTATAATAAGGATCTAAATCGCCTCATCACAAAAAGTAGATAGTTTCGCTGCAAATAAAAAGACTTGTATTAAGTAATTCAAACAATATATTTTAAACAACTTTGATATGATCACAAGTTTGAAGTGATTAACAATCAATAAATAAACATCATTGCTATTTTATAATATATATTCTTTTTTAAACTCACTTTTAAATAACAAATTTCTGGTAAGTTACTACATACTTAAAATCTCTTTTTTTTCGGGTTTTAGAGTTTAAATTAGTGTTTGCCGGGGAAATCAATATTGATGCAATAATTATCTTTTTTTTTTTTAAATTTACACTGTACAACGAAGCATGTTTTACTGTTAAACATCTGTCCATTTTTTATAAATTTTGTGTTAGTTCATGAAAATAAGCTAATTAAGAAACTTTTATAACAAATAAAATGAAAAGCAGCATTGAAATACCAATACATATTCTTACTGTTGTACAGTTTTTCAGTAAATTTCTCTTTTCAAATAACTTACTGCATATTTAAAATGTCTTTTGTTCGGGTTTTTAAATCTGCATAAGTACCTTTCAGTAAAATCCGGAGCAGTAATTGGAGCCTCGAGAGAAAAATTGAAGCCCGCTTTGGAAGACAAACGTCTGAAACCGATTTCTGCCTCGAGGGCCTTCCTTCATTAGTAATGATAAGTCATACTTTCACGCGTATTTCTTTGGCTGGGATGGCATTCATTAACTACCGCATATTTTACTGCAACTTTTGAATAAACATTTTCTTTATACTCCAAAGTTATTTCGTGAAAATAACTCAAAATAGAAAAATATGGATTTAAATAAGATTTTTTAAAATAGAGAATATTGTTTAGGTTATTAATAGATACAAGTTCTAAGGCAACAAAGTTTACGCACTACAAAATAAAATATATATGTAGAAAATTTTAGTTTTTTAAATTTTTTTTGTTAAATATTCTAATTGATTAGGTGATAATTAATATATATTCCCCAAACTAAAAAGGAGAAATGGTTAACCCCTTCCGGTAAAATGACGAGTCTAGCTCATCATTAGTTTTTCATTCCATACCGCACAATGACGAGCTACACTCGTCATGCGATTAAAGTTACTGTTAAATATGATAATTAATTTAGTTTAAAATTTCTAGTGTACTGAATTTGGCAACGCTTTTATCACTTGTGAAAATCACAAGTCACTATTGCATATTGTTTACTTAGAATTTCTTCGTACAAGTCATTGCCAAATTAATGAGTCAGAATAATAGAAAACCTACTAAGAAATGCCGTGTGTGTTACAAGAATCAAATTAAAAGTGAGACTACTTGGCGGTGTAAACAATTAAGAATTCCTTTGCACTTTGTTTTGAAAAGTACCACTAGCTTGAAGACTATTACCTGTATACCTTATTAATGTTTTGCTTTGATATTTTCTTAATTTTACTGTTTCTGATATTATTTAACACTATGTAAAAAGTGGATTTTAATTAAGAATATGTAAGAATTGTAAAATGAAACAAGTTTTTTAAATAAAAATTAAATGGTTATTTCATGAACAGTTTTTCATTATTAAATCATACCAGAAGGGGTTAAGGAGTATCCAAAGACTATAAAAAGAACTAATTTTGTTTTAACATAAGGGAACTTAAATCTCTATATATCAGTAGATATCAGGATTTCTAAAATTGTTTGTTCCTTTACAATTTATCCTACAGCCCAATAAACTAGTTTGCAAATTGTGATTTCTAACAAGATGGCTATTTAAATTACCTCACGTACAAAGTCTTCTGCCGCATAATAAAAAACCTTTTCAACCCTGTGTTGCTATGTGATTCGGAATCGTTTTGATCCCTACAGCTCCCGTAAGTTTATTGAATCATCGAACATTAGTGAATTCCATTTTATGTACTGTAACATAGCCGGTCCCTGTTTCAGGTGATACAATAAAGAATCAGGTGTTTCTGGAATAAATAATTTATTTACACCTCTGGTATATACATCATTTTTATATACAAAAAAAATTGAGATCACAAGTATGTGATTCGATACATGTAGGCCTGAATAGAGACGTGCCGAAATATTAGCGATCAGACCGAAAAAATAATTCAGTAGCTAGTGCGCAAGTTCTCTGAAGTAATTAAGTAGAAAGTAGACGTCTCAATAAGATTAGATAAGTAGAATTAACAAATGGTTGTCTTCGAAAAATATCAAACCACAGTTAGAGTTCCTAAGAGGAATATGCAATCAATTCTGAAGAGGATTATCTTAAAAGAAAACCCAAGGCACAGGGTATCTTTTTCAATCTCAGCAAGAGATATATCCTAAGGCGAGATTTTCGCTAAAAAAACTCTCCGATGAAGAGACTGGTCAAGACGACCTTCGAGGTAGCTGACTCTGACTACTCTCAAAAGAGAAGATCATAAGGTGGGATTATAGTTAAATAAACTCTCCGACTGGTCAAAGAGACCTCCTAATTAGTTGGTTGCTTGCTAACTAACTTCTTTAAAAAAATCTTCTCTCGTCTCTTTTTCAGGGGAGGGGCCTCTAAGAGAAGAGGCCTCCCCCACAATTTCATAATTTCCACAATTTCATAGCGATGGCCTCACCTTCAACCAACTGGATTGGTCTGGGTTAAGCAATCACTGGCCACAAACCCAGAAGTCTCTGGAATTCGTGTCGGCTTAGATCCAAAGTCACAGCATTCCTTTTTGTAGTTCCGATGGTCATATTTCTGGCTATCAGTCTGGCACCCGGGTGTCTGGTCCGTTGTTTCGTTAGTGTAGGACAGAAAAGTCTAGACATCGTGGTGCATGAAAAAAACCCTTTGTATCCACATAAGCGAAGTTCATTTCTCAAAGCAAAGTCCTTTGATGTAGACACACCTCTAAATCACGCCGTTACAGTACATACACACACACACACACAAGTGTGTAAATAATATTTATATCTTAAAATTTAACCAACGTAATTATGTCTATCTCGAAATAATTTTCCGACTTTTCTGTCCTTTTCTGGAATCCTTTCTAGGTACCTTGGTGAATATCTTTGTTTTCCTTGTTAATTTATCGACTTCGCTCCACCAAGCTTCTGGTTTGCGTGAATAAATTAAATTATCGCCTGAAGCACAGCCATCTAAACACAAGGCCTGCGCGCTGATTTTCCGGAAAACCGGTCACGTGATCTCTAAAAGGCGGCATTCTATTTAATTCTGTTGATGCTTGTTGATTGCTTGCCTATTACTTCTTTTGAAACAAAAAAAGAAAGAAATTTATGGAAATAAAATAATGTTTGCCTTTATATGTAAGGTAAGTAGCAATTTTGCTACTGTTTCTTCTATTATTTTATGAGCTGTTTTCTAATTAAGTATATCATACAAATGATGGTAATTCTTAAGTTCGACACTTTAGAATGGTTCAAATGTTTTGTTATTAGTATGTGCTTTGTATCATATTGTATATTATAACTGTCGTTTTAAAAATAAGTTTCATTTTATTGTTAGATCTCATTAAGGAGTTTATATAATACAACATTTAATATCTGTAAGTTAAATGTATTCTAAGTTATGTTAAAGTTTCGTTTTTACTGTGTATTGCAACTTGGCTATTGTTGATAACTCACAAATTACAATTTCTGTTTTATCCTAAAGGAAAACTATTTATTATTATCACAATAAAAGATTAATGTATCCTTACTTCATTGATTTATAATGTGTTTTTAAGGGGTATATTAATAAAAGTTGATGTACAACTTCTTTCCCATACTACAATAGCAACTGGGAAATTTCTATGTAGAATCAATGTTATCTGCACTTTAACTTGTTTCTGATTTATCAACTTCATATTTTTTACGTCCTGAGCTCTTTTTCCAGATTTTCATATTAACTTTCTACAATTTAAAATTTTGAATGTCGAAGCGTAAAGAAGACATATATGTAATAAAAATTAAACTACCAAAAGAAAATTTATAAATGTAAGAAAAAAATTAATCTAAAGTAATCGACAGAAGCAATGTTTTTACACATTTTTATTATAAAAATATAACCTTTATTCAATGCTGTACTATTTTATAACAGGTAAGTTCTCATATAACCTGTAGAAAAGTGATTAAATAAACATGCTTAAAGTTTTGGAATAGCTATGTCTAACAGCCAAAAGTAGAAAAATCCCATCTAAATAAAATTTGCAAGCTGTTAAAATTATATAAATTTTAATTAATAGATGCTTTAGGTAGAGGAACTTAAAAAAAACTGTATTTATACTTAAAGTTACATTTATGTATTCAGATATTTACAAATGTTTTATTAAAATATAACAGTAATTTTATAGCAAATGATAATCAACTCAATTTATTAATAACAGTCACTTAACCATATCTTAAAAATGTAATAGATGATATAAATAGGTCTTCTAAATTATGTTTGCATGATTGTTTACTTCACTCCAAAAATATAATTTTAACTACTTATAAAATATTTCTGAATAACTACCCTAAAAAAGTGACTGAAAAATATATTGAAGAAGTTAAGGAAAAATCCAATAAGAGAAAAATAAAAAAAATTCTTAAATATTTCTTGTAACAACATTTTTACTTTTTTTTCTGTATACTATTGAATTATGTTTCATTGTTTATGTAGTACAAATCAGAATCAGATATTATACGTAAATAAAACTGTAAAAATTTTGCCTCAGCATAATATTTTTGCATGAGTTTGTGAAATTTGTCAATGATAAATTGTTCTATGATTTTATACTAAGGCAGTGTTTTTTAACATTACCTTTAATATAATCCTTAAGGATTTTATTTATTTTAACTTTAATGTGATCCGTAAAGTATCATATTTTATGAATAAAGATTAAGACATTTTATTTCCATGGGACCATTTAATAAAAGGTAAGTAAAAAGAAAAAAAAAAGATGCCAGTTGTGTAATTTTTTTGCAAATGTAATTTCTTTGCTTAAAATTTTATCTATGTATCGTATCTGTTCTCGTGTAGTGTATGAAGTTATTTTGGTAACTAAAATTTAAATATAAATTGACACACAAATAAAATCTATAGCAAAATAATTTTCTACTAATAAATATTCAAGTTAATGAAATAATTGAATATCCTTAGTTTATTTTTTGAAAAAATATTTTGATAAGTACTAAAAGGCATAACACAATTTACTTGAGGATTATAGGAGGGAAACCGCCTTCGGCCGCCGCCATTTTTTTGAGCGAGCGCAGGCCTTCTATATAGATGGCTGTGCCTGAAGCTTAAACTACGTCATTGGCGCCTCATCAAACTCTAGTTGGCTGGCACAGACAGCTATTTACCCAAGGTGTAATCCAACTAAATGTCTGCACTTAATTATTTTATGTATCTATATTAAATTCAAATCTTTGATTAAGTCAAAGTTGGCTTCCAATCTGTAATGTAACACGCATGCCAAATATTAGGAGACAATATATAATTTTACAATCAGACGGTAACGTTATTTTGCCATTTTTTTTCCTGTAAAAAGTTGCATTTGTGTTACATATGAGTTAATACGCTTTGTGGGAATGTATTAAACTGTTGTTGAAGTTTACAAAGATATAAAACAAAAATAGAAAAAAATTGCGAATAAGCACAACAGTCTTGTACAGAGGTTATCAACCTTTTCCGGGCCACATCCTTTGCAGGAAAGAAAAATTTTTCAATCCTATTCTAAAATATAATTTAAAATATTAATATATCATTCCATATTATCTATATTTTATCACTGATCTATATATTAAGAGTCCTATTGTAAAAAATAATTAAAACGGTCCTCAAATCTAATAAAAATTGTTTTTTAGACTTGAAAACCAACAAAAAATTAATAAGATTAAAATTTGAATAAGATGATTGAGGTCGACGAACGTCAATTAAGTTAAACAATTTGATATTATTGGATTCCATTTTCTATTTCCATAACATCATTCGTAAATGTTGTCCCATAAAACGAAAAATTTATAGATCTGCACGAATAAAAACTGATACACTAAATACAAACTAATATATAGCCCGCCATATGACGGGATCCTATAACAGCCCCGTCTATATACTATAGGGACTTTTCTGAACGAATACAAACTACGTGCAATCATAGACTGCATACAGTTAACCAGATAATCCACTTGTTACCGTCCACAAGTACAGTCCTACTATAGAGATGAATTTGCAAGAATTTACGAATATATTGATAGAGTCGTTACGTATGGATCTAATAGGTATTTAGTAATTAAGATGAGAGATATGTCTTGTTTTTCTTCATATAGTAGATGTCCACAATTGTTTTCATATTAGCATATAGCCGGTAATATGACAGGATCGGTATAAATTTTAATCTTTCAGAATTGTAAAGTACCTGTAAGGAAGATAAAAAAAATGGTTTGTTTTTTGGCTGAGAATTATCTGGTACACTGTCAAAAATTAGTTTATCTTCATACTTCTCTAAAGTCTTCCGATACTGTGAAAGCAGTTTAGAATCAAGTTGAATTCATTTAGAAAGATAATTCAAAGTTTTCTTAAATACGTCGAAATTTCTCCCAATTTTTTGCCACATTAATTAATGGAAGTAAAGAAGTGAAACTATCATTATCACTACACCATGGAGGTATTTAGAATTTGTTGTTAATACCGGCGATAAAAATTTCATTGCAACAAAATATAATCGATGAATACATTTAAAATTATCTCATCACATATATACGTAATCTATTATTTAAGCCAAATATAAAATAAAATTATTTCCATCATATCTAAGTTCAGTAATGAAATGTATGAAAATAATGGAAAGGATATTTAAATAATTTAAAATAAGACAGGATTAAATGAGATGGTTAAAGGAATGTCGTCATAATGCTAGAAAACATGTTATTTTTACCTATTTATTATGTGACAAATTGATAAATTAAATCGCCTGCTCTTAAGCGGGGAAAATAGGGCTTGAAATAATTACATTAAATGCTAGAAAAAGGGGGGGGAAGAGATGGATTTCGAACTTATCTAACCTTAATTCATCAAGAATACATTATGGATGCCTCTATCCATTCCAGGTACAGCCGCTTCATAAATTCGAGTACAGACGGCCAGATAACTTAGTCTATTATTATATAGGGGATGACGTATAGAAAAACAATACGAAAAATAAACTACAAATATCTAATCCAACTAAATGTCTTCACTTAATTATTTTATATATCTATATTCAATTCAAATCTTTGATCAAAAATAATTGCCTCAATAATCTCTTATTTTCAGAGGTTGAGTTTGTGAGAATGCAGCTATGTTTGACATAAGGTTTGCGAAACTGATTTGCTCGCCGCACTCACACGTTGTGGGTTGAATGCCCAAGCTTATTTCACTACTCCAGGAAGCGTGTGGTGTGGCCAGTGAAAATAATTGCATTTAAACTTCACCAAGTTTTGGAGAATTGTGATTGGTCTCCAGGAGGCGATTCAGGACTATTCTTGGAGTCCCGGTCCTTCTGGGCAGAGCCGGGAAAGGACGCATTGTGCAAAGGACAATGGAACAACAAACACATCAGCACAGGATAATGGAAAAAGTATAGGGTTGCCTGAGTAGAAAGAAGGAAGGAAAAGAATGCAGCGTTCTCTTGGACATTGGCAATTTTTTTAGGCGTAGCACGTGGAGTGCTTCTTTTACTTTTTAATTATATATATATATATATATATATATATATATATATATATATATCTATATATTGCATATTTCCTTGACATTTGTTCTATATTTGAACATTGTAATATAGATCAGTGGTATTATACTATAATTAAAGACGATATAAAGCAACTTTGGGTTATAAATGACTTTGAAATAACAACAGCAATGTACTACACCACAGCAGAGTTAAATAAAATCAAATACAATTTATTTGTTTAGAGAACCCTTCTTAACTGAATTATGCAAAGGTTTCTTCGAAGCAAAGAATATACTTCGTAGAGAATAAATATATCTCCTGATGGCCGAAACAAGGGAAAAGAATGGACATACATTATCTTTCATGTTTCGGAAGCTCGTGCTCCAAATAAATAGTCTCCTTTTTATGATCTTTGTCGTTTGGCAGACACAATAAATCCGTTCCTATACTTGAATTTCTATTAGGAATGAGATGCAGAATAAGTTTTATTTTCTTTAATTTTAGGTTTCTAACGCTTTACGAATCGGTGAAGTTAAAGAGGAAAATGTATATATTTCTTTAAGAGATTTGTGTTGTTTAACATTCATTTTTTATCTTATTGTCTATACTACACACGCTTTGGACTTTTATGTGACTTACATAAAGAATTCGTTTCTAGGCCTATTTGAATATATATTTTAATATTCGTATTTTCTTGCCGTTCTTCAATTATGTAAATTCTACAAGCAGAATGGCATTCGAGTCAAGTACGATTGCTAGAATAAATCATATAATTTGATAAAAGATGGTAAGAAATTTTGAGCTATTAAAAAAGGGTGAACATATGCTTTAAAACCAAGTATTTATGAAGCAATTGTTAGGGTAATTTTTATTTATAAAGATATCAAAATATAATTTTGACGGTGGAAATTAGAGACCTATACATCTTTATATTGATCCTGTAACTTAAGAGATTGCCATGATGTTTTTCGCCAAATTAGTTAAAAAATAATCATTGTACTATTTCAAGATTTGGTTACTGTTCACAATGAATCAAATTTATTGCATTATTGTTAAAGAATATGTTGCTATATTTAACCCTCTAAGCGGTTCACACGTACAATTCCACCAAACCGATGATGTCTTCAAAACGTACAATTTTGGACCTCCAAAAATGCTCCGAAAAGGGATGTAGTGTACATTTCTGCCAGTGCTTTCTCCCATGGAGTTCTGCAGTAGGAGGGTCAGGTCGATTGTTTAGGAACTACACCCCTCTTTGACTAATATTTATTGAGGGATGCACCTGTACCCCTGAGGGAAAAAGACGCTGATATGTTTTCATAGCTTTGCAAATCTCTATTTCGAGGTATTTCGTTTGCGGTCACTGATGTATCTCTAATTGCACCACTTAAATATCTTGGACGACTTCTGTAAAAAATATAAATAAGTCTCCCATAGAATATTTTTATTTGTACTTTTAGAATCCATTATTTCTTATCGTATGATCTTCGAGACTTGACGAGCTTTATGTGTATTAAAAATCAACAATCTATAATATCTATATATCTCTTTATAACCGGAAGTAAAGGGACAATAACGAGGGTGGGTTTCCCTTACTAGTCGACTAAGGGTGAAGGAAAAAAATCTTAGAACGCCTTGTCTACTGACACAGTAAAATTTTAGCGTATTTTTTGGAGACTTTTTTTCTCGATGTGTTCCACTCGGAGGGTTAAAATTTCTATTACGGATAAAAGGCAAAGCAATACCTTTGGTTTCTTTAATTTTATCTTCTCAGTGTTTTGTGTACTTATTAACCTCAGTGGAAAATGTATGTCACTCTTTAAGATATTTTGTTACGAATCCCTTGTCGTATACACAATTGATCCAAATAAATAGTCCCCTTTTTTATGATCTTTGTCGTTTGGCAGACGCAATAAATCTGTTACTGTACTTGAATTTCTATTAGGAAAGAGATGCAGAATAAGTTTTATGTTCTTTATTATACTCGTACTATCTTACATATATTCTGTATTTTTAGATGGGTAATAAAAATTATTCATACATATCCTAGTGTATTATTTTACGTTTGTATTTTCATGTATTTTTTGAACTATATTAAGGATATCTACAAAATTCCATTCAGTCGAACGATGGCCGAATGTTTAGATCGCTGATGTTTGGTACCAGACTTCATGGGTTCAAATTTCACTGTAGTATGGATGTAGTAGTTGCTTTAAGCAGTGGGTTCCGGTCTCATTTGCCCTCATGTTGCAAAATAGTAAATCACTCCAAACCAAGATTACTATGTTGTTGTTCAAGAATACGTTACAATATTTGAATGCTAATTTATATGATAAAGATTATGTTACTTGTTACTATCTAAGATGTATCAAGATTACTATGTTGTTCAAGAAAACGTTATAATACTTGAATGTTCCTTTCACTGATTATGATTATGTTACTTGTTACTATTTTAAATGAGCCAAGATTACTATGTTGTTGTTTAAAAATAATTACAATATTTGAATGTTCATTTATATGATAAAGATTATGTTACTTGTTACTTTTTAAAATGTATCAAGATTTCTATGTTCAAGAATAAGTTACAATATTTGAATGATCATTCATTTGATAACGATAGTGTTACTTGTTACTATTTTAAATCAAGATTACTGTGTTGTTGCTGAAGAATATGTTACAATACTTGAATGTTATAAGGAAAGAAAAATAGGAAAGTTTATTTCTTTAAATTTTAGATACCCAATGTTTTACGAACTGGGAAAGTTTAGTGGAAAATATATATTCTTTAAGAGATTTTTTTAGCATTTATTTTTTATTGTTTGTCTACCTTACATTCACACTGTATTTTTAGATGACTTAAATAAAAAAATCATACATATCTGACTGCATTTTTTATATCTATATTATCCTCTCGTTCTTGAACTGTGGAAATTCTAACCACAAACTCGCTTTAAAGGTACAAAAAAGTTGTAGAACGAAGTGTAGCATTTGATAAATAAAAAAAATTCATTTGCAGAAATAAACGTTCTAAGAAATAGGATTTAAAACAATTTTTTTATCACACAGTTGTTAGGGCTACATTTAATTTCAAAATACAAAAGTATATATTTGATCTTGCAAATTAAAGATTAACAGATTTTATATTTATCTTATAAGATATATACCAAGATGTATTTCTCCAAAACAGTTTAAACAGCAAATATTTACGCATATGCAATTTATTACTTTCGTCAACAGTAATGTTTATATGATTTTAAGAAATGTTTTGAAATGAAATTCTCAAAAATATTTTTCACAAAATTTCTTATATGAAATACTTTCAAGTATTTTGAAAATACTATGTAATTGATAAAATATTTTAACTAGAGATGAGGATATGTTGCTCATGTAATCTCATTCATTACTAAGTATTTCAGAAAAATTACAAGAGTGAGATATAGTTTTTAATTTTTAATGTAGCTTTGCAAAAAATTTAAGTTGTATAATTTATTTACTTTAATAGAATAACGCACCATGTTTAAAGGAGAATTTTTAAAAATCCTGATCATGATTTAAAACTAATCTTTAAACTAATTGCTTTCATTTGAAGTTGGGAAAAAAAGTGTGAAATTCAGCTGAGAATATCACTGAGAAAAGACCTACATACTCTTTTTATAATTTACCTATTAATTTAATTAATAAACAATAAATAGTGAATTAATTTACCTATTAATTTAATTCTTATAATTAAGTATACGAATTATAATATAATTCTAATAATAAGTACTTTTATAGTCTTATTCGTTCCAAACAATATGATATTTTAAAAAATATAGATTTAAAATCAATCCTGTTCACTCTTTCTAATTTTAGAAAATAATAATGAACAGAACATACAAAATTCATAATTTGTTACAATTTAAACTGTTTTTTAAAAAGGTATGTTATAATTCTACAAAGTACTGCATTATTTTCCGAAAGGAATTAAGATAAAAAATTTCTTCTTTTATATTTAAAATTTGAAACATTTAAACAGTGCTATATTTTACTTATGGTAAAATTATTTCAAGACAGTTTCTTAAATCCAACGGCATTTTACTTAAGCATGTTAACCAGGAAATAAATGAGTGCAATGAGAAATTACCGCACATCTTAATTTAGTACTTATAAAGAGAAAAGTTTTCCAAGAATATTATTAATCTTTAGAGCTTCAAAAACAGTAAAAAATAGTTCGTCATATGCAAAAAATATGCAGCATGATTTAATGTTTTAACAATAAAAAGCTCTATACTCCTAAAAATACAATTTAACTTGAATGGAAGGAAAAATAGCAGTTTACGGTTTAATGAAAGGGATTTACAACTCTCTGAGGCAACATAATATTCCCTAAGGCAAATATACAAATAAAACCAAAGATACTTTGTGCTTTATATCTTTTTTAATAATTTCCAGATTAATTTTAAAAAGTTTTGCAACAGAATGCTTAAAGTATTTTGAGAGATTTTGCAAGCAAACTAATCTTATAATATAGAAAGAAATTTCACTTAAAAAATCTGGTTATTAAGTGTAAAGCAGAACTTTTATACTCTCATATAAAATTAATCTTTAAAGACAACTTAATCCGTACTATTTCTTTGAGACGGATTTTATGTAGTATGTAAAATTCATTACATCAGATATGCTTAAAATCTTTGGCTC
>CM063508.1:48746532-48781532 GCA_032207245.1 Pardosa pseudoannulata
CAGACAATATATAGGGAGTCAATTTTCCCATCTATTGTTATTCATTTATAAAAAATTTCCTACTCAATTTAAAAAAACTACACCATTTTAAATTTTAAAAATAACAAATTTATCTGCATGAAATTGCCTTTTACAATTTATTATTTACATAAACGTCAGTAATGTACACCATTTATTATTAAAAATACATTAATTTGCATTACTTTTTGTTAGCTATAAAATTCTCATAAAACTATAATCATAATTTCGAGAATAAAATAAAGATTGGACCAAAAGTGATTCAACTAATTGGATCTTATCGTACCTTTGGTTTTTGAGGACATGAAGACGGGGGATTACAGGAAAAATATAGGTTATCATTCAGTGGACACGAAGATGTTTTATTTTTCTGGTTGAGGACTTTCAGCAAATGGACAAATCTACAATTGATCGTGCTTAAGGAACAATTAGACCATTACTGTCAGATGATCACACAGACTCTATTCTGTGGTCTCCGACTCCTAGAAAGAACTCTAGCGAATCTGGTCCGCACCTCTTCTTGCTCCGACTTAATTCTGGTGCCTCCTACTTATTTGTGTGACCTCAGACATACTTCTACGGCCTGAGAATGCTAAGAAAAACTCTAGCGAAAATTCAGGCTGACAACAATCTGTTCTTTACCTCTTCTTCTTCTCACCTCCATTATTTATGTTGTAATTTTGCTCCATTTTCTTTTACCTTCTGTTCAATTTCAAATCTAGATATTTTTAAATTGCCTATCAACTTTAACTCTTCATTCGTGAAAGATATGAATCGGCAACACCCTCGCCTTCAAACAATAAACCTAGGGGAGAACGCCCCTTCTAATTTCGAGCATCTCATGTGCCTAGGACCAAAAGAACTTCCAGGTCTCCGTAAATAATTTAGAAATAACCATTTTATTTTAAAGTCAGGACACCTGTCTTATCTAGTCTGGTGATTTAATCTCACATACATAGGCCCTCGAAAATATCTCTACTCCATATCTTCAAGTCATCTCTTTTTACAAATAATATGTCATGAGGTTAAATTTGGATCCTAAACTTTTATTACCAATATTACTGCAATCACAATTTTTGTTAGCTTATTGAAAGCTATAATGGAATAATAGTTGAAGTAGAAAGATCGAACCCTATCAATCTTGAATAGTATTAAGACAAATGTTAGCATCACTTAAAAACATATTTATTAAACTCAAAAGAAAGACAAAGAAAATAAACATCGGCTAACTGTCGTACACACATAGCCGTATTACTACTACTACTGATACATATACTTTTAACCTCGAGTACTTATCGGTAGGGAAAGAGATGACCTTTGGACGTATACAATACGTCACTTCTAAAAAAATGCAGGCATGCATAATATGCTAATATCATCAGTGGTTATGGGATGCGTAATAAAATAAAATATTTAAATTACTTATTATAAAAATAAAGTAACTAATTTTCTAACAATTTCATTAGAAGTCTTTTATATGGATACAAATCAGCTCAAATCAAACGGCATCGGAAAAACTTACAGGCATTAAATCACACAACGATCAGCAAGTGATAGTCACTTATTAAAGAAGATAGCAGAATTAGAAGCAAAGCAAACAAAAGCGTCCAATGTTGAATTGCATCTTTTTACACCACTATAATGCAAGATCACATTTTGATAATTATATTGAGGACGTCTAACTAAAGTAAAGTATAGAGGTCATGCTACATCTTCTAGCAGTCCCGATCTCTAGCCGTGCTATTTTTGGCTGTTTCATTAGTTTAAGGAACAAGTAAGAGTTGTACAAAGCAAGAAATCATATATAAAATCTGGGAAAGCGTTAATGCAACAACTCTAAAAAGGGAACTTCCGGTTAAGTCACTTTTCGTTTACATCTACACTATTATGTTATAAGAATAAAAAATAGTGAATTTACACATCAACTACTCATCGGAATGAAACTGAGTTGGCAAGAATCTGGTAATCCTAAGACGCTCGATGCGCAGGTTACCATTGATCATGCAGTAATCGAGCTACTAACAACGGCCCGAAAAGAAGGTTACGGAAAGCTTATAACTCAGATAATTTGTAAAATGTATATAATCTATGTATGTTTAACCACATATTTATGAGAAGTTAATCACTTGTCTCGGGAAAATTCACTTTATCTATAACACAATTGCACACGCCCTGCTTTAAATTTTCTGATTTTTCACACTGTGTTCTAATAAATAGCATTAGCAATCTAGATAAGTCTTATTTGCAATACGTAAAATAAGCATTTAAACTTTCTATTCCTTATTTATATCATGCACTAATAGGTATCGGGAAAAATTTTATTATGTCTGACGGGATTTACATACTATCAGTTGATTTGTGTTATCCAGCAGTACATATGACCTGAATAAGGAACTGAAAGATTAACTAAGCTGAGAACATCTAGAAAAGGAAGTATATTCCTCATTTTTTCTTCTCAGTCTAGTCAGTGTCGTTGTACTGGAATGATTTAAAACACTGCTAATGGGTTGAAAGAAAAAATATTAGTTCCAAATCTAACAGAATCATTTGTTACTTGAAGTAAAAAAGGCTTGATATTTAAACTTTATCAACAGAATAAAATATTCCGAATTTTACAGATTTCTTATCTTTCTACATTTTGATTAAAAGCAGATCTGAGGTTGATTTTTCACAACACACTCATGTATCACAGAAGGATAAATGAACTGCAGTTTATAAATTATATTTATTTTAATCAATCATTTTTTTAATGATATTTCTCTACACACTACATTTATTTCTTCGACAGGAAGCAATTATGTCTTCAAATGTGATGGCCTGGTTACATTACTGTCTTTTAAATTTATTCTGGTTCTAAGAATTCTGATTTGTTGGCTCCATACAGCTATATAATCGAGTTGTACGTGCTTTCGAAAGGAAGACCTTGAGAGGGGTTGCTAGAATAAACTCTGTTCCTTGTCATCCAAAAAGTCTTTTGTTCTCTGATTTCATTTACGCTTTCTCTGGCCTCTCGATTGCATCGCAATCAAGAGGGATTCTTTTTCCTTTGTGATGGGACAAATTATACATTACAAATACACACGTATATACATACATATATATATATGTGTGTGTGTATAGATATATATGTATATATATGTATTTATATATGTATATATATATGTATATATATATGTATATATATGTATTTATATATGTATATATATATATGTATATATATATGTATATAGATATATGTATATAGATATATATGTATATATATATGTGTATATATATATATGTATATATATGTATGTGTATATATATATATGTGTATATATATATGTATATAGATATATGTATATATGTATATATATATATATATATATATATATATATATATATATATATATATATATATATATATATATATATATATATATTATATATATAAATACATATATATACATATATATACACACACACATATATATACATATATAAATACATTTCTACATATATATTTATATATATATATGTATATATATACATACATATATAAATACATTTCTACATATATATTTATATATATATATATATATGTATATATATACATACATATATAAATACATATATACATATATATATATAATATGTATATATATATATATATATATATATATATATGTATATATATATATATATATATATATATATATATATATATATATATATATATATATTTATATATATATAATATATAATATATAAAATTTTTTAACTTTAATATTTCCTTAAAAACCTTCTTTCTCCCTTTCTAATTCCTTTAAAACGTTTTCCCAGCCTCTAAATTGTTTAATAAAAGGAGTATTTTCCACTTAATATTCTTCCCAAAGTTATCTCTCCTAAAATGTGTAAACTTTTTGTTTATTCAGCACGTTTCCCAGTTGTCGAACGCAAATGGTTTCACGTTTTTGCTGATATTACATTTAATTCATTCGCTTATTAAGTTTTTTTAAGGTGGGAAAATTATTTCTGTCTTCGCTCTTGGGTGCACCTCTGTTCAATCAGAGTGATCTCTGTGGCTCTTCTTTTACTGTCTGTAAGTAGAAAAGATGTCCGTTGTAATTACATTTCTGCAGTTCTCTTCAATGTCGGCCCGACTGCATTTTTATTACTGCTAGCTGTTGAGCTTTCTCCTTGTCAAGGAGTTTTATAAAAAATGGATTACATATATATATACATATATACATACATACATACATATATATGTGAAACATTTTTTCTCAGTAACTCCTATTGGTAATATATTATATATAAAAAACAAAGAGGTATTTAAACATTTCTGATCTTATAAACTATTGCAATCGGAATTACAAATGATAGCTATGTTAAATAATCTGTTTATACTATATTGATAATCAGAATATCATTGTAGTTTAAAACCAACCACTCTTCTAGTTGTCTCTAAGGTTAACAACCACCAGATATATAGTAGCAAAAAAGTTCCCCAGGCTGTTAAATCCAAGCTACATTCTACTGATAAATGTAAAATGGTGAATTATTTCAAAGATTTCGCACTCAATACTCTTTTGTTTTTATTGCATTGATGCATACTGAAATTTTCAGAACGTTGGGTAATATTACCCAAGCCTTCTCCCTGTGTCCTGGGTGGGTTAGCGTTTTGAATTATTGATAAAGCCCTAGCTCTTTTCTCCAAAAAGCAGAAAAATGCAGCATAAATATTTATGCACTATTCTTACATTACGTAGAAAGAAAAATATACCTCGACGAAAGTGAAAACTCGGGTATTAAAAAAAAAGTTACTTTTATGACTTTATAATGCATTCTCGATGGTGATCTTACCTCATCTCTTAGTGATTACTCAGTAATGCAATGCAAAGAAAACTGATATTCGTTTCTCAGGTGGTGGAAAATTGAAATTGACTTTGAAATAAAATCTGTAAATATCTCGCATCTACCACAAGATGGTTTAAGGTAAAATATTTTTCGTAACTTAGAATTTTTAAAAAATTTTATAGGTATATGCAGAAATTGAGTTTTTGCAAAATTGCAAATAAATTACATAAAAACAAAAATAATG
Organism: Pardosa pseudoannulata; assembly: GCA_032207245.1. Lineage (NCBI taxonomy): Eukaryota > Metazoa > Arthropoda > Arachnida > Araneae > Lycosidae > Pardosa > Pardosa pseudoannulata. The sequence goes on from CM063508.1 coordinate 48,751,634, forward strand.
ATTTATAGGTGTAAAATATTATCTTAATCTTGTTTTGCAATGTCTTTCCTGCATAAAAAATCCACAATGAAATCACTGCATTTTGCACTTTCTTTTTTTCCCTTGCACTCAAATTATAGCATTTTTATGCAATTTAAAAAGTGAATTTTTATGGTTATAAAATCCTCTAATATATAAAAGATTATTTAATTGCACTCAAATTATAGCATTTTTATGCAATTTAAAAAGTGAATTTTTATGGTTATAAAATCCTCTAATATATAAAAGATTATTTAAGATTGGATTTTCTTTCTACGTTTAGGTAATTTCAATTAATTAATAAAAATCTGCACATAACTTTCTTTATTTTATTCTGTTCTTAATTATCCCAATTAACACATTGTATGCGGGTCACGTACGTTTTTTGACGATTGATACTTGAGAGCGGGTCACGTACTGGTACGGGTTAGTGTAACAACATGGTTTGTTTGTGAGTACAAAAATAACGGTATGTAAAGAAAACGAAGCCGACTGTTCTTATCTACTATATAGATTCTGGAAAAATTTAGACAAATAAAAACTAGTTTTTACATTATTAGTTTTATATTGCTCTTTTCATTTTATTATAATGTAAAAATGTTTATATATAACATAATTCGAAAAAAATTAAAACTATATACTACTATTTCTATTTGATTTTTCATGTTTACGATACTATTATAAATTTATCCACTAAAACTATATTTTTAGTTTACAAAAATCTTATAGTTGTTAATTATATATTTTTATTTATATATTTCAATATAAAAAATGAAAAGTTCGTTAAAATTTAAATAATTTTCGATCTATTGAGATTTAACTCAATAATTACATTTACGCGCACACCGCCCGATTCCCAGTACAATTTCGCTGCGAAATGTACCCGCACACAATGTGTTAATTCAAGAAAAAACATTATACAACAAATCAAATACTTGTACTGTTTTACTATTGTGCAATAATACATGTAGTAACTCAATTTATTCTCCTATAAAAATGTTTTAATAATTGCAATTAAGAATTATTTAAATACTAATTACTAAAATGTGAAATAAAAAAGCTTTAATATGGTAATAATTTAGTAGACACAACTGACTGCTTTTGAAAGATATGCTTATTAAATAACTGATTAAACTATATTACATTTTTTAAAATAACTGATTAAACACTTTTTGTGTTTGATGATTTGTGAAGAAGATTTGTGTTTTCTCAAATTTAACCAGATAATTTATGTTATTTCACTCCTACAATCGTTTAAAAAATGTATCGTTGTAAAAATTAGACAGTGTATAATATAGTTGGATGGTAGTAATAAATAAAAGTACACTTTTAAAACGCTTGACAACTCAGTGTTTGCTTTAGATAAAAAAAGGGACGTGTTGTAGGATAAATCTGTTATTGGCCAAAATACCAAATCTTCATTTCTCCGTCCAAATTAAGTTAATTTAAAATGCAGTAACTAATGGTTACTCAGCTCACCGAAAAAAATACAATGTTTAAAAATACATTTAAAAATACACGTAGGTGCTTATAATAACGTCTGATCAAAACCATCAAACCACATATTATATTGATAGCTAATGTTTATTCAGTTAAAAAAAATACAATGCTTAAAAATGCACGTAGGGGCTCAGAATAACGTTTGACCAAAACCATCAAGTCAAATAGTATATTAATAACTAATTATTATTTAGTTTAAAACAAATACAATGTTTAAAAATACACGTAGGTGCTCAAAATAACATTTGACCAAAACCATCAAGTCAAATAGTATATTGATAACTAATGTTATGCAGTTAAAAAACAAATACAATGTTTAAAAATACACGTAGGTGCTCAAAATAACATTTGACCAAAACCATCAAGTCAAATAGTATATTGATAACTAATTATTATTTAGTTTAAAACAAATACAATGTTTAAAAATACACGTAGGTGCTCAAAATAACATTTGACCAAAACCATCAAGTCAAATAGTATATTGATAACTAATTATTATTTAGTTTAAAACAAATACAATGTTTAAAAATACACGTAGGTGCTCATAATAACGTTTGTCCAAAACCACCAGTTTACATAGTATATTGGTAACTAATGGTTATTCAGTTTAAAAAATATAATGCTTAAAATACACGTAGGTGCTGATAATAACGTATGTCCAAAACCATCAATCCTTATAGTATATTGATAACTAATGGTTATTCAGTTTAAAAAATATAATATTTAAAAATACAGTAGGTGCTTATAACAACGTTTGACCAAAACCATCAAGACGCATAGCATTTTAATGTGGTATTTCAGGAGTTTGTATCCGAAAAATAGTTGATTTTAAAATATTAAAAATGAAACAAACTAATTTGGTGACAAAAGTTTCACAACTGTTTGAGAGTAGATGCATTTTGTACTTCTTACGTAGGTAAATTGTGTGATTTTTGAAATATCCAAATTTTTGTGTAGGATAAAATGGGACAAGTGCTTCATATGAGATACAAAATTCAACTTTAACCAGTCATTTATTAATGACATGTTAAAAAGTCATTTATTAATGACATATTAAATTTTTTCCTAATCTTTATCTTAAACCGTATTCTTTTAAACAAGATATTTGCATTTTTGATATCTATTAATTATTATTTTGATGGAAATTTTTAAAGTCCAATATATACAGAAACGTGATAAGTCCTTAGCTTCCTTGTAAATGTCTTTCCTATGAATGGATTATCTGACGAAGCAATTATTGTTTCGTTAAAAGTGTAAATTCGGAAAGAACTCTATCTTATATTACTATGAGTTGGTATTCAGTTCTTAACATATTTTACATGTGACAGGAGATGTAACAAAAGAATACAAAAATTATGAACACTTAATATACTTGGTCCCCACTTCACAATTTTTTATTATCTCTGCGTATAATAAATACTACATAATAACGAAACTACTCATATTTTATAAACACTGCAAAAAGTAAATTATACTGCAAGAACAGAAGTGCTAACCATTGATAATGGACTAATTTTAAACTAATTTTAAACTTTCTTAAGAAAATATATAATGAGATTGAATATTTGTATTTATTTACATTTGACATATAATGGGTAAAACAATCACCAACATATTGCACTCTTATTCATACCAAAAGACATTTCACAGCGCTATTTCTTATTAATTTATGCTAAAAAACAGTGCGAAGTAATCACATAGATCTATAATTCAAGTTTCGATTTCTCAAATGGTAAATTCATCTTTTACTCTTTCTTTTGCATCTTGTCTGCAAGAAGCGAGTATTTCATGCATTATTCACACTGACTTTTTTGTCAACATTCGGTTTCCTTAAAAACAGGAGGTGTGCTTGAAAGATACTTTGAAGGAGGAAAAATGGAATAGCGGTAGAAAAAAAAAGGTGGAAACATTTTCATGAATTATTGATTTTTCTCGATGAAGTCATGATTCCTCCAATGCAAAGGAGGAGTAACAATTCAAAAATCAAAAGTATGAATGAAGTAATCTGATGTATAAAAGTTCAGACAGAAATTAAAAATATAGTAACAATTTTTATCAAAGCCATAAGCATTACCCATCTACAGTCTAAAATCTGAAATAAGGCTTATATTTTTATGCAAATGGAAATCGACTTTAAATATTTTATTAAAAAACCTTATTGAAGTGCAAAATACACAGAATGGTTGGTTGATCTAATTTACGCAAGGTTCTACATAGAATATAAATGTTAAACAAAATGTTGAATATTAGGAGACAGAAAGTTGAGGAAGACTGAAACTAGAGTTTAAGATTAAATAGTAATACACAAGCATAAAGTTAAAATAAAAAGCACAATAATAAAACCACAATATAAATTAAATACTGCACAAGTTAAAACACAAATTTATGGTTAACACATTTTATCATATTAAAAATTAGAAAATTATCTTGGTGATCAAGAATGTTTTTTATTATATCAATATAAATGTTTTTTTTAACGTATTCAAAAACATAATAATTTTATAGCATTATATATAATATAAATACTGAAAACAGCTGAAAAATTATAGATATCTCTGAAAAAATATAGGCATAATAAGAAGGAAAATTCTTCATAATTAGCAGTAAAGCAGCAAAAGGGTTCCCAGATGTGTATAAAAAGGAAAAAAATTATCAACTGTATACTAGATTCTTGTATGCCAAAAAATGTAGATACATAAAAAGTAACTAGATTGTTGTAGGCAAATAAGTGTTGGTACATAAAAAGTAACTACATTTTTGGGTGCAAAAGAGTGTTGGTACATAAAAAGAGATAAAATGGCAGATATATAAAGCATATTATTAAATACAAACCTAATATATGTAAATCTAATGTCAAAAGTTTAAATAAAGAAATTCATAAGACTAAACTGTTGCGCTTGAATTTTTTTATCAGTTTGTAGTAATTTATAGCTATATCAATTTATCTCCGACCTAGCAATTTTTATTCAGTTAAGCAAGTGTGGACAGTAAATATGAAGTTTAAAAACTGTATCGAGCCAAATATAATCAAAAAAAGAAATTTATAAGAATTGACCAAAATAAAGCAATTAGTTAAGAAAAGTGTGGTTCTTAAGTATAATATAAAATGAAGTTTTTAAGTGATAAAAAATATCGGATCAGAAATATTAGTAAAATAAAAAAAAATTAGACATCATTAAAACATTAAAAGAGGTAAAATATAAAGAAGTACTAATATTGTATTTATTTGGGTAATCTTTCTATAATTAAATAAAAAAATTGACATCATTAATATATTAAAACTCATAGAATATATAAGAGCGTATTAATATATGTCTTTATTTAGGTTATCTGCCTACAATGAAATAAAATTTTAAAAAACGACATCACTGGAATATTAAAAGTTGTAGAATATAAAAGTGTATTAATTTTGTGTTTATTTAGGTTATCTTTTTGTTATAATTAATAAAATAATCATTAAAATATAATGGTAGAATGTAACAGCGCATTTTTATTGTATTTATTTAGGTCATATTTCTCTAATGAAATAAAAATTAAAAAAATGACATTATTAAAATATTGAAAGTTGTTGAATTTATGAGTATTAAATTGAATTAAAAGATATAATGAATAAATTAAAACACATCATTAAAATATTAAAGTTGTGAATATAAAGAGTTAATTAATATTGTTTATTAGGTATTTTCTATAATTAATTAATAAAATAATCATTAAAATATAATGGTAGAATGTAACAGCGCATTTTTATTGTATTTATTTAGGTCCTATTTCTCTAATGAAATAAAAATTAAAAAAATGACATTATTAAAATATTGAAAGTTGTTGAATTTAAGAGAGTATTAATATTGAATTTAATTAAGTCATCTTCCTCTAATGAAGTAAAATTAAAAAAATTCACATTATTAAAATATTGAAAGTGGCTGAATTTAAGAGAGCATTAATATTGAATTTAGTTAGGTCATCTTCCTCTAATGAATTAAAATTAAAAAAATACATCATTAAAATATTAAAAGTGGCTGAATTTAAGAGAGTATTAATATTGAATTTAATTAAGTCATCTTCCTCTAATGAAGTAAAATAAAAAAAATTCACATTATTAAAATATTGAAAGTGGCTGAATTTAAGAGAGTATTAATATTGTATTTATTTAGGTCATCTTAATCTAATGAAATAAATTTTAAAAAATTGACATCACTAAAATATTGAATGTGGCTAAATATAAGAGAGTATTCATATTACATTTATTAAGGTCATCTTCTTCTAAAAATAAAATTTTAAAATACTGACATTATTAAAATATTGAATGTGATAAAATAGAAGAGTGTATTAATATTGTATTTTTTATGTCATCTTCCTGTAATGAAATAAAAAATTGACATCATTAAAATATTAAAAGTAGTAGAATAAAAGAGCGTATTAATATTGTACTTATTTTAGTTCATCTTCTTCAGTAATAAAATTCATGTATTAAAATTAAACTAATTACATTTCCGTTAGCTTTTTAATGGATGAATATTTCGTTCCACTTACAGTTCCTTTGTTTGAAGGAAGCATATTCATGTATTATTCATGATTTCTTTTCACAAGAATGAACTCGAGATTCATTTAAGAGAGGAACTATAAGATAATTTTTCCAAACAAAGTAAAAGAAAAATTGAGTTAAAAATAGAAGAAAATGCTGTTCATGAATTATGGATTTTTCAAGAGATATAAGGTATACACTTTTAAATGATTGGTTAAAGAAACAAGGATCATAACACGTTTATAGAACTTTTATCATTTTTAAGATTTTTATAATAGTTATAAAGATTTGATTTCCAATAAATATGTTTGAAAATTTGAAAACAGAATCTCTTGCATTGATTTGAATTCAGTTAATATATTATACAGTCGACTGTATAGTAAATTAACAAACTCTAATTTAAAAACTTTATTTAACCAAGAAATTTTGAAAATTTCTTCGCAAGATAATTTTGTATAGCAGATGGCATTCTCTATTTAACAAAGTTTTCCTTGTACCTAATGTTTTTTTCTCAATTTATCGAAAAGTTTCTAAAATTTTCAAATTTATCGTTTCTTTTAAATGAAGGAGTTTAGAGAATTTCTTTGTAATACAACCTCCGAAAAGTAGAATGCATTCTCTATTTAAGGAACTTTTCCGTTTATTTTTTAAATATTTCTAATTCTCTAAATATTTAGAAAAATATATTTTATTCTTTCTTTTAGCTCATAAGCTAACTTGTTATAATAAATCCAATAATCTCATAAAAATGAATTAATTTTACTAAAAGTTTTTAATATAAAATTACTTTTATTCCCGGACAATATTTTGATTCATTCTTGTTTTTATCTCAAATTTCTTATTCATAGGTAAAAATGTAAAAGATATTAATATATACAAAAGTATAAATACAGACTTTCTTAAATGATATAATAACAGATTAATTTTTATGAAAAAATAAATCTGTTTTATTTCTACATTAAAAGGTGAATCTCTATTTAACGAATTTTCAATATGACGAACTTTTAGAATATAGCTACTTCTTTAAAGAAAGGTCGGATTGTAAAAATATCTAGTGATGTTCAGAATATTAGCGATTAATATTGTATGAGTTTTTATACAAAAAAGTAATTTGAGAAACTTTGTTTATTTAATTGGAAGAACTGTGGGCAAGGCTTTGATCTTGGGGGGGGGGAAAGTAATTGATCTGGGGTATATTCTTAATACGTATCTTAACTTTCTAATTACACCAATATCTTCATTTTAAATCATAGACTTAGTATAAAATATTTTGCATTTCAGCGTTTATTATTGAAGTAAAATAAAAAAAAATCTAACGTGAGCACCAAATGACTTAGCTGTAAATATATTAAATTATAAACATAATTTGCGACACTTGAACTAAACGTATTTTGTTTGAATTTGAGATAGATCTCTGTTAATTTAATAATGTGTATGATTTCACAATTGCCGATATATGGCCTTTGAATAGCGTAAACACTTTAAAGATATTAATAAAACTGAGAAGAATTGTATTCAATAATGTATAGTAGTATATGCTTAATCAATAATGAATATTGATCATGTACTGCCCTCTGGCGGCCACTGGTATTTTTTTAAATATTTATGATATATAAATCATTAATTATATATTGTTTAGAATAAAAAACATGAGGTTTTTTAACTGGATGCAATTAAATACTACAAATAATATAGGATAAATTCTGTCCCACCATATGCGTTTTTTGGAATACATAAAAAATGGCCAAAGAGCTGTACCTCCACGGTTTATAGTTTTTGAAAAATATGTATGAAGTCATATCCGGCTTGCGAAAAAAACTTTATTCGAAATGTGAGCAATATTACTTGCAGGGGGGGGGGGCTGTTTTATGGAAACTGTGATCTCCTCATATAACACCTTTAGATTTTTTCCTGTGGGGCTATCTAAAGAAATTGGTTTATTGAAAGACCGTTACATACCGTTGTCGTAAATACATGTTCTCATATGCGCGGGGGATATTTCAAACATTTTCCTGTTTAAAGTTATGCAAATACCGATGTTCGAGTCTCGAATAAAGTTTTTTTAATAAACCGGATATGACGTCATTTTATTTCTCAGGCATTTTTAAAAACTATGTCTCGTAAAGTTATAGTTCTTTAGACAATTTTATGTTTTTGAAACTAAAGGTTGGAAATCTGGTTGAGCAATATTCTTCCGTTTTTGTTGGGACACCATTAAATTTCAATATGAGCTGAGGTAGCAAAGAAGTCGATCTCATAACTTAAGGTTCACGCAGGCTAAAGATCCCCAGTGTTCAAAAATAGTAAATGGGGCACGTAATGTCTTTGAAACTTGCCTTGATGTCTTCTAATTTATCACTGCTGCTAAATTCAGATGACCATGTCAGAGTCAATGTTACTTGTGTTTGTAGCATATCTCAAGCTACACATGATATCCGGGGTTTCACTGCAGTTTAGGTTGTCCCCGGATTTTGATCCTCTATTTGTATTTATAATCTCCAAGTATGCAAGTTTTCTCACATACGATAAGCAAATGGTTTTTCCAAGTGCAATTCTGTATAAAATTTTAGTATACTGTTTTCAATGTTTGAATATTCACACTTCATGATTTTTGTTTCATTTGATGTAGACAGTTGAAAACTTTTCATATGATGTAGACAGTTGAAAAAAATTGTTCTCCATGCGTTTGCAAAATTTAAAAATTTGGTACAATCCCCTATATAATAATAGCCTAAGTTATCTGTCCATCTGTCCTCGAATTTATTAAGTGGTTGGATCTGTAAATGTTAGAGACATCCATATTGTATTCTTGATGAATTAGGGTTAGCAAAATTGAATCAAATTCAAAAATATTCGAAATCCATCCCTTCCCCCCTTTTTGAGCTTTTAATGCCATTATTTCAAGTCCTATTTTCACTGGTTAAGAGCAGGCGATTAAATTTATCACGTTATAAATAGAGGAAAAAAGTTTTTCTAGCATTATGACGGTATTCCTTTAACCAACTCATTTAATCCTTTCTTATTTTAAATTATTTAAATATCGTCTGCATTATTTTCATACGCTTTGTCACTGTACTTAGATATGATGTAAATAATTGTCTTTTATATTTGGCTTCAATAATAGATTAGGTACATATGTGGAAATTTTAAATTTAATCATCGATTATTTTTTACTACAATGAAACTTATATCACCGGAACTTATATCACCGGTATTAACAAGAAATTCTTTTCATAAAAGTCTAGGAGTTTATTTCACGGATTACTAAATATCTAGCGTTTAAGTTATATATCTTTAAAAATTAAAAGTTTGTTCGTTTGTGTGTTTGGTTTTTATACATAACCATACAGTTTGCTTAATGAATTCAATGGATTCTAAACTGCATTCACAGTATCGGGAGACTTCAGAGAAGTGTGAAGATAAACAAATTATTAAGCATGTACTGGATAATTTAAACGCAAGCTTTTCTTTTACCTGCCTCATAGGGAACTTTACAATTCTGGAAAATTGGAAGTTTTACTGATACTGTCATAAGACGGGCTATATGCTAGTTTGTATATAAATTTTATCTACTCTGTTTATTTTACTGTATCAATAATTACAGTTTATGGTTTGTATTGTATTTTTATTTCTATTACAGATGTTTATCCCTCCCATCTTCAATGGTATGTTGGCACTATTGGCTCCAAAATAAATTACCAATAAAACAAAGGAAATGCCCCTTGAAATGCCCCTTAACCAATCTAAGGTTGGTGGCATAAGCGTAATAGCTTCTCAGCCTTCTTTGGAATAAAAGTATCTGTATGTATTGCCACCTGCGTGGGAAAATTATATTCAATATAAGTAAATATTTATATAAATGCAGTTATTTGTTAATTTAGTCTGTATATAAATTTTATCTACTCTATATATTTTACTGTATCAATACTTACAGTTTATGGTTTGTATTGAAGTTTTATTGCTCTTACAGATGTTTATCATTTCCATCTTAAATGGTATGTTGGCACTATTATTTTCCCCAAAAACAATCACGAATAAAACAAGGTGGACACCTTGAAATGCCTTTTAACCAATCTAAGGTTGGTGGTAAATGAGTAACAACTTCTCAGCCATCTTTTGAATAAAGGTATCTGTATGTATTGCCTCATTCATAGGAAAAAATATATTCAATATAAGTAAATATTTATATAAATGAAGTCATTTTTTAATTTAGTCTGTATATAAATTTAATCTACTCTGTATATTTTACTCTACCAATAATTACAGTTTATGTTTTGTATTGCAGTTTTATTGCTCTTACAGATGTTTATCACTCCCAAATTAAATGGTATGTTGGCATTATTGGCTCCAAAAAATATCCCCAATAAAACAAGGGGGGGGGGCACCTTGAAATGTCTTTTAACCAATCTACGGTTGGTGGTAAATGAGTAACAGCTTCTCATCCGTCTTTTGAATAAAGGTATCTGTATGTATTGCAACCTGCATAGGAAAAAATTATATTCAACATAAGTAAATATTTATATAAATGCAGGAATTTGTTAATTTAGTCTGTATATAAATTTTATCTACTCTGTATATTTTACTGTATCAATACTTGCAGTTTATGGTTTGTATTGCATTTTTATTGCTGTTACAGATGTTTATCACTCCGATCTTAAATGGTATGTTGGCACTATTGGCTCCAAAAAAAAAATATCACCATTAAAACAAGAGGGGTACCTTCAACTGCCTTTTAACTAATTTACGTTTGGTAGTAAATGAGTATCAGCTTTTCAGCCTTCTTTGGAATAAGGTATCTGTATGTATTGGCACCTGCATGGGAAAAAGGAAATTCAATATAAGTAAATATTTATATAAATGCAAATAATTTCTTAATTTAGTCTGTATATAAATTTTATTTACTCTGTATATTTTACTGTATCAATACTAACAGTTTATAGTTTGTATTGCAGTTTTATTGCTCTTACAGATGTTTATCACTCCCATCTTAAATGGTATGTTGGCACTATTGGCTCCAAAAAATATCACCAATAAAACAAGGTGGGCACCTTGAAATGCCTTTTAACCAGTCTACAGTTGGTGGTAAATGAGTAAAAGCTTCTCAGCCTTCTTTGGAATAAGGTATCTGTATGTATTGGCATCTGCATTTGAAAAATTATATTCAATATAAGTAAATATTTATATAAATGCAATTAATTTCTTAATTTAGTCTGTATATAAATTTTATCTACTCTGTACATTTTACTGTATCAATACTAACAGTTTATAGTTTGTATTGCAGTTTTATTGCTCTTACAGATGTTTATCACTCCCATCTTAAATGGTATGTTGGCACTATTGGCTCCAAAAATATCACCAATAAAACAAGGGAGCACTTTGAAATGCCTTTTAACCAATATACGATTGGTGGTAAATGAGTAACAGCTTCTCAACCTTCTTTGAAATAAAGATAACTGCATGTGAAAAATTATATTTAACATAAGTAAATATTTATATAAATGCAGTAATTTAGACTATATTAAAGTTTATATGAAAATTTATATAAAATGCATAAGGAAACTTTATGCTGCGAAACCACCTAACCCCACCCCCAAAAGAATAAAGAAAAATGGTTCTTTAACACACTTTCTTTCTAGGAGTTCCAAAAAATTCAATCTTGTTAAAAACCCATTTGACCTTCTACGTTTTTGTAAATCATTGATATCTTAGACTTTCCCTGGAAGAAAAATACTATGCTTGACTCTATAATAATAGCATCGAATTCATATTTTATATTTCCTTTAACTTTGGAAATTGAATTTTTAAGAATGTGTTAAAGAATTCATTGTCAATGGCCGTATAAATAATGCCTTTATAACTTATGCATTTTCAAATTTATCCAGAGCAGAAGAGTGTAAAGTATATTCTTTCATGCAAATTATATATTGGATAAAAAATATTCCAAGCCTTTTATTATTCAAAATACAAAACAGGGACGAATTTTTTCACGAATACAAACTATCTTTTCATACTTTGTCGCAGGGAATAAAATTATAAAACTTTCAAAGTTTGATTTATTAAAATATAAATAAGAACTATAACTATTTGGTTATTTTTCACATTCTTGAACACTCTTTTACTATTTTGCGTCCGAGTATATTCTTTTCTCTCATATATATGTATATATATATATATATATATATATAAATATATGTATATATATGTGTATATATATGTGTGTATATATGTGTATATATATATATATAAATATATATATATATATGTGTATATATATGTGTATATATATGTGTATATATATGTGTATATATATGTGTATATATATATATATATATATATATATATATATATATATATGTGTGTGTGTGTTAAACTAAATTGTTTTGCAAATGAATAAGTCTTTTTATATTTTGGTCAATGTTTATTTTTTCACTATAATCTTGAATCTTTTCTTGTAGTATTTATCTTTAGTATATCGCATTAAGTCATATTCCTAAAAATAACTTTATTTGTTTTATGAAGGTGGCAACATTATTTATTGTGCTATATTCCGTTATTCGAAAGCGTGTTTTTATCTGGTGTTCTTCTACAGTCTATCTTTGTATCCATTTTGAACACTTAAGATGTGATTTTCTTCCTTTCTTCTTACCTTAATATTTTGCTTACGATAAGAGGATTTTATTATTTCACATTTATGTATGTTTCCACGCATTTGACTTAAAAAATCCTGCTTACTAAATTACTATATTTGAGCTCAATCTTTTTATTGTTTTCTTATAAATAATAGACTACTAGAATGATGTACATCAAAAATGTATAATAATATTTATTAATAAAAAAATATTCTAAATTATTTTGAATACACTTCTGAGAGTTATGATTTATTCATCTCTCCCCTTAAAATGTTTACTTTTAATCTTTACTGGAAAATCATATTTGTGTAGGATTTGGATTATTTCTGTGTGTTAATCATTTACCAATAATTTTACTTTATTCTATAATGTATATCTTTTATAATTGCAACTTTCACAACGTAGTTCTAATTAGGATTATATTGATGAACTAATTTTTTTTTCTATCAACAACTATTACATATGTAGCTAAGTAAATGCATTTCGTTTCCAGTTATTATTATGTAACAAAGTTATAGTAAATCTTTTTAATAAAAAGAATGATTTATTTCTTTAAGCACAACACATTGTTAAATATGAAAGCTTAATAGATTGAGATACTTGACTAATTTCAGGAAATCCTTAATCTTTAGAGAATTGTACGTTTTTGTATGCTTTTAAAGCTCATAAAACTTCTATACATAAAAATAGTTTAATATTCAATTAAACTTTTGAGGTATACATTTAATATTCTTAGAAGGACTAAAATGAGCCAAGGATTACTGTCTCTTAAAGAGAACCCTTGTCGCTGTGAGTATCTAGTAAGCAGATTATTGGGATCTAAAATGATATACGTTGCTGTTCAGTTTCACATTTGTAAATTCCTAAATTATGATTTCTAAAATACATTTATCATCTGTAATTTTTCATGCAATAATCTGTAAAATGTAAATAATTTAGCAGAGATGTTTCTATAAAAATGTTAAATAGTTGGACTTTGTTTAAAATCAAGTACAATGTTGTTAGATTAACCAAAAATTAGATTGATTATTTTTTTCAGCCATATTGGTAACAAAAATAAGGTCATTTTTCTTAAAATATTTAGCTCAAATTATGCATATGCATTAAAATAAGCAGTCTTTATTTTACAAGTATTTAATTTATAAATATATTCTAATTTTTCTATATATTGTAATTATTCTAATATTCTATATATTTTTCTATATGTATAAATATGTTCTAATTTTTCTACATTTTTCTATATTTTTTTATTCTAATAATATATATTCAGCTTTTATCCCTTCCAGTACTAATATCAAAATATTATTTAAATACCTAAGAGGAGTCATATAGATCTTATTGGAATTTATACTATTAAGGCTAGAAATCTCATAAAAAGATACTTTCTTGATATAATACTAAGAATGAAGAATTATTATTAACACCATTTATACCAGTGTACTAAAATTAGCTTACATAAAGCATAATTTATAAAATTTTACGAATGCATAATTTTACATAATTTTGCTATATGTATTCAGCATCCTTTCCAGTACTAATATCAAAATATTACTTAAATACCTAAGATGAGTCATATAGATCTTATTGGAATTTATACTATTAAGGCTAGAAATCTCATAAAAAGATACTTTCTTGATATAATACTAAGAAGGAAGAATTATTATTAACACCATTTATACCAGTGTACTAAAATTAGCTTACATAAAGCATAATTTACAAAATTTTACGAATGCATAATTTTTCATAATTTTGCTATATGTATTCAGCATTCCTTCCAGTACTATTATCAAAATATTACTGAAATACCTAAGGTAAGTCATATAGATCTTACTGTAATTTATACTATTAAGGATAGAAATCTCATAAAAAGATACTTTTTTGATATAATACTAGAAATGAAGAATTATTATTAATACCATTTACACCAGTGTACTAAGATTACTTTACTCAAATCATAATTTACATAATTTTGCTAATGTTTAAATTTGCTCAAAAATTGAAGTAGAAAAAATAAAAAAAGCAATACTGTTTATTGAGAAGAATGGTAGTAATACCTTGTAATCACTTTCAGTTTTGCTGCTTATCTTTCTGATAAATAAGACACAACATAACACATGACGTATGATGCGTTCACATAAAAATGATGCAATTGTTTCCCTTCTGAAAATACTTAAGGTCATTTGCTGATTAGGGAACAGAACACTCCTTCCTCGTTTCACTGGACGTTTGTCGTAGATAAACAAATTAAACTTAAGGAATTAAACAGCGAATTATGAAAGCGATTTATGTACGAGAATTTTTCGATAATAGTTCTAGCATACAATTTTTTAAATTCATAAAAATCTATAGAATATCCGGCTGGAATTAAACTGACTATATATTAATACTGTGACTGTTAAAGAAAATAAAAGTTTTAATAAATTTGTAGTTTTCCGGAAAACTTATCGAGCTAGATGGAAAACTTTACAGAAATTGATGTTAGATTTATTTTTAGTCTTACAAAAGTCAGAACACTCCTTCCCAGTTTCGGTGGAAGTTTGTCGTAGATAAACAAATTAAACTTTAAGAAATTAAGTATCTAATTATGAAAGATATTTCTGTAGGAAAAGTTTTTGATAATAGTTTCAGCACACAAGCATTTAAACTCAAGAAAAACTACAAAATATCCAGCTGGAATCAACTGACCGCATATTAGTATTGTGATTGCTAAAGAAAATAAAACTTTTAATAAACTTGTAGTTATCCGGAAAAAAGTTATCAAACTACAAAGAAAACTTTACAGAAATTAATGTTAAAATATTTTTAATCCTACAAAAGTTTACTGAAGATTTTTATTATAATTTAACTGATATACCAGTAACTGATATTCAGAAGTATGAACCATTTTTAATAAACCATTATACACAGAATCAATATACACTGCCCACCTATTACCCGGGGCAAGGAGGTGTGCAGTGCCTACATGCATGCAGGCTGTCAAATATCTAGGGCAGTAGATAGAATACATACTAGGTAAACGCATCGATATTGGACAGCCAAATACTATCTTGCAGAGTAAAGGGAGACCAAATACTACTTTAGAGGTAAGTGGCGAACCAAAATAATCATCCAAATAACTCAAATGTATTGTTTTAAAATTATTTTAGTGTTAGAGAAATGAAATGAAAATAAAACGCAAATCTCGATATGCATTATAAATACACTATGGGGCATGATTATTGCAATCAGAATGTAAAATAGTTCAATTGATAGTTGAAAGTTAATAATTGAAAAAAAAGGCTTTTCTTTAAGCTAAATATTTTATACAGCCGACACACTATTAGTTAATGGAACAGTTTTTTTCTGTGTGACCTCATAACTGTGTAAACTCTACATTTTGCATCAATATATCTTCAGTTCTCCTGACTGGGCAAATGGACTCTCTTTTCCAACCATAACTACGCAGTTTATTCAGTTTCGCTCAATTATCTACATTTACAGTATTTTGAAAACAAAAGAAGCTCTTCTTACTTTTATTTAAAATTACCAATCCCTTCCAAATTTTTGTGTTATACAAAATACAATTCTAAAGTCTGAAAAGCTTAAGGCACTATTAATGAAACTTTTTCTTGGAACCAAGATCATTTTACAAACTTCTACGATAAACAAACGCCAAATAACGTAGTGGATTTTCAACTTAAAGAATTTTTTTCGTGATCTAATTTTTTCTTTCTATGTTACGAAATATTTCTGTTTCAATTCATTTCAAATTTATTACTTCTTTTAATACAATTTATTATGACCTTTGCAGCCATTTCACATTTAATGTAACTGACTAGCCTGAGGTACCACTTTAGATTTTTCATTCAAAATAGCGATAGCGATATGTCAGACGAAATTCTAGGCCAACATATGTTCAATGTCAAAGGATTTTTGACTAAATTTAAACGTGAAGATATGTCTTTCCGTAGGTTTTTATTTTATGCCTTATACATCAGAGATCTGAAAATCTATGCTATCTATGAATTTAAAAGCTACTTTGTTGATGCGTATAATAAATGTATTTAGTTAACCTCTCTTACTTGTACATCATTACTAAACAAAATTATTTTAAACTTAATTTTAACGAATGCAAATTGTATCTTTAAAAGAATGCTTATTATACTTTGCCTTCTGCACTAATGATACAACTACGAAATTAAATATGATTTTTTTTATCAGATTGTTATAAATATTGAAAAAAAGATACTGAAGTACTCCAGATAATTTTATATTCAGATTAATAGTAAAACAAATCATTTTGAATGATATTTGTAATTGAACTTTAGCAAATCTTTAACATAGATGCATGAATTGTTTCTATTTAGAAGTTTTCTTTCTTTCAAATTTAAAATAAAGTCTGTTAAAAATTTATATAATGCAAACGATCATTTACCATAAAACTATTATTCTGAAACAAGCGTTCTATGACTGTAAAGTAATGTAGTTTTTTCAAAAAAAATTTCACACATTTAAAATAAATGTCGAAAAGTGAGAGCAATTATTATGCGAGCCGGATTACTTTACAAACGTTACAGACTCTTTTATATGATAATTACAAATTTAGAACCTGGATTTTATGGTGAGATTTTAAACTTTCAGCATTCTCTTCCCTCTCAAGTACTTTTAAAATGTAACAGTGTTTTATTGACCCTTTTCCTAAGAGTCTCTATTCTGAAGGCAGGCTTTAAAATTTTATTTTCCCGAAACGAAAAAAAAGAAAGATTTCTGGATCGATGTGTTGAGAAAGACCACGATTACGGATGCGACAGATTTCTGCGGAGGTAATCCTTGAATCATAAAACACTGCAAGGATTTAAGCGCTAAGAAAAGTCATAAAATGTCGGTGAAACTCCAGGATTCAGAATGCTTCACTGTCGGACAAAATCAGCTGTAAATTTATCTGTGCTGAAACAGTGAGACAGCTAAAAGCAGAACTAAAGGGGATCATAAAAAAAGAATCTTAATCTGCTTGGTGCAGACAGAAGGCTCGATGATGTTTGAAGGAAAGTAAATTCGATTTGGTGAAAGCACGTGTATTCAAGCATTAAAGGAGCATAAAGCTCTTAAAACTTCAAAAATTTTGAATTTTTGAAAGAGAGCACGAAACGTGAGAGAGCACGAAATTCTGCACATGTTAAATCAGACCATGTTAATAAATTCATATTTTTTAGGAGTTATGGCTAAAAATGTGTTTCTGTTCATAAGCAAAAAATACACATTTAAATCTATTTTTTTGCTTGTGAATCATAACATATGTTTAGCCCTAATTCCTGAAATAATAGGAAACTTTTAACATACTTTAATAGGTATATATGTGTATAGTGTTTGTTTTTTAAAAGAATAAGTCAAATCATGTATGTTTGCAAACAGAATAATTAATTGTGAAAAAAATTAAAGAAATACGAAAACTGTAAGAAAACATTATGCACACAGTAGGGTACATAATTAATTTATAACTTTTTATACAAATATTGCGTATATAACAAAGTACAAAAAAATAGCAAAAGAAAAATTGCTTATGAGCTTTTGCAAATTTATAAGTATTTTACTGTTAAACTCTTAAAGGTCAAATTTCAAAGTTTTGAAAAACATACATGTGAGAGGGCATGCAATTCTGCTCATGTTAAATGAAGCCACATTAAAAATTTCATATTTTTTAGGAGATGAATAAAAATGTGTTTTGTTCATGAGAAAACAATAAATAATTAAATCTATTGTTTGGTTATTAACTATTACCTCTGTTTAGCCTTAATTCCTGAATTAATATGAAACTTTTAACATACTTTAATGGGTACATACGTGTATAGTGTTTGTTTTTGAAAACAATACGTGAAATCATGTATGTTTGCAAACAGAATAATTAATTGTGCAAAAATTAAAGAAATACGAAAACTGTAAGAAACATTTATGCAAACAGTAGGGTACATAATTATTTTATAATTTTTTATGTGAATATTGTGTATATAACAAAAAAAAAATAGCAAAAGAATAAATGCTTATGAACGTTTGCAAACTGATAAGTATTTTACTCTTAAACGTCAAATTTCAAAGTTTTGGAAAACATACGTGTAAGAAGTCGTGCAATTCTGCACATGTTAAATCAAGCCATGTTAAAAAATTCATATTTCTTAGGAGTTATGGTTAAAAATGTGTTTTTTTTCATGAGAAAACAATACATATTTAAATATATTGTTTGGTTATTAACCACAATCTATGTTTAGCCTTAATTTCTGAAATAATATGAAACTTTTAACATACTTTAATGGGTACATACGTGTATAGTGTTTGTTTTTGAAAAGAATAAGTCAAATCATGTATGTTTGCAAACAGAATAATTAATTGTGCAAAAATTAAAGAAATACGAAAACTGTAAGAAAACCTTATGCACACAGTAGGGTATTTAATTATTTTATAATTTTTTATGTGAATATTGCGTATATAACAAAGTACAAAAAAATAGCAAAAGAATAAATGCTTATGAGCATTTGCAAACTGATAAGTATTTTACTCTTAAACTATTAAATGTCAAATTTTTAAGTTTTGAAAAACATACATGTGAGAGGGCATGCAATTCTGCACATGTTAAATCAAGCCACGTTAAGAAATTCATATTTTTTAGGAGTTATGACTAAAAATGTGTTTTTGTTCATAAGAAAACAATACATATTAAAATGTATTGTTTGGTTACTATCCATAACCTCTGCGTAGCCCTAATTCCTGAAATAATATGAAATTTTTAACATACTTTAATGGGTACATATGTGTATAGTGTTTGTTTTTGAAAAGAATAAGTAAAATCATGTATGTTTGCAAACAGAATAATTAATTGTGCATGTTGAAATATATAATCGCACTTATACTTGACGACTTGGCCGATTATTGTTGTATATAAGTAATAGCTTTCTTTGACGTACGAGGATTTCTTTAGTTGATCCTTTTGTGTTTTGATTAGCTGTGTTTAATTAGTTTTTGCCTGTAATTTGATTGGCTAGACGCAGGATCTTAAGACTATAAAAGCCCAATGTACCTCGTATTTCTTGTTTATTTTGGTGTTTTCAATAAAAGGTGTTTGCGATCTGCGGCTTTTCATTAGGCTTCAACAGTGCAAAAATTAAAGAAATACGAAAACTGTAAGAAAACCTTATGCTCATAACAGGGTATATAATTATTTTATATTTGTTTACTTGAATATTGCCGAAGCTCAAAAAATTAGGAAGCAGAAGAATAAATGATTATGAACGTTTGCAAACTAATAAGTATTTTATACTTAAACTCTTAAAAGTCAAATTTTGAATTTTTGAAAAACATTCATGTGAAAGAGCAGGCAATTCTGAATATGTTAAATCAAGCCATGTTAAGAAATTTATACATTTTCAGGAGTTATGGCTAAAACTGTGTTTTTGTTTATAAGCAAATAATACATATTTAAATCATTTGTTTGCTTATAAACAATAACCTACTTTTAGCCTTAATTCCTGAAATAATATGAACTTTTTAAAATACTTTAATGGATACATAAGTGTAGAACGTTTGTTTTTGAAAATAATAAGTCAAATTATCTGTATTTGTAAACAGAATAATTAATTAAAAAATTAAAGTAATATGAAAATACAAGAAAAGTTTATGCACATGAAGAAGTATAATAATCATTTTATAATTTTGTATGTGAATATTGCCAAAGTACAAAAAACTAGCAAACGAATAAATGCTTATGAACAGTTTAAATAGATAAGTATTTTGGAAATATCCAATCAATTATTGATCTTAATATTTTTATATATGTTTGTACTTTGAATAAATGTATATTTGAATAAATGTATTCTTTTTTATTATTAACATATTTTGAATACAGATTCAGAATTCTGCACTGCAAGAAATACTCACTTGTAAATTTATGTGTGTGCAAATACTAACAAAAACAGTAACCAAAATAGTATAAACAAAATAAAATCATAATTTATTTTAATCTACTTGATGCGGACACCAGGTTCCATTATTTCTGAAGAAAACTATACCCAATTTGATGAAAACACATGTATTGAAGTATTATAGGAGAATTAAGGTCTTAAAACGTCAAATTTAAAATTTTTGAAAAACTTACATGTGAGAGAGCACGTAATTCTGAACATGTTACATCAGGTCATGTTAAGCAATTTATACTTTTTCATGTGTTTTGGTGGATATGCAAACAATACATATTTAAATCTTTATGACCCAAAACTTACTTTAGCCACAAATCCAGAAGTAACATGAAATTTTTATCACACGTTAATGGGCACATCAATGTTCGGCTATAGATTTTGAATAAAAAAAAGTTATATCATCTATATCTGCACACAGATTAATAAATTGTGCAGAAATTAAAGAAATATGGAAAGTGACAGAAAAGTTTATAACTTGAAGAAGTATAATAATTAGTTTCTTATATTTTTACATGAATATTACATTAATACAAAAAATAAACAAAAAAAATTCTCTAAGTATTTTGGTAATATTTTCTAAATCAATAGTCTGAATATTTTTATGCATATTTCTACTTTAGTATGTAAATTTATTCTATTTTGTTATTAACATATTGTGATTACAGATTCAGTATTCTACACTGCTGCACAAAATCACCTGCAAATTTATCTGTGCGCAAACGGCAAGAGAACTAAAGGTAGCATAATTAATAGGAAATCCCTAAAACAAACCTCAATTTACTTGGTTGAGACATAGGGTTTGATGATGTTTGAAGAAAAGTAAGTCATTTCTTACGCTGACCCATCCGAAAACATACAGCAGTATACAAATTGAATTCCATTACGCCATGACAGCAACCACAACAGCTATAAATCTGCTTCTGACCTACGAGAGTTCTGTCATGGTCCGATATTAATTTTCTCAAACCCAGTAAGGAGAAACTTTACAAAGGTAAGCTCGAGACTACCAGGAATAACTGAAGACTCCGATCACTCAAGTAAACCCATGGTACTTAACACCCGTATATACCTAAAGGAGGTATACCCCTGAGGTTATCTCTCATTTAGCACTACCCTGAGGACACGTACGGCTTGAACTCGTGGCCGTTTACGTGAATAATGACTTTGTGCCCTTTGAAGAAAAGTAAACCCAGTTTAGTGAAAACACATGTATCTAAGCTTTAAGGAAACATTTTTTCTAGAATTCAGCTGGCAATAGACAGGTATCTGTATGTTAAACGCAGCTGTGAAGCCTTTACTCATATAGCACCATCCGAAGACCAAATGTAGTTTAAAGAATTCTATCAAGGCTCATATTGCTACATTGCTCTGTCTGAATCTCCGTAATTTTTAAGTAGGGGCCAGACAGAAAAACCCCAGGCTTGGACTGCCACTTTCAGAGGTATCGTTAAACTTAAAGGACATTGCGATCACGAATCTATTTTAATTACGGAGCATGAAATGAAGATTAATAAAAATTAAGTTGACATAGGAGTCTTAAAATTTCAGAGATTTTCGAAAGAATATATGAAATAGAGATCCCATATTAAATAAAACTATGTTAAAAATATTTATTATTTCGGTGGTTTGGGCTGAAAATGTGCATTTGTTCCTTAGTTCACTATAAATTTAATTGATTTTGATATTAATTGCGTCTTTTATACTAAATTAATGTTAAGCTTCACAACTATTCGCACTTAGTAGTTCGAATGTCATAACTGCTATTCTATCCAGAGAAATTGGGAAAATTAAATAATAGGGGCTAACAGCGTGTAAGGTTTTGAGTTATAGGTAAATTTTTAGTTTATCTCTACATTTCTAATGTGTGGAAGAAGTATGTGGCACCACACACACACACATATATATGTATGCATGTATACACAAACATACCTACATACATTTATATATATATATATAGATGTACATATATAATTATACATGTATTCATGCATGTATATATATATATTATGTATATCTATCTATCTATATCTATATATATATATAATATATATATATATATATATATATATATATATATATATATATATATATATATATATATATA
Organism: Pardosa pseudoannulata; assembly: GCA_032207245.1. Classification (NCBI taxonomy): domain Eukaryota; kingdom Metazoa; phylum Arthropoda; class Arachnida; order Araneae; family Lycosidae; genus Pardosa; species Pardosa pseudoannulata. The sequence continues at coordinate 48,774,350 of CM063508.1, forward strand.
TATATATATATATATATATATATATATATATATATATATATATATATATATATATATAAAACATTATTTTTTATAGAAAAGTACTTTTTTTTTTGAAAAAAAAAGTCTTTTTTGATGTTTCGAATTATACCTTGTTTATTCATGTTCTAAACATCCTCCATTTATTAACATCTATTGTGAAAGTCCTAGTTCCTATACAATCTATGGCTAGAGCATTAATCCTTGTATAGAAATAAATAACCAAGATCAAGCAGCCACCGAGGTATAAAAGAAAGGGCACGAAATTTAAGAGCTTCTCCTTCTTCTGACGTCATAAAGCAAGATAGAAGGAAAAAAAGAAAAAGAATAAGAAGTCTTACAGGCCTCAGAGAAACTTTGAACGGGAAAACACCGCCCCTTAAGCAGCTTGGAATTTATCGGCAAACAAACCTCGGGGCTCAGAAAAGATTGAACTATTTGTGAGAAGAAAAATGACAGGATAGGTCGTATTCTTTTCCGAGAAAACACGAAATTTAAACACTTTTCTGGCAATAAGAAGAAACACTTATAGGGAATTCTTTTGCTTTGCTTTGAACTGAAAGTCGACGACAGCAACATTTAAACTCATGAGGATTGATCTATTTTTAATGAGTCTCAAAAACATCTTAGCTCATCGACTAGGAGATTTGTTATTTCATACAACATTTTCTAAACATTGTATAAGAGTGGATTTTATTACTGAATGTTTTAAATAGTAAGAGTTAAAGCTACTGTGGTGTTAATTTTAATATTTTATGTGAAGATATTAGTAGAGAATTATTCGTAAGTACTCCAATTTTTTTTTTAAATTTAGGAAATAATACAATTTACAGTTACATGTACCACTAAACTTCAACCAACTAACTAACCGACGTTTCAACCAAAAAGATTCACTGATGTCAATTTTTAAATGTAAATTATAAAAATTTTAATGTTAGTTTATAAAATTTATATACTTATAAAATAATATATTATTTTAGCTCTTTATCATTTTTTTTGACTTCAAAGTCGAAGAGAACACCGTTTCATTTGAAACGATATATATTTAGTAAGCAAAAAGTTGGATATATATTTAGTAAGCTTTATAAATATCCCAGCACATTCACTACAGGACAGTTTTGTACATGTGACAATCTCTAAATATAAGAAAATATATTATTATTTAATGTTTTCAATAATAAGAGTTAAAGCTATTGTATCTGGGTATTAATTTTAATATTCTGTGTGGAAATATTAAAATATAATTATTCGTAGGTACTTGTATGCTTTGTTATCAAAGATTATTATTAATTAAGGTTTTTTACTAAACGGATGAGTCTTGGAAAACTGGAATGTGCTTGTAATTCCAAATTAGAATATTTTTTCAACTGGTAAAAAAAGGAGTTTAGAATACTGTTTCAATACCTAGTACCTTTTAAGAGTTAAAATAAATTTATGTGCAAAACGTTGGATATATATTTAGTAAGCTTTATAAATATCCCAGCACATTCACTACAGGACAGTTTTGTACATGTGAAAATCTCTAAATATAAGAAAATATATTATTATTTAATGTTTTCAATAATAAGAGTTAAAGCTATTGTATCTGGGTATTAATTTTAATATTCTGTGTGGAAATATTAAAATATAATTATTCGTAGGTACTTGTATGCTTTGTTATCAAAGATTATTATTAATTAAGGTTTTTTACTAAACGGATGAGTCTTGGAAAACTGGAATGTGCTTGTAATTCCAAATTAGAATATTTTTTCAACTGGTAAAAAAAGGAGTTTAGAATACTGTTTCAATACCTAGTACCTTTTAAGAGTTAAAAATAATTTATGTGCAAAAAGTTGGATATATATTTAGTAAGCTTTATAAATATCCCAGCACATTCACTACAGGACAGTTTTGTACATGTGACAATCTCTAAATATAAGAAAATATATTATTATTTAATGTTTTCAATAATAAGAGTTAAAGCTATTGTATCTGGGTATTAATTTTAATATTCTGTGTGGAAATATTAAAATATAATTATTCGTAGGTACTTGTATGCTTTGTTATCAAAGATTATTATTAATTAAGGTTTTTTACTAAACGGATGAGTCTTGGAAAACTGGAATGTGCTTGTAATTCCAAATTAGAATATTTTTTCAACTGGTAAAAAAAGGAGTTTAGAATACTGTTTCAATACCTAGTACCTTTTAAGAGTTAAAATAATTTATGTGCAAAAAGTTGGATATATATTTAGTAAGCTTTATAAATATCCCAGCACATTCACTACAGGACAGTTTTGTACATGTGACAATCTCTAAATATAAGAAAATATATTATTATTTAATGTTTTCAATAATAAGAGTTAAAGCTATTGTATCTGGGTATTAATTTTAATATTCTGTGTGGAAATATTAAAATATAATTATTCGTAGGTACTTGTATGCTTTGTTATCAAAGATTATTATTAATTAAGGTTTTTTACTAAACGGATGAGTCTTGGAAAACTGGAATGTGCTTGTAATTCCAAATTAGAATATTTTTTCAACTGGTAAAAAAAGGAGTTTAGAATACTGTTTCAATACCTAGTACCTTTTAAGAGTTAAAATAATTTATGTGCAAAACGTTGGATATATATTTAGTAAGCTTTATAAATATCCCAGCACATTCACTACAGGACAGTTTTGTATATGTGAAAATCTCTAAATATAAGAAAATATATTATTATTTAATGTTTTCAATAATAAGAGTTAAAGCTATTGTATCTGGGTATTAATTTTAATATTCTGTGTGGAAATATTAAAATATAATTATTCGTAGGTACTTGTATGCTTTGTTATCAAAGATTATTATTAATTAAGGTTTTTTACTAAACGGATGAGTCTTGGAAAACTGGAATGTGCTTGTAATTCCAAATTAGAATATTTTTTCAACTGGTAAAAAAAGGAGTTTAGAATACTGTTTCAATACCTAGTACCTTTTAAGAGTTAAAATAATTTAATTAATTAAATAGATTAAATTATCTATCTAGGATAGATCGAGAATCATCACTTTAATAATTTGTAAAAATTGAAATCTTTTTAGAATTTCAGTGGAATTTTGCATAAAGAGATGTATAAATATCTTTCTATGACATGATTACACGTTTGTCTTGGCTATAGCGACCACTGAATAGCGTTACCGAGATTTTATTTTTCGATTGCATATTTATGTCAATAGCTAATTGTAAATGACTTAAAGAAATAAAGAACAAACTTCAAGAATGAAAATAAATTAATCTTATAAAAGAAAATTCCTATATGTATGATCAAAATCAATTTTAATAGTCAGATTAATATATCTCTGCTGTTATTTGATAGATATTCAGAGTGAAATAAGTTTATTTTGTGTTTCCTAGAATGATATTTAATTGAATGTTTTTTCAAAAACAATGAAAGCATAAAATGTATTAATTCTAATTTTCTTATTTAGTACTGGAAAAAATACAATTCACTTTTATTAATTACAATTACATGCAACACTAAACGTCAACCAACCAACTAACCAATGTTTCAATCAAAAAGTCCATTTTTAAATGTTGCAGGCATATTAACTATTAATAAAAAATGATACTTATGTAGAATTCTTTATTTTTGTTCGTTTTCGAAATTTGATGACAGCACCGATTCAGTTCGTTAAGAGTAGTCTATTTGTAAATGATCTTTAAAACATATCTGCACCGACTACAAATTTTGTTATTTTATACAAAACTCTTAAAGAATTAAATTGGAATGTATATATATGTTTTATCATCAATTTTAAAAATAAATGCAATTGAGGAAGTTTGTTGGTATTGGCACTCGATGTGGAACTATTAAATGTAAAATTATATGCATATATATAAAATTTTATAGCAGAATTCATTCAAGAAGATTCTGTTTGGATAATTTGTCTAGATTCCTTCTCAAAATATTTTGCTATTCGGAAAACATGAAATTTAAACATTTATGAAATAATATAAATTATTTATAAATTTTATACACTTTTAAAATAATATAATATTACATTTAACTCTTTATCATTATTTTGACTTTAAAGTCAATAAGCCCTTTAAACTAATAAATTTTGATATATTTTTGGTGAGCCTCATAAATATCCCAACACATTCACTACATTATTTTTTACTTCATGCAACATTCTCAACATTCTCTAAGCATTAAATACGAATATATATTTCTAGCATTAGTATTAGGGAAATAGCTTTTGTCTATCATTGCTAATTATATTATCACATAATACACTATCAAAATTTATTAAAATATGTATCTATCTGGCCAAATATGCATTGAATTTAAAGTTCAAGTAGTATAAGTAATAAAATAAAGTTATAAAACCTTCTTTTATTTCTGAAAACTTTATTAAACTATTTTGCTACTGATTAATTAATTAAAAAAGAAAAGAAATGCTCGACTGATAGACAGTTAAAATCGAAGAGAAAATATTATTTCATGTCTATTAAAGAGAAAAATTTATGTACTAAAAAAGTAAAATTCTAATTTTCTAGTCAAATAGTGAAATGTTACATAGTTAAAATAATGGCTATTTTACTTCTCAGGTTCCTATTGATATTTTTCAGATTAAGAGGATTAGCATAGTTTTAAACATTCTTTATTTTTTTATTAATGCCTCAGATAATAAACATATGCATGTTTTATTCATTACATCCTCAGGCATTTCATTAAATCTTTCTTTTCTTTATGAATGTAATACTTAAAATGTTCTTAAAAAAGACTTTAATCCAAAGGAAGCTTCCAAATAAACAGTAGGGGGCAGGTCTTACTTTACAGGAAAGCTTAAAAGTCTTACTATATTAAACTTTGTAACGCTTCTGGAAGGATAAGATAAAATCTCAAAACTCTTATAAGACATTGTTTGTACTTAAATTTAAATTTCTGTTTAAATAAGATTTAATTGTGCTCTGAATGTTAGTCGAGACAATTAAAAAGTAATACTATTAAATAAATGTATATAAATAAAATAAACCACAACCATTATTAATTTTACTTATAAAAAATAATGGCAATGGCTTTTTAAGCCCAAAAATTTTTTCTCCCATGCCAATTTATGTTCACAATGTAACAATGTCGTACTACTAGAGAATAGTAATACAGTTTGGGAAATTACAATTAATGTTAGTTAAATCGATTTCTTTTAAGCTAATATTTTTTACAAATCTGACTAGATAAGTCTTATAACAGTTGGTCTCATTTTATCGGTATGTGTACCATGACACAATGATAATAGGCTACTGATATGTTCTGATAATATATAATTTTTTTTTTAATTAATAAGAAATTTATTTAATTTATAATGTCTATTAGCTTTAATGATGTGAAATTCGAGTTGTATATAATTTTCCCTTGTTTCTCTATGAATATTTATTGTAAATATATGAACTCCAATTTTAATTTTTTTTAAAATTTGAAGTCGAAACTCGATTTAGTTCCTGTATAAAACAACAGAAATAACTAATACATATATGGTATATTGATAGTATCAGGTCGTATATTTGAAAAAATAATATCAGATATCTGTATAAGAATAGATGAGAGATTTATATCATGTGTTCAGTATCCCTAAAATTGGATAATCTATTCAAAGCAATGAGATTTTATCGTGTGATACAGACTAAAGCCATTTCAGTCAAGTATTTTAAGATACTTCGAACAGAAACTAAAAAGTAATATTTTAGCTGATCCATGGAGTAAAGACCTGCGCAATATTGTTTCAGTACCAGGATGGTTAAAGAAGGTGACTATTTGTCCATTACAAAAAGACATTATAGGCATGCTATAGTTTCGTAGTTCCATATTTCTGTGGGGGCACAATATGTCAACATGCAAGCGTTATTGCTCCATCAAGTCTTCACGAAAGAAGGCTGTTTGCAGGAATACCTGCTGTTTGCTTACAGCTCACTGCTATGGCACATGAGATTGTGTTTAGCATCATAAAGTCAGTGATCATAGAATTTGGAGCTCAGATTTGTGGTGACCGTTCACTTCACTGATGAAACGTAGTTTAACTATTGATTCTAAAGTAACATACTACTTGAACTCTAATCCTAGAAATCGACCATTCTGGAAGCAGATATTTTTATAGTCCAGACAAGCATCGCGTTGACTAATGGCACACATCTTTAAAAGAGGCATGGCATTGTGACTGATGTGAGATGCAGTCATGAGATCTAGGAGTATACAAATTTTCAATTGACACTAAATCCATTTTATAGCGTAATAATAAATGACTACATAACGTTCACTTGGTAGGCGATTTTTTGGAAAGTAAAAACTTTCCAGGATGTATTACTTATTCAGATTTTCAAACCTCGACTCTATGAGACTGTGTGGGCACTCTGGGGAGGACAGTTGCTACGCCTAATCCATCTTCGAAAAGCATTCACGGCTTTAAAGCACTGTTCCTGAAAGAGTGAGGACAATTGACACAGAAATTAGTAAACAAGTTTTCTCTTAATATGAAAAATGTGAGGCTGTACATCTATAAGAATGGATTATATTACTTACCAACTCGATTCTTTTGACAATTATGTAACCAGTTTTATATCTTCCGATTACAATGAGAGCCACGTACTATGATGCTTGTGAATTCTACACTGGAGTGCAAAACTTAAGCAACAAGTGGGATTTTTGTCATAACTAAACGAGAAATCATCTGAGAAACATGAAATTCAGAAATGAGGGAGAGTATTATGTACGTAAATGATGAAAGCATGGGCACTGAACATAGAATACAATATATACGGTATGGAATCAGGCAAAAAGAAGTTTTATTGAACACATAGTATCGTGACTCGAGATTGTCTATCTAAGAGGAAGAACAACAAGCAGATGTTCTATAATATGGGATATTTCCCCTAACTGCAAAGTTTGCTTCGCACAGTCTCCGCATACTCAGAACCAGCTGGTCCAACATTTCTTGAAGTAGGAGAGCCCCTTCCGCAATCAGAATCTGTTTGAGTTGTTGGGTGGTCTCCGGAGGATGTAAGCGTGCTGCAATGCGTCACCCCAAATCATCCCACACATGTTCGATGGGATTTAAATCATTTAAGTCCGCGGCCAAACCATTCGAGTGATATCTTCACTTTTCAGTAGCTCCTCAACAGCAAGAGTCCGATGTGGTCGAGGTTTGCATA
>CM063508.1:48796532-48829032 GCA_032207245.1 Pardosa pseudoannulata
TGTCTTCGAAGTGATCCTTAATTCTATCTCGAGACAGTAATTAGCACTCCACAAACTATCGTCAAATACTTAGGACGATTTAAAAACCAGGACAAAAGAGAGTTTAAAAAATCAGTAAAGTATTTAGATTAAACTCTATTTATACTTTACTATAAATGAAATGGACTTTTTTTTTACCTGAAATACAATTAAAAATGACCCGTCACTAAATTAGACGTCAGAAAAAATCAAGAAAGATTTTAATACACTTCTGCACATCTAATACACCCTTATATACTCACTCGCTCAATCTCCTCTCATACATACACACACGTACTTCAATTAATGCACAAATATAAAATCTCACAATATCACACAATATAAAAATGCATAAATAGTTTTGTAATACTCAATAATACTCTATAATCTATTTAGTTAGGTTATAATTCACAAAATCGTCATCTATTTATCAACCCGTATATAAATAACTTTTTCGAAATAATTATATATTAAAGAAATTATTCATTTAGTTTAATTTCATTCTAAAACAATAAAATAATACATTAAATAAATAACTTTTTTTTACTTTATATCTTCATGAGGTCTATTCATGTTACACAACCAGGGAAATAATGAAACAATACAATATTCTAGGACATATAATATATGATGGTTTTTTTTCTTTAGCTTAACTATTTCTTTAAAATTTTCAATTTTTTAGACACGAAGGAATGAAATTGAAACCATACATATACACTCCAACGAAATGAAAATAATATTTTTAAAATAATATCTGACATTTTCTCTAAAAATGCCAATGGAAATGTCATGAAATCCATTTGAATGCTCATATAGAATTTATGATATCCCGTGCCTTCAATATTCATCTCCATATTTAGTTTTAGAAAGGGTTTTAGAAAACAAAATCGAATTCGTGGATTTAAAATGATATATAGATAAAGGAAAATAAGTATTATACAAACACACACACACAAACATATATATATATATATGTATTTACATATATATATATATATGTATATATATGTATATATATATATATATATATATATATATATATATATATATATATATATAATATATATATATATATAAATATATATATTATATATATATATATATATATATATATATATATATATATATATATATATATATATGTGTGTGTGTGTGTCAGGATTTAAAATATAGAGTAATTTAAGAGATTTTAATTAGGAATTATTTTAATGGGAGTAACGAGCCTCGCGTTACTAGTCACATAAATACGGCTCACGCGCAGTGATATTAGCAGAGAGAGAGAGCGATAAGCAATTACTATAGGCAGACCTGTGGCTCCTCGAATAGTGAAAACTGCTTTTGTTTGCAGTTGGGCGCCAGAAAAGAGACGCCATGTTGATTAGCGTGTTAAGTGGATTAATAAAGAGAAGAAAATAATGACTGAGTGTGTGTTGAAAAAAAAAAAAAAAAAAAAAACAAAAAAAAAAAACAAAAAAAAAAAAAAAATAAAAAAAAAAAAAAAAAAAAAAAAAAAAAAAAAACTGACTTATCTATTGACCAGTGTTTTATATATATATATATATATATACATCTGTGTGTGTGTGTGTTTATATTATGTAATGAAAATAATTATTTGTTTATGCATGTGTTGGATGGAGAAATATTTTTATTTTATATTACTTATAAAAAATGTTTTCTGAGTAGAATTTTAGCTATTAACGACAATTTTAGATATCACTTTTCTAGAAAATACTGGAAGAAGCAATTAAGAAGTAAAACCTCATGTGTTTCAAGCGCGCCACTTATCAGCCGCGACGATGGCCGAATGGTTAGTGCACTAATATTCGGTGCCAGAGCTATTGGGTTCGAATCTCACTGTGGCAGGGATGTAAGTAGCCGTTAATGGATTCTAAGCAGTAGGTCCCAGTCTCATTAGCCCACTTGATGCAAAAAGTAGACCGTAGTGCTTCAAACCAAACCAAACCTAGAAGCAGCTAGATTAGCGAATTACAATAACATTATAAGTACCTAAATGTACAATAACATTATAGTGCATGTTTTATGGTCAAATCTAAACAGAAATAAAAAGTCATTCTTACTCTAGATTCATTTTGTAATTTGATTGTTTAACGATCGTATTTACCAAACAGATGTAGCCTTTGTTGGATGAATACGATCGTTAAACATTATAAACATAGAAATGATCGTTATTGGACAAAAACCACCATTATAACTCAACATAACCAATAGAAACTATCGTAAATGGTCGTTATACATAGTATGCCCCTATAAAGAGAAATCTGAGTATTACTCTCAATCGAGGGTCAGCATGATCATTCGTACGAAGTATTTTCGAATTGATGATTTATTCTTAAATTTACTCTTAACTGCTTGTAAGTTGTTCTATATGTCAAAGTCATGAGGATATGTGCAAGCAGATTTACGTTCATTCGTTGGTAGCGCTGTTACCATTTTACAATGGGTGAAAATGTGTTCTAACTGAAAGTTTACCACCATAGAAAGAGAACTATTAATTTATGCAGTAGATAGATAATCAGTATTCTGATAGTACATGTCCTTATACATCAGTATCCGTATAATCTTCTATTTTCTTGATTATATATTGTCAAATTGGAAATCCTATCAGTGCACTGTCACGCGTTAACAAAATAAAATTATTTAAAATCTAATGTTACAAAAATAGGTTACATTGTCTGGGTCTATTACTTCATAAAAGGACATGATAATTCCATTAAATATACTTCGGAGTACAAAACATTTTTTTTCCAAATTTTTACTTGTATTTTTGAAGTAAGAATGATTGGTGACAATATCCTGGACCATATAGTCGGTACAGATTGTTTATTGTATATAGACCTCATTTTATTTAGAAAAGACAAGCACACATACGGAAACGTAAGGTTATTTTCTGCCCAATTAATAAGGAATTCGAAGTTGAGTGAGTATTTGAGTGATATATTATTGAAATAAATTTTGAATTATGCTTGTAATCATTTCTCTATTAAAAGTATTGGGATAGCCACTAAATAGTTTTTCTTCAAAAATCTAACTTTACTTAAGAAGTTATTATCTGTGGTTGTCTATAGCTTTTCGCCACCTTTCCAGCAATATCATCCGGCACCGGACTTCCCTGTTTCGAAACTAATATTCATTATTAATTGGAATTAATTTATTTCAGTACTACTTTATATAAAAACATTTACACAGAAAAACTTTATACATAAATACAGTTCTTTTTATTTTTCATCTTCATTCGTTTCTAATCTAAATAGGAAAATAATAAAGAAAAAAACTGTCTAAAATTGTCATAAAAATTGCCAAATAATTTACTGAAGAAGTATAGTTTTGCTTCTTAAAAAAGCTTAAACGAAAATCACGTATATTAGATTTTCTGTTTATTCTGAAAAACAACTTTCCTTGTTTATTTTTAATCAAGACAGTCAAACGTTAGCCAAAATATGTATTGTTAAGTTACTATTGCTTTCAGTTTAAATGAAAAATAAACTGTGATATTGTTTACTAATTATTACAAAGAATTTATTCCTGAGTTCTTTGATGGTAATATTCATTATTAATTGGAATTAATTTGTTTCAGTACTACTTTATATAAAAACATTTACACAGAAAAACTTTATACATAAATACAGTTCTTTTTATTTTTCATCTTCATTCGTTTCTAATCTAAATAGGAAAATAATAAAGAAAAAACTGTCTAAAATTGTCATAAAAATTGCCAAATAATTTACTGAAGAAGTATATTTTTGCTTCTTAAAAAAGCTTAAACGAAAATCACGTATATTAGATTTTCTGTTTATTCTGAAAAACAACTTTCCTTGTTTATTTTTAATCAAGACAGTCGAACGTTAGCCAAAATATGTATTGTTAAGTTACTATTGCTTTCAGTTTAAATGAAAAATAAACTGTGATATTGTTTACTAAATATTACAAAGAATTTTTTCCTGAGTTCTTTGATGGTAATATTCATTATTAATTGGAATTAATTTGTTTCAGTACTACTTTATATAAAAATATTTACACAGAAAAACTTTATACATAAATACAGTTCTTTTTATTTTTCATCTTCATTCGTTTCTAATCTAAATAGGAAAATAATAAAGAAAAAAACTGTCTAAAATTGTCATAAAAATTGCCCAATAATTTACTGAAGAAGTATATTTTTGCTTCTTAAAAAAGCTTAAACGAAAATCACGTATATTGGATTTTCTGTTTATTCTGAAAAACAACTTTCCTTGTTTATTTTTAATCAAGACAGTCAAACGTTAGCCAAAATATGCATTGTTAAGTTACTATTGCTTTCAGTTTAAATAAAAAATAAACTGTGATATTGTTTACTAATTATTACAAAGAATGTATTCCTCAATGCTTTGATGTCACTCTGCAAAGTTTATAATAAAGCAGTTCGATTGGGTTTCCCCATTTACTTTCTGTTTATCTGATAAATAAATCTAGAAAGCAGTGTATTCCCCGACGTGTAATACATCTCACTTATTGGCCAATTACTGTCCGACATTGCAGTCCATCGGAGGTCACTGTTTTGGAAACTGATGTCCATTAGGGATTGGTCTACTCTTTTCGGGCATATACAGAAAAACTTTTGTATAAAAATATAAATCATTTTACCTTTTTATTTGTTTGTGCCTAATTAATCTGATATAAAAATATTGAGAAAAAGTAAAAGCTTTTGAAGTAAAATAAATAATTGATATATTGGGATATCCAAAATTCAGGGGAAAAATTTGACAAAGAATAAAAGTAAAATCAAAAGATCTGAACTGATTAGATGATAATGAAGCCCAATGCGATGAATTGGGCTTCATTATCATATGTGATTCATTTGTGATTGATATGTGATCATATGTGACATATCATATGTGATATGTCATTCATATGTGATTGCAGAAAAATGAACAAATAAATAAAAGAGTTGATTTGTTCTTTTGGAGAACATGGTTGTGCAATAGTTTATTTGATTATGAATTGCAAATTAGAAGTTTTTCACAAGTTACCTCAGAAGTGGCCGAAAGATGGCCGATTGGTTAGGGTGCTGGTCTTCGGTACCGGAGTTCGTGGTTTCGAATCCCACCTTGGCATGGTTGTTCGTATCCCTTCGGAATCGGCTTTAAACTGTATGTCCCGGTCTCATTAGCCCTCGTGTTGCAAAAAAGTAGACCGTAGCACTCCAAACCGAATCAAACCTCAGAAGTGTTCAGGGCGTTTTTTCTCATCTAACATCACATTTGTAAAACGATGCATAGTAAATTTCACAACATCGAGTAACATTTCTTTCGGAATGACTGACGCATAGCTGAATGGTTCCAGTTTTTTTAAAGCGACCTGCATAAATTATTGTTTAAAAATTCTCAGTCATTTTGATAAAAGCAGAACACGTCAGTGGCCTTATAGTGGTTTCGAATCCCACTGTGGCATGGTTGTTCGTATCCCTTCGGAATCGGCTTTAAACTGTAGATCCCGGTCTCATTAGCCCTCGTGTTGCAAAAAAAGTAGACCGTAGCACTCCAAACCGAACCAAACCTCAGAAGTGTTCAGTGCGTTTTTTCTCATCTAACATCACATTTGTAAAACGATGCATAGTAAATTTTACAACATCGAGTAACATTTCTTTCGGTATGACTGACGCATAGCTGAATGGTTCCAGTTTTTTTACAGCGACCAACATAAATTATTGTTTAAAAATTCTCAGTCATTTTGATCAAAGCAGAACACGTCAGTGGCCTTATACTACCTCATATAGAGAGTGAAAATATCCACAGTGCGTAAATAGAATTTTCTTCTTTCTAGTGCTGCTTAAGTAATCGAATTGTTTTCACTAAAAACAATATTCGTGGACATTCAACTTTAATCAACATTATCTTCTACAGATTGTCTTTTATAAACTTCTTACTGCTTTATATAATCCGGCAGTAGGAAACCGGCAATACAATAAAAAACCTGCAAAAAATAAATTAATCAAGACGTTTTATCTTGTGCTGCAAAACAGCTGACGCAATTTCTATCCATTTGGGGCTAATAGAATGTTTCAAAATTTTCGTTATAAAATAAGCAGTATTTAAATTTTAGCTCGACTTCTGCAATACTCAGTGCTATAAAATAAATAGATAAATATTTCGAATGGAAGCTCTGAAATATTTGAATGCTATTTTTATTTCTGTACATACATTTGCATAAACATGTTTAATTTTTATTTCTCCCTCCATAGTGAGTAACGTTGACCGTCTTTATGGAACTATCGAAATTATTGTGTCCTCTATATTTTTTCATCTTGTGAAGTATTCGGTCACTTTTTCAGGTGACACAATGAAGAAGCAGGTGTTTTTTGATTAAATAATTTATTTACACCTTGCAGCTATATATACATTTCTATTTACAAATAATATAGTTACAGTTCACAATTACTTTTGCGATACAATAGGTTTAGGCTAGAGTAAAGACGTATAAATATTATTACTGCCAAAAGGTTTGAGAACCGACGGAAGAAAACAATTCGTGGTAGTTTTATGTTAATAGTTCTTGGTAGTAAATTATAAAGACAGCACAACACTGAGAAGTAATCTCAATTAGAGAAGGGTACATTGTAGTTGGAATAATTGATATCTTCGAAGAAGATAAAAATAAAGTAAAGGATTTCTAGGAGTAATATAGCTGTAATCGAACCTGAAGGGGAATTGGATTAGTAAAAAAACCCAAGCCACAGGGGATAGTTAACAACCTCTGTTCGAGATTATCTCAAGTTAGGATTATCCCTAAGAAAACTCTCATATGGAAAGACTATTCAAGAGGACCTCCAATTAACTAGCTACTCGCTAACTAACTATCTGACTAGTTAAAAACATCTCGTCTTTCTAAGGAAGGGGCCTCTAAGAGAGGGGGCCTTACCCACTATTTCTTCATTAGATCATCTAGCGATGATATCACCTCCAACCGGCTTGATTGGTCTGTACGAGATAATCACAGTCTGCAAACACGGGAGTCTCCGGAATTTCATGTCACCGAAAGATCTAGAAAGAAACTTTTGAAGATTCAGTTGAAGAAGATTGCCGTTGAACATTCTTCTGGGTGTCTGTATGGGCTTCCGGCCTTCTGCGCTCTTTGTTCCCATGCCCGTAACCTGTAGGACACGCAAAAGTGCAGCAGCTAACATGAAGTTCTATGTACAAGACATTTAACACCTGGGTCAACATCTGTGGGAAAATATCTCTAGAAAAATCTGTCTCCACTAGCGTGTATCTCCTTTTTATTTCGAAATTTCCTAAATTGTCCGCTAGGGCCATGTAGGTTTATAACTGGTCAGGCCCCTTCTCTAAGGGCGTAACCTGTAGCCCCAGTGGTCAATTTAGGTTAGGGGTTAAAAAGGAGAGTGGAAAAGGACGCGGGAATTTTTACCTTTAAGTTTTGAAAACCCCTGAGAATTTTCCTCGCACACACACACACACACACACACACACACACACATATATATATATATATATATATTTGTATATATACTATACGTATACACACAAGCATATACACTGTCTACCAAAAAGTATTGGACACCTGTGGTAGAACAGAAGAACTCTAACTTTATTGAAAATCAATAGTTGGTAGAGCCTCAACGAGAGACAATTACAGCGTGAACCCTCAGGGCCATACTTTCCACAAGTCTTTGCATTGCAGCTAGTGGTATTGTCTTCCACTCGGATTGGAGTAGACATACAAGTTCCTTGTCCGATTTTCTACGGGTAGTGCACCCCTTAATTTGGTGATCTAACTCGTCCCAGAGGTTCTGGATAGGGTTCAAGTCTGGGCTCTGGGCTGGCCAGTCCATTCGATGAACTTCATTGGCACCATACCAAGCCTTGGTTAACCTCGAAACATGACAACTGGCATTGTCGTCTGAAAGTAACAGGAATCCAACCTGTAAAACTGCCACAACGTAGGAAGCACATTGTTATCCAAAATAGTGCAGTAGGCATCGGCGTTGAGCTTACCATGAATGGGAACCAAGGGTCCCAGTCCATACCAGTAGAAACACCGTCAGACCATAATTCCACCTCCGACGAACTTGACTCTTGTCAAAATGCTTTCTGTCAGCAGACGTTCTCCAGGCAAACGCCAGACCCAGACCCTGTCATTCGAACGGTAAATGGTGAACCTTGGTTCGTCTCTCCAAAGAACCCGCTTCCACTGATCTATAGTCCAATTTCGATGTGCTTTGCACCTCATTAACCAAGCATCGCGGTTGGACTTTATGATCAAAATCTTATGGGCAGCAACACGACCATGAAAACCAAGGAGATCTGTATCCTTACGGATGGTATTCATTGAAACAGTACTCTCAGATGCCTATTGAAACTCATCGATATGAGGGCCATCTGTTGGGTGCAGTTCTTCCGAATGTTTCTGGACAGCACTCATCGGTCTCTATCTCTCAGTCTCGTTGGTCTGCCTACTCGGGGCACATTTCGACAATAACCGTCACCTTCCACTTCTTAATCACATAGGCCACTGTCGATTTTGGGTACTTCAGATCGCTAGATATGTGTCCATAATGATTGGCATGCGACTAATGCTGATGCCATTTCCTACACGATGTGACGTACCTGAGGACCTCAGATATCATCATTTGCATAGGTGTCCAAACACTTATTGGTAGACAGTGTATATATGTATGGGTAAACATTAAGCTCCTCAGTAGGTATTTTTCCTTTTGTATTATTAAATAGTATTTATATAATTTATATAATAGTATTTATACTTTCCAGATAAATGAATCCATAAAATTATATTCCTTATACTAGATGTATATTAGATAACATATTACAGTTTTTCTTTGCTAAAAAATATACCGAGCAACTGCACTAAGCTCTACAGATAAAAATATGTAAAAAATATTTTAGACAGTTAGAATTTACAAACTACGCTGTGAACACAAATCGCGTCATTAGTGCAAATGCTCTAAACGTTTAGTGTTAATTTCTTCTCTTACCTTGACTTCTCCTCATTAATTTGTTCTCCTAATTTCTGCTTTAGCTAATTATTGGTTTTCTTACTGTATTGATTTTGTGGTTTCACAAAAGAAGCTTTCCTGTTATCAGAAAAAAAATCATTATTGATGATGGACTTCCGGAAAACTATTGTAAAAATATTAATGTTATTTATATTTAAGACGTCAACCATAGATTACTTGTGATACGAAGGTGGTGTTGAAAAATAGGCATAAATCGAAGATAAATAATTGATTACATTTTGTAAACCTAAAGCTTTTAAAGTATATAACATTTCAAATTTAATAAAATTCCCTAATTTCTTTTAAGATAAAAAGTGAAAGAAAAATAACCTTAATCATGCCTTGAAAAATATATATTGCTGCTGTTAATATAATTGAGATTCACAGGGTAAAAACAATAATTAGTATTTTTTGGTATAAGAAATGTTTATAATATAAAATTTTTAAAAGTTGGGATTATCACTAAGAAAACTCTCCGATGAAGAGACTGGTCAAGACGACCTCCAATTTAGCGGGCTACTCGCTAACTAAGTAGCTAACTAGTTAAAAATATCATCTCGTCTTTTTAGTGAAGGAGCCTCTAAGAGAGATGGGCTCACCCAAAATTTCTTCATTGGATCACCTGGTGATGGTCCAATATTTTATGGGTTTCCTATTATGTTATTTTTTTCACTTTGGGTTTTCCAATAATACCGGATAAATTCTGCCCAACCAGAAAAGTGTATTGGAACACATAAAAATGACAAGAGAGCTGCACCTCTCCGACCCCATAGCTTTCTAGAAAAATGAAAGAAAAAATTGCCTGACGTCATATCCGGTTCTTCCAAAAACGAAAGCAATTTGAAACGAAAGCATCGTTACTCGCGTGGGGGTCCTATTTTATAGCCCCCATCATCTCCAGATCTGACATTTTAGATTTCTTCTTGCGGGGTATTCTAAAGGAATTGGTTTACCGAGATCCAGTTACTTCAGAAATACACTTAATTGGTAGTCACCAAGGTGCGTGTATTTAAGTATTACAAGGTTGGTACGTGTGCGCATAAAGTGCATATACATACATTTTCCTATTTAAAATTATACAAGTACCGATGTTCTTGTCTCGAATAAAAAATTTTTTTTCTTAAACAGGATATGACATCATTAAATTTCTATGTCATTTTGGGAGAAAACTATAGGTAGCAGAAGTATAAAATTTTAAGCATTTTTATGTATTCCAAACAACGAATCCGATTCGGTAAAGTTTATTCGGTTTTCTTGGGGCACCTATTATCTTTATTATGAACCGTGGTAGAGAATTAGTCTATCTCGTAACTGAATGTTGAAGCATTATCTACAGATCTGACTTGTTTAGATTTCTTTTCCATTTGACGTAATTGGTTTACCAATACCTAGTTACTTCAGAAATTGACCCTGTTATTCGCCTTCACGGTGTATGTACTTTATTGGACACTACGACAATGAAAATTTTGTAGGAAACATTCCGCGAATACATGTCGCCTTGTGCCCGGTGGACATTTAGATCATCTTTGTATTTGTAATTATTTAAATACCAACGTTTGTGTTTCAAATAAAACTTTTTTCATAACCCGGATATGACATCGTAAGAATTCCCTTGCATTTTTCTCACAAAGGTGGCTCTATATGTGGTACAGATAGTTTTTTAAGCACTTTATATATATTCTAAACAACATATATGGCAGAGTGTACCCAGTCTTGTTGGGACACCATGAATATATATATATAAATATATATATATATATATATATATATATATATATATATATAATATATATATATATATATATATATATATATATATAAATATATATATATATATATATATATATATATATATATATATATACATATATATATATATATATATATATATATATATATACATATATATATACATATATATATATATACATATATATATATATATATATATATATATATATATATACATATATATATATATATATATATATATATACATATATATATATATATATATATATATATATATATATATATATATATATATATATATATATATATATATATATATATATATATACATATATATATATATATATACATATATATATATATATATATATATATATATATATATATATATATATATATATATATATATATATATATATATATATATATATATATATATATATATATATATATATATATATATATATATATATATATATATATATATATATATATATATATACATATATATATATATATATATATATATATATATATATATATATATATATATATATATATATATATATATATATATATATATATATATATATATATATATATATATATATATATATATATATATATATATATATATATATATATATATATATATATATATATATATATATATATATATATATATATATATATATATATATATATATATATATATATATATATATATATATATATATATATATATATATATATATATATATATATGTGTGTGTGTGTGTGTGTGTGTAAGTACACATATATTAATGTATTGCTTGATACAAGAAAACGAAACAATTCTTATGAATGTAGGCTTCTGTGATTTAGGAAGAACTTTCTTTTAATTGATTAAAACTTTTTATTTTATTTTAAATTGAAAAAAGTAGTCAGTTTTAATGAAGACATTTCACTTCTAAAGTCTCTTTAACTATTTTAATTTTCCCAGTTTTAATTTCCAATAATTATTATTTTTACTAATATTTATGTGTATTACGCAGATAGATAATTCGAAATTAGTACATAGATAACAATCTCGTTCCTATAACTACATGCTGTAAAATTTTTTTTGTTTGTTCCAAGTACTTATCAATATTTTCTATTTTTATTTTGTAGTAATGAATAGTTTTAGTTAGCAGTCTACAACATGGAGTAAAATATTTCACCGTGTGCTTTACAACCCTGTTACGCATGATTTTTAGTTTTCGTTACAAACTGTAACCTACTATTAAAATGAATTGCACATTTTCTTTTTTTATGACGTAAACGATCTTGCAATCTCTAGTAATGGACACTTTGCCCGATTTAATAAAGATATCCGCATACGGCTGACAGTTTTTGCTGCAAAATCCGAAGAGAGTAAATCACCCCGTCTGTAAAGGACCGTGTAAGGTTGAAACCCTACTATCTCAAGCGTCGTTGCCATGGGAACGATCCTTGAGTTTCCGCTGTCGTGTTCTTCTGTGACTGATACATGAGAGTATAAAACTTGTGGTATCATCAGTCAAGCGGAGAGAGAAAGATAAAACTAATGCCAGGCCTCTTCGGGTTTTTTTAAACAAACATCAGCCAAGAGATGCTTGGAAACATTTTTAGTGTCATCATTTACTTTCTGAAGTATAGATAAATATATTTTTAATTATTACTATATTTCATATTTTGATAAAATCTAGCAGATATTTTCGAAACTATTTTGCTGAGATAGTGCAGCTTACCAGCATTTTTTTTAAAAAAATGTATGATTAAAGTTAGATTGCGCATAGTTATCTCCATACTATCCCATGAAAGTTGTATTTATGCCTGGATGTACAGGAGAAATTTCTTAAAATGTCATTAATTTATATCTTCACTATAATCTCAAATTGGGTGAGAGTGATATTTATAGCTTCGATTAAACAGTAATTCTTTGCAAATTAACGATACTGAAGTATTTTAGCGTAGTACACTTTGCCAGAGAGTTTATACCGTATTTTAGTGCCTCTTTATTTTTTTTATATAACCCGTTCTAACACCTTGCTATGAACTCTTAGATGAATTTAGTCTGTACAACAACATAATAACAAAATTACAGTTTTTACCCTCGTGCGAAAAGCAACTTGAAAATAAAGCATTAGTAAAACTAAGGTTTAATAAACCCCAGCATTGTTAAATTTATGAATTTGCCATGAGAAAAGTGATTCTGTCTCACACGAGGAGTCATTTTTTATTAGTTCGTTAGCAACTGTTTAATTTGCTGGTACACCTTTGGATTCAGCTCGGACACTGGTGGCTAGCTGTCTTGACGTTCTTAGAAATACATTTCCATCCATCTAAATTGATCTCAAAATCTAGAGTATAGACTCAAATTGCTGTTTTCTGAGGCTAGACACAAAACGTTACCAGCTGTAGTCTTACTCCTTTACTATTTCACTTCAACGTCCAGAAAAATATGAAGAACGGTGTTTATTAAGGTATCCGTCTACGTTTGGAGAACTTTTTCTTTAAACGTGGAAACTGGTTCCTTTTTTTACATTTTTAGATTTATTTTTTATATTATCATAGAGATTTGCACTTTAAAAATTTATTCCTGGAGAATATTTTATAAAATTTCTAATAAATGAAGAAAATTTAATAAAGAAATCGGGTTTTTTCAAAAGGTCTAATTTTATATTAAATTAAATTATTTCAATATTTTTTCATGCAACACATTTCTTATACATTGGACTAGTGAAACACACCTAAAATCTTTGCTTAATTTACATTTGGTAAAAAATTTTGGTCCTTCAAAATCATACACATTGAATATTTAACGAATTTTCATTACCTTTATATCTAACTATGAGAGTAACATCACTAAAAATTATCAAAATTTAAAGCTTTTAGGTTATTCACTTTTAAATACTATCAAAAGCATTCATAATAATTTTGAACAAAATATTTTAAGAACTTTTTGAGAAATCACATTTCAAGTTTTAACATTTTATTAAAAATACCGCTCTGAGAAAAACGGATTTGAAGTTTATGAAAGCAACTTTAACTATAAAAAAATTAAAATACATGTTTAAAATTCCCCACACTTTCTTGCTTCAAAACTTTCTAATTGCCAAGTTGCTAATTATTAAAAATACTAGAAAAATGTTTAAACTCATCTTCATGAAAATTTAAAAAGTTTTGTCCAAAAAATGCTCTTTAAATTCACATTACCCTGTTCCGAAGTCGCTACTTCCGTTTTGTTTTGACAGCTGTCTCTGAGGCTTAACTTTTCTTTAAAATGGCGCAGAGACAAAACAAAAACAGTTTTAGAAGCCTAAAAGTTGAAATTTTACAACAGAGAAATAAAAAAAATTATGATTTTTGGCAAAAAATGACGTTTTTAACTTAGACGGATGCCTTAATACTTTATTTTATTACGAATTAACAGCTTCTAACGCACTTTCAGCCAAGTTGAGAGTTACCTGTAGTTGCACTTTCTAATTAGATGAACGTGTTATGTCTATCACCTCTTGACTCAGTTTCCTAAAACAAACCAGTGTCTAAATGGTGTTGGATTTGAGAATAATATGATACGTGTGACCTTATCTTCACTGCTTGAAGCAGGAAGTGATAATTATAGGCAATTATCCTGTAAAATACCATCCCTTGCATAGATAATCTTTAAATCAGAGAATGAACATAATGTTAAATATTTTACAAAAAGGTAAGTCCAAATACTGAGTGAAAAGCCTCACAGATAGATTCGTAAATTACGAAATTTTTCCTTCTATATTTATCAGAGGATTAAAAAAATCTTGATCATACATTTATGTTATGGTCTTGAAAATTTATGAGTTTTTCTTTTGTAATGAATAAAATGGACAATACCACTTTGGAATATATGACTTTATTTTGGGCATTGATTGATCAAAACTATATTAATAGAACTAGCTTAGAAAAATTTATAATAGCTTTTTTAGAAGATATCCTAGACATGGCACTCTGTCATATTTTCTGGCAATTTTGGTAAGTTCTATTTTTTCTGATTGAAGCCGTATGGTCTATTTGCTGCAGCCGTGTTCTTTTAGTATGCCACAACTTGATTCTACATCCAACACTGACAATTTTATGATTTGCTTTTCATCTACTAGGGCATTTACTTCAAGTAATATTTTTTTCAAATTTTTGAAGTTCAGCAACGCCATCCAAATTAATCCAAATTATGATTTATCTGATTCAACAATTTTCAGTCTCTAATAAGTCTGTTAATGTTTCACCCTCGTGGTAATAGACTTGATATCATGCTCAATCTAGAAAAGCTCATTTCTAATAAAAAAATATTATTGGTATTTCAAATTTGGCCAAATAGATAGTGCTTTTCTTTTTGTATTAATTATATATTTTTATTTATCTGCGCAATTTGATTTAAACCACAATCCGTGAGTTTACACCAAAATACTATTTAAATGTTTCTAGCCTATCAGAGTTGAAATTTATAATAGTCAATAAATCATACTTCTAAGTGCTAGTAGATTCATTTGCATGTTCTTTATTTTCAAAATATTCATTAAGTATTAATGTTAAAAATCTAATTAAATATATGCATAGCTAATATTTGTACGGTATTCTATTATTTTCATTAATTCTTGCAATTTTATTTTATTTGGAATTACTAAATGCTATTTAAACATAATTTATATTTTATGTAATCGTAATACTTATAAAAATTTAGTTTATTAAAGATTTTGTGTTACAATTTTATTGCAAAAAAGAAAGTTTTAGATTTCTCTCTTTCCACAGTTGCTAGTCACTACAATATATGAAAGGAAGAAGTGATTCTGGTGTTATATGTAAAACGATAGATGTGACAGTAAAAACATCTCTTGGTTCCAACCACGTATTATCCTATACGATTTTCCTCAACTGATTATTGCTGTTTTTTTCTTTGAATAACTGAATTTAGAATCGGAGAGTTTAGAGAGCTCATGTAATGGCACTGAATATAGAGTCATAAGTAACACCCCAGGTTGAAAGAAAAATATCTGATGAAATCCAAACCTTCTCCTTTAAAATGTTGTGTTTCTCTATAACTATAAAATCATTTCCTCAGTTGACTGTTGAAGACAGAAAAAATGGAGAAAACTCATTGGCAATTATTGAGAAATATAAGTTAAGCAATATATGCAATGAAGAAGTGATTCTGGTGTTATTTGAACAACGAAACATATTACAGTGAAAACTTCTCTTGGTTTCAACTAAGTATCATCCTAAAAGATTTTCCTCAATTGATTACTGCTGTTTTTTTAAATGAATAACTGAATTTAGAATAGGAGAATTTAGACAGCTCATGTAATGGCACTGAATATAGAGTCATAAGTAACACCCCAGGTTGAAAGAAAAATATCTGATGAAATCCAAACCTTCTCCTTTAAAATGTTGTGATTCTCTATAACTATAAAATCATTTCCTCAGTTGACTGTTGAAGACAGAAGAAATGGAGAAAGCTCATTGGCAATTATTGAGAAATATAAGTTAAGCAATATATGCAATAAAGAAGTGATTCTGGTGTTATTTGTACAACGAAACATGTTACAGTGAAAACTTCTCTTGGTTTCACCTACGTATCATCCTAAAAGATTTTCCACAATTGGTTACTTCTGTTTTTTCTTTCAATAACTCAATCTAAAATATAAGAATTTAGGCAGCTCATGTAATGGCACTGAATATACAGTCATAAGTAACACCTGAGGTTAATAGAAAAATATCAGATGAAAGCTAAACGCTTCAGCTTTAACATGTTGTGGTTTCCTATACCTATAAAATCATTTCCTTAGTTGACTGTTGAATACAGAAGAAAAGAAATTGGCAATATTGAAATATAAGTTAAGCAATATATGGAAGAAGTGATTCTGGTGTTATTTGTACAACGAAACATGTTACAGTGAAAACTTCTCTTGGTTTCACCTGCGTATCATCCTAAAAGATTTTCCACAAATAACTTTTTTTTTTTTTAATATAGAATTTTTTTTAAAAGCTAAATCCCTATATAAAAATAAACACCAGGTTGAAAGAAAAATGATGAAATAAACGTTGTGTTTTATACTATAAAATTTTCAGTTGACTGTGAAGAAATACTGAAACATTGGCATTTTCAGAAATATAGTTTTATTTGATTTATTAATTGTTAATTAAATTTTTAAGAATGTTAGTTTAAATATATTTTATTTTAATTTAAATGTTTTAGTTTTTTAAGTTATGATTTTTTTTTGTTTAGATATAAAAAAACTTTTTGAATTAGTGATTATATTGTATATTTAGTTTTTTATTGTTTTTTAAATAATAAAAATTTTATTTTTATTTATTTTTATAAATAGATTATTCTTTATCCCTTTAGAAATTATTTCTTTAAAAATTACTAATAATCCATTTTAATTTTTTTTATCCTAATTTCTCAGTTAATGACCAATCAATGTCCACCTTGCATTCCGCTAGAAAATGTTTTCCGACTCGGATACTGTCAGGAATTGAAGGAAATTGTAAATAAACTGAATCGAAAGATAATTATTTTTTTTTAAGAACCGAGGTAAAATTTAGACAAACTTTTGAATTAAGAAATTTTATTTTATAATTTTATATGATTTATTTATTTTTAAAATTTGCCAATTTTTATTCTATTAGAAAAGGCACACTCCATTTTCCAGAAGCAATCAATTTTTGAATGTCTGTTCGTAGTAGTTTTATAATGAAGTATTATGTTTATGAAAATTGTAACATCATAAATAAGTTGTTAAGTTTTAATAAACAGCTTATATTAGGATATTCAGATTACAGGATTTTAAGTTACAGGATATTCTAATTTTCACATTCCTCGCACTGTAAATAAAACAATTACTGCATATATTGATTTCAAATTTTCGCAGTAAATACATTATGGACCTACAATAAAACTCTACTTTTTTTTAAATTTTATTTCGTATTTATAGTATTTGAAATGGAATTATTAAACATTACTTTAGTTCTTTTGAAAATTCAATTTTGGGGTATAATATTGCTGATACTTTTTAAAAATTTAAATAAGTGGAAAATAATACCGAATAACTGTTGCTTACAAAAAAGCAAAAATTGTTAATGACACTGACTTTGTTTTGTTATAAATCTGTACACAGTGTGCCAGAAAGATTTGAAAGAAGTTCTCAATTTTTACTTTAAAGAGTTACTAATTTTCAGAAACAAAGTAAATTTAGGAAAACTAATTAAATAAAAACAGAGAACAAATGCTGGTGAACAAATGCCCAATAGATAATAGTAATAAAAAAGATTTGATAAGGTGATAATAATCTAAAATATATGTGATAAGGTAATAATTAAGAATATATCTTCCAGTTAAAGTTGTTTAAAGGTAAGTGAGTTTTACTCTGACCCGGCCGAAGCCATGCAGATCTGATGAACCAGTCGCCACGACGTAACAACAACACCACAGGGTGCTGCTGACCTACGAGAGGCTCCGTCATGGCTCGAAATTAATGTAGACGACCCCAGTAAGGAACAATACTACAACAGTAAGTTCTGGACTACCAGGGAAGTCGGAAGAGAAGGATCACTCAGGAAACCCCGGGTTCGTGACACCCGAGTATACCTAAAGGAGGTATACCCCTTGAGGATTTCAAACGGCTATCATTGGCCTAGGAGGGACACTCCTAGTTACCAGGGGGCGCCACGAGGAGGCTGATAGCTGTCCTAGGTGAGGTACCGTAGTACAACATCCTGTTGCTCTTCCCCAGAGCCGCACCGAGGCACGACAAAGGTGAATCATTGCAACACCCCCCGTTGTTTAAAGGTAAAGTAAGCCGTGGTAGTTCAGTCATCAAAGGCAACGCTCTCGTAACTGAAGAGTTGAGGGTTCGGAGCCGAGCCGGTCTAATTTTCGTTAAAGGTGACTAGGGCACGTAAAATATGTTCGTGGTCACAATGTCCTTAAAGTTCTCGATCAATATCTCTGGGTACAGCATCCCAAGCCAATGGGTATTCTGCTTGGTCCCTGCTTCAAAATTACTAGGACCCACTTGAGCATGTCTTTCTTTCACCCTTGTGGTGCCCATTAAAAACGAAAGGCGCACCCCTTTACCTTAACCCCTTGCCTGTTTTGCACGTACACCGTACGGGCGATGCTATCGTGTCTTTAATGATTTGCCCATACGGCGTACGGCAATCTGACTTCTTTGTAATTCTCCCTGATTTAGCAGTAAGTTTTGTATTTTTAATGTCAAATTAGTCCAATATATGTCCACAAGATGTTAGTTTTCGAAATGTATTTAGTTTGGTTTAAAAGCGTGGGATTTCTGACAGGTTTTGCATTACTCTGCGAGCTTTTAGAGCTTTTGGCTTCAGGTTTTGGGATACTGACCAAAAGAGATTTTTTAGCAGCAATTCCGGCTACAGATAAAAACTAAGACCTGGAAATTAGTGCTATATGTGTTCACTGAAGAAAAAAGACATATATAAAATAATTAAAAAAAGACTAGTTATTTTAGTCCGGACTGTGACGTTGGACTATGCCTCTTACAGTTTTTCAAGATTTATAGCACTAAAACTGATTTTTAAAAAAACAGGTTAAATAAATGTACTTGCAGTATTTGCATTCGAAAATAATTGTGTAGTAATTGTAATCGAAAATATTTTTAATTTTATATGCAAAACTGTAAACGTAACTTCCTTTTCTGGGGTACACGAGACAGAAAAATCAGCTTCCAGGGAAAACATTTTTTTTCATTTCCTGTAAAACAGTTGTTATATATGTTTAAAATAATTAGAAATATTACTTTTAATAACATTTTCCCGTTTACAAATGTAACATGAACAAAAATATGCCATAAAAAATGCGACATTTTTTAAGGTCGAATTCGTAAAAAAAATTAAACTGTTAAGGGATTAATAAAAGTAGTCTCCGGCTTAATTAGTCTTGGTTTGACCAAATGGCATAAGACAACACCAATAACACAAGTGATGTGCCACCTTAAAGTTTCAGAAGCATGCCTATATTTCTTAAAATATATCGAAGACAAAGTTGTTGATGTCTATAGAACTTTACATTATGCATAGGTAATTTCCAAGAAATTAGAAAAAGAAGACATTGCTTTTTATAACAAATATTGGATTGAAAATGTTTAGTGCCACTAAGGCTTAAAGATAATATTTTT
Organism: Pardosa pseudoannulata; assembly: GCA_032207245.1. Classification (NCBI taxonomy): domain Eukaryota; kingdom Metazoa; phylum Arthropoda; class Arachnida; order Araneae; family Lycosidae; genus Pardosa; species Pardosa pseudoannulata. Next base: position 48,816,513 of record CM063508.1, read on the forward strand.
TTCTATGCAACTGAGAAATTTTCAGGCTTTGTTACTACGCTTTCATAGGCACCAAATATGGATTCTAGTGAAAATATCTATGGAAAATAAGAAATACTACAGTTATTCTCGTCTCTTTGAATATTTCTATAAAATGCAATAGAAAGATATTTCTGAGAAAATGAGCTTCATAACATACACAGCCATATTCTGAAAATCACTCTGTCAGATAAAAAAATTCAAAATTTGAGTACTTTCTATAAAATTTGCAATCACCAACTAATAAAGCTTGAAAGACTTGTTTAGAAAACATTTTAGTATTTACAAAGAATTTCTGGGAAAATTTCCAAACTCTTTAAAGTAGGATCTCATTTTTTGTACTAAGTGTTTTGGAGTTAATGGAACTGGAATAATCTCAAACTTCACAAATTCAATTTTTGTATTTCTTTTTTAAAATGTAGAAGTTGTTTTGTCAATTCTAGAAGCGTATAGGATTTCTAGGTATGAACTTAAATTATGGCTAATTAGTATAATTAAATGCAAATAAACTCAGTCAAGTATTGAAAATTGCATTTTTTAACGTTTTTCAAATTTTTATACTAATTGGGTACGCTATATAAAACTATACTTAAATGACAGAGGTGAAATCTTGAATGAATATTTCTATGAAAACAATTCCTTCTAAAAATATAATTTATTTCTACGAGGTCCATTCGTGAAATACACTTAAGAACCAATATATTATGACCACCTGTCAATAACGAACGGACCCACCTTAGGCGCGAAACACAGCTTCAACTCGCTTTGGCATAGATGCCGCAAGTCCTTGGTAGATGGCCGGAGACAGATTGTACCAGATGTTTAAGCAAAGGTTATGCAAAGGTTACCAAATCGCAGATATTGCGAAATGGTGGTCTTTGAACTCTGAGCTGCCGTCCCAGGACATACTAAATGTGTTCTATCGGATTGAAATCCGGTGAGTTAGGCGGCAAGGACATTAACTGGAATTCAGCATTATGTTCCTGGAACCACTCCAACACAATTTTAGCCTTGTGACACGGGGCGTTGTCCTGTTTCAATATTCCATTTAAAGCTGGAAAAACAGAGGCCATGTAAGGGTGCAACTGGTCCGCAATGATGTTCGGATATATTGTAGCATGCATGGTCTGCTCTACCACAACCACTGGTTGCAGAGACGCCCAAGACAACGCCTCCCAAAGCATAATACCTCCACCACGGGCCTGTGTATGGCCTACTGTACATAGAGGGAGCAACTGTTCGTCTGGAAGATGGCGTACCCTGACACAGTCATCGGCTTCGTGAATGACGAACTGTGATTCATCTGACCAAGCAACTCTCTCCCACTGATCCATGGACCAGTCGCGATGTTTCCGGGCCCAGTCCAGGCGCAGTTGGGGATGACGCTTGGTCAGCAAAGGCATACGAGTGCGAAGTTTACTGCGTAGCCCCATATCCAACAGTGTCTGCTGCACAGTGTGCTCCGATACTATTCTACTTAACCTTGCATTGTATTGGGTTGTCAGCTGAGCCACTGTCTGGCTTCGGTTTTGCCTTAGCATGAGAGATACTCTCCGATGACCTTTTTCTTTGATAGCGTGTGGGCGTCCAACATGATGTCATTTACTGCTGGTTTCACCGTCATTCATCCACTCTGCATAGGTTCTAACAACTGTACATCTCGAACAACCCATGAGTCTTGCAGTTTCGGAAATAATTATTCCGAGCCTTCGAGCGATTACAATCTGCCTTCCATCAAAATCACTTTGATTCGGAGCCTTTCCCATCGCACACAGAAATAAGTGAAAGAATGAGTCTTTGGACTTTCCAGCAGCAGTTAATAGCTCTTCCACTTGATCACGTGCCTTTCACGTCATCCAGGCGAGTCCATTGCAAAATGTAGTGGTGTTCATAATGTTTGGATCTTGAGTGTAAGTTTCTCAGATTTTTGAAAGAGCAGATAGTACACAATCTGGAGAAGAAATGACGCATGCAGAGACTGTGGGAGAAGAGATAGTAGCAACAAAACAGTCTGTCCTAGGATATTAGAGTGCAAATTATGATAGCCGACACACGTGTACTTACAGCATGGTTGCTAAAGGAAGGGAGTTCTGTAATTCGGTATATTCATGTTCTTAGAAGAAAATACAAAACCGCACACAGCCAGGGTCACAAAATATCAAATTCGTCCCTACGGATGAGAGATGTTAGATTAACTGACTTTGCAGTCCCGATCTTGCTCTATCTGACTTTCACTCGTTCCCTGCATTGAAATTTGTACTCTCGTGATTTCAATTTCTAAATAAAGCTGAGTTGGAGCAGGGGACAATTTCTCACATCGCAGGGCATCGAGATTTACTAAAGCGGTTTCTTCAAACTGATTTGATCTCTATGTCGGCGATGACTATGTGTAAAAATAATATTATGTGTATTTGTTTTCGGCAATAAAAATTTCAAGTAAAAAAGTGACGATACATAGCTTTATAATTTCTCCTTATTATGTAACATACTACCGTACATATACTTAAAAATGTTCAATATAACAGCCTTGTATCAATTTGCCGATTATCAATAAAATATTCTAATCTATTAGAATGGATTTCTTAGAGTATTTTAAAACAGCTAAGTTTTAAAAAATTACTCAGTTTTTGAATTTGAAGTAATTATTTTCTAAAAAACAGAAGAGATATACACAAAATATAAAGGGAATTTACTTACTCGCAAGATAAATTTTTAAATTTGGATGTAAGAACCTAAATTTTTGTATAAAATAAAGTGTCTTTTAGTTTAAAAACTAAAGTTTTAATGATATTTGAAATTGAAAAATTAAAACAAATAAAATTAAATTAAAAAATAGTATATTTTGGCTAGAAAATTAAATGCTAAATCAAGCAAAAATGAGTATAAAATGAAAGTATATTGCTTATATAAGTAGAATCTGGCATCACAAAATAAAAATGACAGCTTCTATTTGATAGGAAAAATTAGTTTTTAATATACGTAGTTTAAAACTTATTTTTCGTGTAAATTGATTTATGTCTCCATATCGCCAAAAGATAGAATTGAAAAAGGCATGAAATACTATGGTAAATCATGTGTGTAGCAGTATGAGCAGTTGTAAATTCCCGATTGCTCAGATTAACATTACAGTTGTGTGTTAACATGTCAAAACCCATTTCTGCTACTTTCGGCAGTTTTTGACTTCACAGGCGATATTGCTGATCGAATTCTATCATCAGTTTGGGAAGTGGATTTGCTGAGCAATCTAATGGTTTTTGTTTGTTGTTAGATTTATTTCTGATTGTAAGCAAAATTTCTAGATTTGCGGCTAATCATCTATCATTGATAACGACTTTCTACCCTACAGTTCCTATCTTGCTTTTACCTGTATCCTACTGCCATCTGTACTTGGAGCCAAAGATATTTCTTCTTGGTCAAGTGTAAACAATTATAACATGCTAATGGTGGATCATTGCTAGATGGGTGATATGAGTTTGGTTTGGTTTGGTTTGGAGCGCTACGGTCTACTGTTTTGCACAGGAGGGCTAACGAGACCGGGACCTACTGTTTAAAGCCGATTCCGAACGGCTACGAACAACCATGCCATGGTGGGATTTGAACCCACGAACTCCGGTACCGACGATCAGCGCCCTAACCAATCGGCCAGTGTTCGGCATTTGATATGAGACTACATACACAAACATATCCTACTGTAAGACAATTGTTATAGTTTCAGTGGTAACTATGTTGAGAAATAGCTGAAATATCGATGTATCTCTTGCTATAAATCTCTCCAGACGATACTGTTTTGTTACATTTTAGAATCCTTGGGAAAGTTTCTTCATGGATGAAAATTAGTGCTTTTTCAGTGTATTACTTCTTGTAATAAAACTAAATAGTCTTTGAAAATCTAAGGGTTAAAATTGGTTTTTAACATATGTAGTTTAAATCTTATTTATCGTGTATGAAGATTTGTGTTGGCATATCATATAATAACATTAACAATTAACAATTTTATTTTTTATATAACTTACTTTATTATTTATATAACTTTAACTTCCATTATTCATCAAATAATGATATTACAAATATAGATGATCATCACCACTTTCAATTTTTTTTTAATTTTTAGATTTTTAAAACCCTTGGACATTTGTAAATTATTTAATATAAACCACGATGAAATATCCAAAATAGAACCTGTAAAAATATAAAATATTTGCATTTAATATCATAGCTTTTAAATAAACTGTAATAATCTTAAATGCATTTTACTATAAATGGAGGTTTTTCAGATTTCATGTACTGTAAATAAAAACACTACTGCACAGATTGATTTAAAATTTTCACAATATATAAATGGTAGACCTACAATGAAACTCTGCCTAATTTTTTTGTTGTTTTTTAATTCATATTACAGTATTTGAATTCGAGTTATTAAACATTATTTTAACTTCTTTGAAAGTTCAATGTCCTGATATAATATCTCAGAGACCTTTTTAATATTTTAAATCTGTGCAGAATTATACCTAATAATTACTCTTTACAAAAATATTATTCATGGAAATCAATTTGTGTTGTTCAAAATCTGAGCACAGTAAGTCAGAAAAATTTAAATTGCTGAAACAAGCTCCCATTTTTAAGTATATACAAAAAGTACTTACTTTTTAAACAAAGTAAATTCATTAAAACTAATTAAATGAGATTATATTAAAAATACTGAAAATCCCATGTATTTGCAATAATAATTTGAGATAAAAAGTATGATAAGATGAAAAATATTAAAATATCATGCATTTAGACTTTCTTGAAGATAATGCGTCCATTTAAACCCTTATCTACTATCTAGAATTATTACTTTATTTAAAATTGTAGAATGTTGTTCCTACAGGGGCTCAACAGGCTATTTTACCGATGACTTTTCAATTCAAAGTACTATGTTTTTCCTTAAACATTCCGTAATTCATCAATCAAGTCTTAATATATATGAGCATTTTTTTAGAATATTACATTTTTTAAATCCCACTAAATTTTATAAAACTTTCAATTCATCATTTAGATTAAACATTAATTTTCTTAAATTCCTATGCAGTGTTGTAAGTAACAAAGGATATAAAGCAAATTTCAAGCAGTAATGCTTATACGATTCTGGCTTTAATTTCAAACGGAAGGGCAGATTATTGGTTGAAATTGATTATCGTAAACATGAAAATGAACTGAAAGGGCATTTCATGAAATTTCAAGGCATTTCATGAAATCAATCTATTTAAAAATTTTAAAAGTAATAGAAAGTATTTTAAGCGTATCAATGAATCACAAAATATTTATATTTAAAAGATACAAATTTCTCATGATTCTCAAAATACAAAATGAGGCTTCTTAAAGTAAGTAAAACAAAGTACAAAGAAAAAAATAAATAAAAATTTAAGTACTTAAGTACTTAAATATTTATTTATTTTTTTCTTTGTCCTTTGTTGAAAGCACACAATATCTCAAGGCAGCAGGGATTTTATCACTTTCGACAAGATAAAAAGTAAATTAAAAAGATGAAAATAGGGAAAATAAATAAATATGTATCAAGTCAATGTTAAACCTAGTTGGAACAATCTGCAAATGTAAATGAATATATTTGCAGTCTTCAGTAGAATCCCCTCAAGCATAAAGTTCAGTAAATATTAAGGTACTACTGAAGAATAGGGTGCTCCTTGGCAAATTTGGTATTATAATTATTGGCGGTGTTTATTAAAACATAAAGGTATTTTTTCCGAACATTGTATGCCTTACTATTTGGGCGACTTTATTTGATGTAGATTGCGCCATTGTAATAGAATTATATATATTTTCTTAATTAATCAAAACCACTGAGAAAGCGGGTATTTATATTTATAGACAATTAATCCCTCAACAGTTTACAAAGCCAACAGCTCCAAATTATTAAAATTTAGCTATAGTGAACCTTTAATGGTTCATTATATCTAATATTTTTAAGCATTACGGGCATTTAATATATAAAAAATGGGTTCCACAAGGAGAGCTGGATACAAATATAATATAAATTAAAATATAAATATAGATTGTTTGGACACAGCGAGATCAGGAGAATATGTTAGTCTACTATGCTCACAGATCTATCGCCAAGTTGGCGGGAACACTCTGTTCTTCAGTCAAGCCGATATTAATTTGAAATGAAACAAATGAATTGTTAACAGTACCTTGGCCAGTTAAATTTCTACATTGAACCATCAGTTAATACTTGGGTCAGCTTAAAAATAGTTAAAAAGATTCTGCACTTCAAAACCGATAAATTGTTGTACAAAGCATATATTTTATGATATATTTTATAAGTATTTATACTTTATAATACTCTAATACCCTAAAAATTGTAATATAGTATAAAAAGCATATAGTTAAAATGAATGAAATATTTTTTATGCGAGATATTTTGTTTACATTAAAAATATTGACTTTTATATAAATTGACGATTTTCTTTTTCTAAGTTACCAAAAATGTGTCAGTTCTCTTAACATATTATAAGACACATTTTAATTCTTAAGATGTGCCAAAAGCAACAGATTCACTTTAGAATTCTTTTCCCCGTTGAAGAATCTGAGGATTTCTCGTGTCATAGAGAAATATTCTCAACAGATTAAATACCATATAAGTTAAACCAAAATAAAAAAATCATTGTATTGACTGAAATCTGCACAATTTTCTTCAGTAAAAGGAATCATAAACCAGTCCATTTATTTAGACGTGTGATAAAGCCCTAAAAGCCTCAAGAAGAGAAGATGTCAAGTTATTGTCAGTTACAATACTGTTTTACTTCGATATAATACTCTTCAATATAACAAAATAGCCAAATCCCATATAATCACCAAGTAAATTTAAATTTACAGTATCCTTTCTTATATTTTAGAAATTGCCATTCATTGATTTGATGAAATTTTCAAAACATATCTGCTTACATCCTAATGAAAATAAAGAAAAAAAGTTTGAAAGAAGCGAAATTTTATGCAAAATTTAAAATATTTTACGGCATGAAAAACATTTAACAGACTGAATTCAGTTTGCGCCACCAGGAAATAAATATATAATGAAAGTACATCTATCTATACGAAACTTCGATATTCTTTTAAAACAGTTTCGTATGCAGAGAACTTCTTTTATTAGAAAGTTTGTTTTATGGATTCTACTTATTACATATTTTATTTCCCGTTTCTTCCTCGACATACAGAGAAATGTATTCTGAATTCATTTGTGAGAATTAAAGATAATATTATCTTTTTAATAAAACGGAAGTTGTTTAAATAAATTTTTAAAAGTATGGAATCATAAAATATTTCTGAAAATTGAATTGTCATATTCAGTAGATTTTCATCAAGAACCTTATTGTTTGAAAAATCTCAATTTTTTATTTCAAGAGTAAAAATATCTTTTAAACATGTTTGTAACAGTAGGAATATTCTGAGAAACCATTTCGATTTGCCAAAATATTGTTCGAACATAATGAGGAGTTATAAGGGTTTAAAAGCCTAAAAAGTTAAGGAAATACATGCCAAATTCATTTTTACCGTACTAAAAACCACACCTCGAAGAATTTCCTAACACTAAATATGTCAACCATATATTTCAAATCATTTTAATGTAACATTAATATTTATATGGGAAGTAGATTTGTAGTGTCTTTATTCATTATAAATGAGGCTTCAAAGTTAATTCAAGTTTTGAAAGGAAACTGATAAATGATATTCTACTAATACATACTATTACATATATTTTACACTAAAGTCTTGTAAACACAGAAAACAATTGCAAAATACGAAGAAATGTGTTTATTGCAATGGTTCAACGATACAATATTTCTCTTTTCACATGGCATAATTAAGGTAAATGGCGATATCAATGAAAAAATATTGGTTATAATCATTGGAAGTATAACGAAAAGTTTCTTACATACATTCCCATACATGTGAAAAATTTCTCATGCGGCTCACACTAATGTCTTGTAAACACAGAAAACAATTGGGACATATGACGAAACCTGTTTATTGCAATGGTTCAACGATACAATTTTTCTCTTTTCACATGGCATGATTAAGGTAAATGGCGATATTAATGAAAAAATATTGGTTATAATCATTGGAAGTGTAATGAAAAGTTTCTTTAGTATAAGTTCTAACATATATTCCCATATATGTAAAAAATTTAACATCATGCGATCCACACTAAAGTCTTGTAAACACAGAAAACAATTGCGAAATATGACGAAACGTGTTTGTTACAATGGTTCAACGATACAATATTTCTCTTTTCACATGGCATGAATAAGAGAAATGAGTATATTTAAAAAAAATATGTTATAATCATTGGAAGTATAATGAAAAGTTTCTTTAGTATAAGATCTAACATACATTCACATACACGTGAAAAAATTCTCATCATGCGGCTCACACTAAAGTCGTGTAAACACAGGAAATAATTGCGAAAAATGCGAAATGTGTTTGTTACAATAGTTCAACGATACAATTTTTCTCTTTTCACATGGCACGATTAAGGTAAATGGCGATATTAATGACAAAGCATTGGTTATAATCAAAGTATAACGAAAAGTTTCTTTAGTATAAGGTCTAACATACATTCCCATACATGTGAAAAAAAGTCTTGTAAACACAGAAAACAATTGCGAAATACGAAGAAACGTGTTTATTGCAATGGTTCAAAGATGCAATTTTTCTCATTTCACATGATATGCAACGTGGATAAAGAAAGAGTATATGTATAAAGCACAAAAAAGAGACAACTAATCATTTATACTTCATTTGAATAGTTATTAGACTAATAATAGAGATTTCCCCTAAATACCCTTCTCTTGGGGCAGTATAAAATTGCTTAGAGTTATTTCTCTCCAAGCTTTCCAAGTATATTTTAAAAGTTTCCAGGATTTACGTTTAGCAGGTCCTGACTCTGTTGTAACTTTGGAATCAGACATTGTAGAATTTTCGCATTCTCTGAGTTGAAAATAGCTTCTTTGAACAGATAAATTCAAGAAGCATTTATATTACCTGTGGAGCTCATATATCTACTTTAATGACCTATTAATGTCTGGGAGAGCATTCCTCCTGATAATGCATTCAGGTTCGCCGCTGGTACTCCAGAGGGGAACAGAATCACACATAAATTGTATTGTAAAGGAGAAGTTCGAATTTTAAACATTTGGAATGTTAACATAAATTATTTGGGTATAAAAGACTAGGATAAAATATATTTTAAAGGGGTGACTGGAAGGAGTTGGGCTTTGGTGCTATATCTTGGATGTAAGAAGATTGTACAATTCGAGAATAGTAGAACTGGTAAGATTTTTCTGGTAGAGAAAGGCCTTGAGAATTTAGAGCGGAATGGATGAGATAGTTGTGGAATATATTCAACATAAAGTAAAAGTAGAGATAGAAACAATTTACTCTCCGTCCTTAGAGAAATTAGAATTAAAAGTTTATATAATGATGTATATGGTCCTGTTAAATATCTGGTGGATTAAGAAAATTGTGTAACAAAAATGCTATATGTATTGTGCTACAAAATTGCATAAGGAAATTTTCTCCATTAATTTTACGTTTACCTTTCTTTAAAGATTTTTGTAGAAAACTTTATTATGCACAATATACAACATAAAGATCAGGAGTAGAAAAATACATCAGACTTGATATCTGAGATTCGGTTACTACATTGATACACGAATGCATATGAGACCGGGACCTACTGCTTCAAGCCAACTCCGAACGGATAATAACATCCATGACATCAAGGATTCAAACACAAGAACTTCGTTAAGTTATTTTGAATAGTTTAATGTAGTTTAATATATAATAGTTTGATTTGTTTAATTTTTAATTTAACTTAATTGAATTTTTATTTTGTACAACAATCATTTGCTGCAGTTAACAATTCTTGTACTATGCGAATTAGCTGTATCAAATGGCTGATGGCATATACTACAGTTGTGCTACACAAAATATGGGAAATTGTAAAAACAAATAATGAGCTATCTGAAAAGTACTATAGAAAAACATATTTATCTCTCTCTCTCTCTCTCTCTCTCTCTCTCTCTATATATATATATATATATATATATATATATATATATATATATATATATATATATATATATATACATATATATACATATATATATATATATATATATATATATACATATATATATATATATAATATATATATATATATATATATATATATATATATATATATAGAGCTTATAGTCGTCTAATAGAGATCGAAATTCATATATGACATCCAGGACGTGCTATAGAACTCTATAAGATTAAAAAAAATAGATGTCTAATGGTCGTGTGTGATTTTGACGTCTGTTAGATATCTAAGACGTATTATGTACATCTATAAGTCCTCCAGGTTTCGACCTTTAATAGACGTAGCCTGTTGGGTCAGTATCTGTACCATATTTTGATATAGAAGTCTTATAGAGCTCTTTTAGTTCACTTCCTCCCAAAGAGCCATCTATAGTCTGGTGAACAAACTACTACACTGTATATTATTATTGAGTATGGAGCGGAATTGTTTATAAGTTCCTGTAAGTATTAATAATAATAATTCACATTGTAAACTACACACAAATTATATTGTATTTCCTTATACTGCCTCTATCTAGAGTTGTCTTTAATATATTATTCTGTCTGTTAGAATATTTTCTTATAAAGTTTCTTTTTTATAGATTAAAAAAATTTAAATGCTTCTAGAAGTATACTATGAATTTTTTCTAATAGATATATTTCATAGTTTTCAAAAGCCATCAGATGTGTCAGAATATTTAGCAGATTTTATTGTTGAAATTAATAAATTTATTCAAAGTGGTATGAAATTGAATGTTTTATAATTGAATAAACTCTCAAGTCAATAAAAATTGACTTGAAAGCTTTTGATTGTGATGTTTCCAACAGCTAGTTGATAAAGTATTTGAATAAACAAAATTTTTCAGATACGAATGAAACAATTTTTGTTAATAGTTTTAAATTAAAGGAAGAACACACTAAATGGCCTGGTGAACTTAACACATGGTACTTAACACACAAGAAGAGTACTAAATTTTAATTTTAAGAAACAAATATTACACTTCCAAATTAAATAATGGGCCAATTTTATGATTGTTCTATAATAGATATAAAAAGTTTTGTAGTCAAGGTGCCAAATATGCTATAGGCAAAATGTTTTAAAAGTCTTTCAAATTTTATGCATAATAAATAAAACTTTAAATTGATGCTTGTGTTTTTTCGATTATGTTTGGTATTTTTCAGTTAAAGTAAAAAAATCAGTTTTTTCATTGGGATTTATCAACCTTGATCCAGGTAGTTTAAATCCTTTTTTTTATTTATCCAGAGGAATTCTATTCATTTTCAATGTCTTTTAAAGAAAGGACTAGTCGACAAGGGAAGAAATTCAAATGATAGAAGAAATTTTAAACTAAATATCAACACTAAAGAACTGTTGGTTGGTATATTTGTGTACTCTGATAAGTATTAGAATGTTATGAATTATAGTCTGGTAAATATATTGTATTGTTAGTAGCAAGTGTTTGTTGTATAATTTACATTTAATTTACTTTTAGTTATAATGTTTCCATTTGTTTCAATGCATTATTTCATAATTTGTTTGCTTTGATTTTTCTCATATTTTCAGCACTATTTAGGTTGTATGTTGTCTGAATTTATATTTATATTCTACATATAAATTGTTTTTATTATTAAGTACTTTCTCAGACCAGTGGCATAAGCCTCAGTGACTTGGTATGACAATTATATTATCAAAAATGTCAAATGAACTGGTAGCAAAATTTAGCTGGTTGAGATCAAAAGAAAATTATGTTCTCCTTTTATTAAAATCTAAAATTGTATCAATTAAATTATAGTTTTTATTTATTTAGCACTTATGTTTCTGTATAATAATTATTAATAATAAATTAATTACATGCATAAGTATATCTAGGAATAGTCATACCACTGTTATGTGTATATACCAAGAGAAATGATTTGAAGGTACAAATGTACTTTTCCAACCAAAAGTTTGGTACTTTTTTAAAGATTTATATATAATTGTGTATGTATATGTATGTGTGTTTATAGGCACATGGTTTTGGTTATTTGTCTCTCTCTCTCTCTCTCTCTCTATATATATATATATATATATATATATATATATATATATATAGAGAGAGAGAGAGAGAGAGATAGATAGATAGATATAGGCACATGGTCATTTGTGTGTGTGCATATATGGGTATTGTGGGATATGTGTGGATATTTTGGGTATTGTGTGAGTGCAATATTTTATTTATATTAAATATGTGCATGTAAAGCATATATTTAATATAAATATGAACCATTCTTATAAAATATAAACAATATTAAGGTAAACCTAGCAATATTTTCTAAAAAAAGAAAAGTATTTATTGTATTTTAGAAGCAGGTAGGTGAAATGTGTTGTAGAAGCATC
>CM063508.1:48841532-48846532 GCA_032207245.1 Pardosa pseudoannulata
TACTAATAATACTGATTCACATAAAGGATTTTGTACACATAACTTCACTTGCCTATAAATAAAATAATATTTTTCTTTTTGAGAGCGACACCTATTGATATTAAATTGTAGAACAGTGAGATATAATAAAATTATTTAAATGATCTTAATAGCTACTACTATACTCATATTTTTGTAACCAATACTTTTTGTTACTGTCAGATATTTATGAGCTTGTGCGTCTAATTATTATTATTTTAAATTTCAACTCTGGATCACTTGCATATCAAGAACGGATAGTATGGTTAAGACTGATTTGGATAAAGTGTACTGTCTAGGAAATGGACATATTTTTTGAACGTCTTTGAAAAAAGAATGCCAGAACAACAAAGCTTATGTAAGGGTCGGTGAGAAAATCTACTCGTTTAGTTTACTCTTCGTCTGACTCCTTTCGCCATTTTGCTCAGAATTTTTAAGAGATGCCACTTGGACTACATAGTCTCTTTTAAGGATTATCATGGTGTTTTCAAAGAATGCTACATATAGTAAATATGATGAATATAAAGAGTTCTTTAACTATAATTATACTTGCTTCGAAATATAATCACATTTTTCTTTTAAGAGTGAACACTAAAAATGCTTTAGTTTATTACAATTACTTTGTAGAAACTTAGTAATTAAAAAGACATTTAATAAACATTAACAGCTTTTAATTCACTGATAATTATATTTGTAATCAGTAACAGTGTTTTTATGGTTATATCCGTATGAGTTTGTATGTTTACCTATTGATAGATTTTTTAAATTTGGACTGAAATAATTTCATTTTGAAAAATTTTTAAAAGCATATTTAAACATATTTAAAAATTTTAGCAACTATGATAAAAACATCTATTTTTCAATTAATAAATATAATAGTAGTAAGGTTTGTCAGTAACTATTAATATATTGGCTTTGTTTTAATTTTAATTTCACGCAATATTTATTTAATTTAATTATGATTTTAGATAGTATTAATTGTAAAAGATATATTACCTCTGTAATCAATGAATTCATACTACAGGATGTAAGGCAGCTAATAACTAATAAATATAAATATATATATATATATATATATATATATATATATATATATTTAGAGAGAGAGAGAGATATGCATATATATAGATATATATATATAATCTACTTTTATATATATATATATATATATATATATATATATATATATATATATATATATATATATATAAATATATATATATATATATATATATATATATATATATATATATATATATATATATATATATATAAATATATATATATATATATATATATATATATATATATACATATATATATATATATATTATATATATATATATATATATATATATATATATATATATATATATATATACATATATATATATATATATATATATATATATATATATATATATATTATATATATATACATATATATATATATATATATATATATATATATATATAATATATATATATATATATATATATATATATATATAATATATATATATATATATATATATACATATATATATATGCATATATATATATATATATATATATATATATATATATATATATATATATATATATGTGTGTGTGTGTGTGTGTGTATTTAGCATGTATTATGAAAGTAAAATTTTATTTATGTTTCATCAAATTATTTGGAAACTTTACTGGTTTTTGAACTAACTGAAAGGATCATCAATTACTAATAAGGAGTAGAATTAATAATTTATTACGTAATATCTTAACTATCATAGCTGTGTACTTGTATATTTTATCATATTTTTCCATTTAAGCAAAATTAATTTGTACGTGATTTGTAAGAGGAACTGAACAAGCATTTAAAAAAATAAAATTAAAATCAGTGGGAAAAGACGGGGTAACACGGAGTCTAATCTGAGAATAAACTGTCTTTGTGACAGTCTTCAAATTGCTCCTCCCGTGAGAGCGAAGAGTAGTTTCAGTTGCGATTTGTCTTTTATTTTAAGAATCTTTAGTTGCATGACAAGCTATGGTTGACAGAGAAAGTAGTTTAAGCAATATTTTAGCAGCATGTAAACTTTACCACAAATGTGTCTAATATACCAAACGAAGAGAGCTTCCGACAGACAATCTGTTTTCTTAATAAAGATTGACATTACTTAAATTAGCAAACGGTAAATATATTTCAAGACAGTAAAAGTAAAAATTGTGCCAGAAAGAGAGAATTTTGCGTGTTTTAATTATTCTACACTAGTGGAATTGTAAAATGTAATGAGGTTTGAAGGCTATAAGTGCATACTAGATTTTAAAAAGAAAAATATATTGAGTATTATTATTATTATTATTTTTAATACAACGTATTTAGCACCGTTTTTAAAAACTTCAGACACATTTTAGAAAATATTTAGGTATAAATATTCCTGAGTGTTTCAGACAGTTTTGCTATAAATTTGTGTACTACTGTGTTTCACTATATACATTTTGTTATGGTGTCCTATAAATAACGGACAATGCTAGAGTTATTATATGTAAATATATATATGCAAGGAAAACTCTCAGGGGTTTTCAAATCTGAAGTCAAGGATTAAAAATTCACGCTTCCTTTTGTATTCTGCTTTTTATGCCCTAAACTAAATTGACAACTATGTCTCCAGTTTACGCCCTCAGAGAAGGGGTCTGACCAATGATAACTTTACATGACACTAGCGGACAATTTAGGAAATTTCCAAACAAAAAGGAGATGCACGCTGTCGGAGACAGATTTTTCAAGAGATTTTCCCACAGATGTTCAACAGGTGTTTAGGGCTTTTTTGCATATCACTTCATGCTAGCTGACCCCTCAATTTACCTGTCTTTATGAATATCAATTACGAATAATGAGTAGAATTAATAATTTAATACGTAATATCTTAACTATCACAGCTGTATACTTTCATATTTTTCCATTTAAGCAAAATTAATTTGTACGTGATTTGTAAGAGGAACTGAACAAGTATTTCAAAAAATAAAATTAAAATCAGTCTGAAAAGACGGGGTAACACGGAGTCTAATCTGAGAATAAACTGTCTTTGTGACAGTCTTCAAATTGCTCCTCCCGTGAGAGCGAAGAGTAGTTTCAGTTGCGATTTGTCTTTTATTTCAAGAATCTTTAGTTGCATGACAAGCTATGGTTGACAGAGAAAGTAGTTTACGCAATATTTTAGCAGAATGTAAACTTTACCGCAAATGTTTCTAATATACCAAGCGAAGAGAGCTTCCGACACACAATCTGTTTTCTTAATAAAGATTGACATTACTTAAATTAGCAAACGGTAAATGTATTCCAAGACAGTAGAAGTAAAATTTGTGTCAGAAAGAGAGACTTTTGCGTGTTTTAATTATTCTACACTAAAGGAATTGTAAAATATAATGGGGTTTGAAGGCTATAAGTGCATACTAGATTTAAAAAAAAGAAAAATATATTGAGTATTATTATTATTTTTTAATACAACGTATTTAGCACCGTTTTTAAAAACTTCAGAAACATTTTAGAAAATATTTAGGTATAAATATTCCTGAGTGTTTCATAAAATTTTGCTATAAATTTGTGTACTACTGTGATTCACTATATACATTTTGTTATGGTGTGCTGTAAATAACAGACAATGCTAGAGTTATTATATGTAAATATATATATGTAAGGAAAACTCTCAGTAGTATTCAAATCTGAAGTCAAGAGTTAAAAATTCCCGCTTCTTTTTGTATTCTTCTTTTATGCCCTAACCTAAACTGACAACTAAGTCTCCAGTTTACTCCCTCAGAGAAGGGATCTGACCAATTATAACTGTACATGTACCCTAGCTGTCAATTTAGGAAATTTTAAAACAAAAAGGAGATGCACGCTGTCGGAGACAGATTTTTCAAGAGATTTTCCCACAGATGTTCAACAGGTGTTTAGGGCTTTTTTGCATATCACTTCATGCTAGCTGACCCCTCAATTTACCTGTCTTTATGATGAATTGGGAACCCGTTCTCCAACGCTATTTTAATAAAAGTCTTTGGCTAAATCATGTCAGTTTTATGAGCCTTAACAGCCCACACCCATCATTAAGTCCGTCTTATTACACACGCACACACACACACACACACACACACACATATATATATATATATATATATATATATATATATATATAAGGAAAATTAAAGTAGATCTGAAATATAATGTAGGTATATTGTAGAAAACCCCAAAGACTGCCTGAGAAAATTCTCAGGGATTTTCAAAGTTTAAGTCAAGCGCAAAAAACCCGGCGTCCCTTTCCTTTCCCATTTATAACCCCTATCCTGAGGGCGTGAACTAACCCCAGTGGTCAATTTTGTGTGTGTGTGTGTTTAGCATGTATTATGCAAGTAAAATTTAATTTGTTTCATCAAATTATTTAAAAACTTTACTGGTTTTTGAGCTAACTGAAAGGAATATCAATTACGAATAATGAGTAGAATTAATAATTTAATACGTAATATCTTAACTATCACAGCTGTATACTTTCATATTTTTCCATTTAAGCAAAATTAATTTGTACGTGATTTGTAAGAGGAACTGAACAAGTATTTCAAAAAATAAAATTAAAATCAGTCTGAAAAGACGGGGTAACACGGAGTCTAATCTGAGAATAAACTGTCTTTGTGACAGTCTTCAAATTGCTCCTCCCGTGAGAGCGAAGAGTAGTTTCAGTTGCGATTTGTCTTTTATTTCAAGAATCTTTAGTTGCATGACAAGCTATGGTTGACAGAGAAAGTAGTTTACGCAATATTTTAGCAGAATGTAAACTTTACCGCAAATGTTTCTAATATACCAAGCGAAGAGAGCTTCCGACACACAATCTGTTTTCTTAATAAAGATTGACATTACTTAAATTAGCAAACGGTAAATGTATTCCAAGACAGTAGAAGTAAAATTTGTGTCAGAAAGAGAGACTTTTGCGTGTTTTAATTATTCTACA
>CM063508.1:48856532-48869032 GCA_032207245.1 Pardosa pseudoannulata
TTCCCAAACTTTCTACCATGGTTAATTAGGATATCGTAAAGGAAAGCTGGGGGCATTGTGAAGTAATCTTGATCTTACTTCATACAGGGACAAAAATAGCTTTAAATGCTAGGCCATCCACATTTTTCACCAATTAAATTTTACCCATATATTTTAATTAACTTTTATTTATATTAACTACGATTCTTTAAATATTATTTCCTTAAGTTTTCACGAAGACAGTTTCATTGTAAACTTTATGTCCACAACAGCCTGAAAAAATTTTCTCTTTTCAGATTCAATGAAGTTTTGGATTTCATTCAAAACTAACTATCCAACTTTAAAAATTACAAACATATACCTATTCCTTATACATTATGCATAGTTTGATTTTCGGCTGTGATAAACAGTAAATACCATACGAAAATCAATGGGATGAGAAACAACAGAAGCTTTATCAACCTGCTTTTGCGATTTAAAAAATGTGTGAGGATTAATATGCTTAATAATTGACTTTCTAATTTGCCTTTGAAATTTGTTATTTAAATTTTATTCCGTTTGTGTCATTTTTTTCGAATTTAAACTATTTTACTTTTTTCCCTAAAGTATTGGTTTATTCCGTATCTGCATATCATTAAGTAAGCTTAATGCAATTGGGATAGTCTGAAAAAAAAATTTGAAGTGTGATGCGTACTGAAGAAGTTTAAGAAATCCTAGTGTACGGTATCCTGGTAATTATCGTGTATGAGATGAAAACCGAAAGAAAAACTAAAATATTATCTTTTTCTAGACCATAAGATTATTGTTTCTTATATATTACATAATTCCACGTATCAAAACACATTACACAAGCCATTCACCCCCATTATATCACCTATCTCCACAATTAGATTTTAATAAACATATTGAAAACTTTTATTGTAAGCTATACTTACGTAAAAAGAGAAATTCTAATTAAATTGAAGGAAAATTCAAACGTTTGCTTACACTGCAAAATGTTAGACTGTAAGACATTATCAACATAGTTTTTATTCTAGCCCCTTCATTTGTAATTTTTTTAACTTCGTTTTTAGAATTTCAGAAACGTTAAAATAACTATTTCTGAGTTAAATAAATGCTAAAATCTTTTTCAGTGCTTATACGTATCATTTTATTTAATCATAATGGTAAATTTTAACTTATGTATTAGTGTAAAAAATTTCTTTGACTTAAATTATTAGATATATTCAGACACATTTTTATCTACATTTGGGTCTTCTCCAAACAAAGTTATATTGATTGCCGACTGAGTAGGGGATTGCTATTTGACATCAAATTTCATTAAATAGAGCCCCACTGCAGGCACGGATATTCTTATACTTTTGGAATTGAGTTTAAGTAGTGGGTTGTCTCAAAAGACCTCACCTTTCAAAATAGTACACGGTAGCACACCAAAATAAAACAAATCGAACAAAGTCTACACGTGTAAGACGCCACCTTAAGGTTTGCGTGTTCATATCCATCTGCTGGCATAAAGTTCCCTAACATTAGAAATTGATTTTAAGCCATGACCAAATTACCATTGTTGAAAAAATAGAGTACCACAATGCCCCAAGCTAAATAAGTAATCCTTGACATCTTTATGTTACCTCCCTCTCTATTAATTTTTTTGCTTTAAAAATACGCATGTCCTACACGCTGCACAAAAAGTTAAAACCTTTTTCGGTTTGTTTGTCTCAAATTGTTTTAAAATTGAAATTTGAACTATTTTTTTACACCCACACACAAAATTAAAACAATACAAGTTGCCATAACTACAGCTTTACTTAATTTTTCTAATCTAATACTTTAAGTTTTAATTTATATTACCTGAATTTGGCGGAACTCATAACATAACTAATTCCAATGACCATTTTAGACCTATAGATTGACGCAATATAGATTGAAAGATTGATAATATTATCAATCTATATTGCGTAATATTTCGTTTAATCATTACTTTCTTCAACTAAATTACTTTATATATAAATGACAATTTGTATAAAATACGCAAAAAACATCATGGTTACATTATTTCTATAAAAGCATTTTAATCACAGAGGTTTAAATTTTATTGTTAAAATAAAATACTTTAAAACATAAAAAAAATATCGCTGATATTTTTTATAATTTACTCTATTTAAAAATTCAACACAAAGCCTGCAAAAGTATAACAGTAAAGTAATTTGAAAAGTAACTTTATTATTTTAATCCGATACCAAGAATTAAATATCCAGTTTCCAGCAATAATATTTGAAAGGATATTATTTATTTATTTATTTAAAACCATTGTGCAATTTTAAATGAATTTTATAGCCATGCATATATATTAAAAAGCGTCTTTTTATTCAACTCTTTGGAAAGACGTAGTTTTATTTTACCACTTCCTTGTTTGAACATAGCTAAAAACTGAAAAATATTCGGCATTTTGTTCTGCTTTATTCTGAACCGTAACTTGCTTAAATTTATTATTTCGTTTCCTGATTTAAAACTGCGTTCAATTTTCCGAAAACCTTATCAATAAAACAAGAACTATCGAATATTACCCCTGTTGACAGAGTTTTCCCTAGAGAAATTTATTCCACAAATACACAGTTCTCTATTTAAATTTCCCACTTATTTTCTCATTTAGAATTTCTAATTATTCTCCCAAACTCCGAATTCATTCGTCGCGATATGCATAACTCCCGAATTTCCTCTTCGCTCAGGAAGTCTTAGAATCCAAAGCGGGGCGTCATGAAAGAAGCTTTCATTATTATTTTTTTTCTTTTTTACCCCATCTCATAAATTCAAATTTATTCCTTTTGTTCCCATGGCAATAAAATAAAAGAATTCCAGTTTCAGAGTCGGAGATCGCCGAAACAAACTCTACAAAAAGCTCGGCTCCCTTTCCATCTGACTTCCGTTATCCCGCGCTTCCGCTCCTAACTGGGAAAAAAACCCAAACTGGCAGGATAAGACGATTGAGTGAGGGTTGCTTCGATCGAGGCGAGAGTTGGCGAGTTTTATGGCCTCTTGGCGGTTTTAGTGAAGGAATCAACAAGTTGGAAGGTTATCTGAGTGAAGAAACAGATTAAATTTAATGATAGAAAAGTAATTTGATCAGTTGAGGTTGTCAATTAAGGAGTAAAATTGCTGTAAATATATCTATGACAGACATGAAATAAATGTTTCTTATATACTGAATACAGCTTTAACACTGCAGTCTAAGACATAGTGTCACTCGGATCATTGTTTTTGATTTAACCCCTTAACAGTTTCCTTTTTTTCATGAATTCGATCCAAAATATATCACATTTTTTTATTGCATATTTCTGTTCATTTTACATTTTTTAAGCTGGTAAATGTTATTAACAGTAATATTTGTAATTAGTTTAAGCAATTTTAATTATATTACAGCAATTTTTTACAGGGAGATAATATAATGTTTTCCCTGGAAGTACGCTATCTTATGCTACGTTTACATAAGTGCATATAAAAAATACAAATATTTTCGATTACATTTATACACAGTTATTTTCGAATGTAAGTACTTCAAGTGCATTTACTAAATCTGTTTTTTCAAAGATCATATTTAGTGCGATAAATCTAGAAAGAGGGCACGTGGCACAGTCAAACGTCGCAGTTGGGACAAAAAAGCTTAGTGGCTTACTCTTGATCGTTTGCTCGCATAATGTTCGCAAGCTGATGTCAAAGTGCGTCACAACGAACGTTCGAAGCATTTCTTGACGTCCATAGTAACCCCCGAGTATCCCTTAGAATTCTTTTACCTCTGTTATTTTTCTTCAGTGAAAGCATATAGCATTGCTTTGCCAGTCTTATTTTTTTGTCTGTAGGTGGAATTACCTCTGAAAAGTCTTTTCGTTCAGTCTTTTAAAAACTGAAATTAAACTTAAGTCAAAATTCAAAGATAAAAATTCGTGGAGTAATGCAAAACCTATCAAAAAGTCAGTGATTTTAAACCAAACACAATACACTTCGAAAACTAGCATCTTGGGAACATCTATATGAACAATTTGACTTTTAAAATACAATTGATATGACCAAAAGAGTGAGAATTACAAAGAAATCCGATTGCCCGTACACCGCAAGGACAAATCATTAAAGGCACGGTAACCACTCCAGTAAGGTGTACGGGCAAAACAGGCAAGGGGTTAAGCCATAGTCTATCACGAGATCAGCTATATGTCTAAATCATAAATATATATCATACATGGTCAATTCAGAAGATATCTACAATTTTTTTATTAAAAAAAAGTAGAAAATGAAGTGATTTAACTCAGTAATACTTCAGAATGAATGATTTTAACAGAACAAGGTAAGAATCTCCTTATGTGATAATGCATCTTACATGGAATAAATATATCTAGCGAAACCATTGGCAGAGAGATCAAGAATATATCATTGTCTTGTCTGAATATGCTTCTCAATAATTCGAGGATTTCATACCTTGTGGCAATCCTGCTGGAGAAATAGCTACATAATTGATTAATTTTTAAGTACAATAAAGTGAATATTTCTGAACTAACTATTCAGTTATAAGTAAACTCCCGTTTCTATAGGAGCAAAAAAAAATTTACCGGTCTAATCGAATGAAAATTGGTTGGAAACGAATTACTACTTGTGCTCTCTTTTGAACTTATTCATGCCGGATGGACATCAGAAATTAAAAATAATAAATATTTAACTACAGTTAAAAAAATATTTTTCATATTTCTGCAGATGTTTGAGCAGAATTTTTTAGATCTCACCAAGACTTCAGAAGAGGAATCTGGGGCTAATTATGCTACCTAGGATGTTCTAAATATCCCGCAGAGTTTAGTACTATGTTAGCATAATAAATTTTGTACAGACCTAACATATATACAAAACATATAAACCTAACATATATAGAATAAAATCCTTTACTATTTAGTCCATGGGCCCTGGTAGCTCAGTCGGCAAAGGAAGCGTTCTCGAAATTGAAATCTATTGGGTTTGGAGCTGGATACGGCCTAAGATCCGCCATTTTCGCTAAAGGGGACAGGAGCACGTAAAATATGTTCGTGGTAACAAAGTCCTCTATGCTCTCAAACGATACCTCTGGGGGTGGCAGGCCAATCCTAGGGGGTCTTCTGTTTGGTCCCTTCTTCTAAATTACGAGGACTCAGCTGAGGTTACTCGCGGTTGTAGATAACCTTAAGCTACACGTGCTGCTCGAGTGTTGCTACATGAGTAACATGTTTGCAATCTTGTCAAGGCGTTAGGATAATGTCTGTATCGCCTGCTGCAGTCCATTGCATACTAATAAATGAAATGAATGAGCAGATTGGCTGACACATTTGTCGAAGATATTTCAACTGTTAACTTTCTTACCTAATAAGATAAAAAGAGATTATTTTATGATTTTTAAAAATTAGTATTCAACCAAACATATACTATGGATAATTAAAATGTTTGCTGTTCCAGAACTAGCATATCAGAAAATGGACTAGAAAATAGCTTTCCCAACCTCAAAGAAGGAAGAAATCAGTGAAAGGTAAAGAATTCAAAACATAACTGTGGAATTGACTACTTCGAAACCAATCTCTGAAAGTATTTTAACAGGAAAAATTACAGTAAGAACATAGTACCCTTATCAATTTTTGAAGAATCTTCAGTTTGCTTTCCAAATTACACACAAGTTTTAAAAAGAACTAATAAATTAACGAAAAAATATTAAATAAGGTAGAGCCTGTGGGAAAATAAGCCTTTCCCTATTCATAGCCTTAATTACATAAAAATTGTCGGAATTCAATTCTAAGAAAGATTTCTTTGACTTAAAATGGTAAATCTTTGTGAATTAGATGTACTACGGGAAGGGAAAATAAGGGCTAAACTAGCTTAATAGCCACCACTTTATGGTGAGTTTTATGTTACTTTAAATCCGAGTACGAATCTCGCTGTCGACATCGATGTTGGTATCCCTTGGAATTAAGCAGTAAATAGTTGTCTAATAACATTAAATTATGTGTTTTCAATAGCTAAATTTTTGGCTATTAACTGCTTATAAAATTTCTAAAGTAATTCACATTAAATAACTTTGTGTATAGGTTTCGTAACACATCGTAAGGGCCTGTGTTATCAACTATATAAATATTTTAATCTTTAGAATTTCTATAACTTTACCATTCTAATATAGTATTAAAAAATTCAAATTAGTTTTTCAAGTAATGAATATTCTATATTTTTAACGAAAATAACAGAATAGTTTAAAAAAAGATTAAAATATTTTAAACAAAATGGGAAAAATATACTTTCTGTTCATTTTTCGATTGATTAAAAGCCCTTCCGTGTTAAATGATATGTACTTCATTTTAATATTTTCAAATGTATTGCATTTGGAGATATGTCAATAATTTATAATTTATTGATAAAATTTAAAATTTAATTCTTATTTTATTTTTAAATTATATACAGGCACCTTAGAAGATTGAATCAAAGTAACATTTTTGAAACGAGAAATTTTAGTACTTTTAAAAAGATTTTTGATTTGTAATAATTTCATTAACTTTATGAAAGCTTAAAAACAGGACATATATAAAATTAAAATTTCCTTTTTTATTAAGGTATCTTTCTACGTTTGGAGACCTTTTTACATTTTTAGATTTATTTTTTATATTATCACAGATAAATGCACTTAAAAATTTATTACTGGAGAAGTTTTTATAAAATTTCTAATAAATGAAGAAAATTTAGTAAAAAAATCGGGTTTTTTCAAATGCTCTAATTTTTTAATAAATTAAATTATTTCAATATTTTTTGATGCAACACATTTCTTAAAATCAACACATCACCTAAAATCTTTGCTTCATTTACATTTGGTAAATATTTTGGTCCTTCAAAATCATACACATTGAAGTTTTAACGAATTTTCATTACCTTTTTATCTAACTACAAGTGTAACATCATTAAAATATCCAAATTTAAAGCTTTTAGGTCATTCACTATTAAATACTAACAAAAGCATTCATAACAATTTTCAACAAAATATTTGAAGAACTTTTTGAGAAATCACACTTCAAGTTTCAACATTTTATTAAAAATCCCGTTCTGAGAAAAACGCATTTGAAGTTTATGAAAGCAATTTTAACTATTAAAAAATTAAAATACATATTTAAAATTCCCCGCACTTTCTTACTTCAAAATTTTCTAATTGTTAAGTTGCTAATTATTAAAAATACTAGAAAATTGTTTAAACTAATCTTCACGTAAATGTAAAGAGTTTTGTACAAAAAATATTCTTTAAAAGGCTACTTCCGTTTCGGAAGTCGCTACTGTGTTTTGACAGATGGCACTGATGTTTAAACATCTGTAACTTTTCTTTAAAATGCCGTAAAGACAAAACAAAAATATATTCAGAAGCCTAAAAGTTGAAATTTTACAATAGAGAAATAAAAAAAAATTATAATTTTTGGCAAAAAATTACATTTTTAACGTAGACGGATACCTTAAGTTTTATCCTCATTTTAGTTGGTTTCGATCTTACTTTAATAAGGGTTTAAAACGATCATGCTAATATTTCCATCAAAATTAAGCTGTGTAAAAAAGTATAAAGTTAAAAGAAAAAGTATATTTAGAAATATAAAAGAACAAAAGTTAAATTGTTTTTAAATACAACGTCAAGTTAAAAATATTTAAAAATGTTCTAAAAATTAAAAAAAAATATTATGTATAAAATACAGTTCTGATGGTATGATATAAGACACAAATAGAACAAATTTCTGAGAAGGAAAATTTCAAGTCTAATTCATACTTTGAAGATTTTTCTGAATTATTTAAGGGTATATTAATATATTAATTACATTATTTCATAGCTGCGTTTTGGTCATCTCGTCACATATATGGTGAAAGGAAGAATTCCTTCATGATCATAAATGTGGTGAATATCCATCTTAAAGTAAATCCACTCTATTTTCCAGTAAAATAAGTTCCTAATATCCTATCTCTTTTCCTTAAATTGGAAGCTCAACATGGTTTAAACCTTGAATTACTGTAATTAATCTATTAAATGAACTTACCTAAAAAACACCTTTAATTTTTTTTAATAAACCGAATTTATATAGCTCATTTAAGAGAACTGAAACTTTGTGTAACAATTCTTGAGCAAAGTTTCAGTTTTTACTTAATGTAATGATAGAAAATGGAGGAATGTTTTGAAAAATTCAAATTTCATAATTATAACAAAATTGAGTTTTTACGTTTAACCTTCTTAGCGGTTCGCACGCACAATTCCGCCAATCCGATGATATCTTCAAAGCGGTTCTCACGTACAAATTTCGACCTCCAAAAACGCTCCGAAATGGATGTAATATACATTTCTGACAGTGCTTTCCTCCATGGAATTTTAGGGTAGGAGGGTCAGGTCAATTGTTTAGGAACTGTACCCCTCTTTGACTAACATTTATTGAGGGATGCACCCCTACCCACAGAGGTACAAAGACGCTGATAGTTTTTCATTGCTTTGTAAATCTCTATTTCCAAGTATTTCATTTGAAGTAACAGACGTATCTCTAATTGAAACACTTAAATATCTTGGATGACTTTCGCAAAAAAATATAAATAAGTCTCTCAAAGAATATTTTTATTTGTACTTTAAGAGTCCATTATTTATTATGGGGCGATCTTCGAGATTGACAACTTTTATATGCATTAAAATTAAAATCTGTAATATCAATTCATATATTTATTTATAACCGGAAGTAAAAAGGACAATAACGAGGGTGGGTTTACCTTATTCCATTCTAGTCGACTAAGGGTGAAGTAAAAAATCATAGAACTCTTTGGCCACTGACACAGTAAAACTTTAGCCTGTTTTTGGAGACTTTTTTTCCTCGATGTGTTCCACTTGGAGGGTTAAAAACACAATAAAACTAAGTTTTTACTTACTTGAAGTATTCTTTTTAACTGAAGTATATATTTACGATCAACAATTGCAGAAAAATATATAGCAGAAGATTTTACAAACACACCTTGGATTTATTCATGCATTTCTCTGCGAGTATATATGTGTGTGTATACCGGGTGATCAAACAGTCCATATAAACTTTAAAAATTCATAACAATCGAAAAAATAACCAAAATAAAAAAATGGTTTGCAGTGTTAGTATCTCTAGAGAATGGGAACTTCTTTAAAAACAGAAAAAAAAACTCGAAAACAGCCGAAAAATGGCGCTGGTGCACTCGACTTCGGTGGAAATATGCAAATGAGATTGTTATACGAACTCGCTCTCCTATAAATACACAACCAGTTCACCGCTGTATACCATGTATGTGAAGAAGGATGCAGAGTGCGAAGGATAAAGCTTTGTTGGTGAAGTTGTTTTACGTCAACCAGGAATCAGTGGCCACTTCCTTGCTAAGTTCCGAATTCAGAAGAATGTCAGGAGTGGAATAGGGCCTTTAACAGTGACAGGCCTCTTAAAGCTTGTTCAGCGGTTTGAGGAAACTGGAACGTTGGAGGGTCGTGTAAGAACCGGACGACCATGTTTAAATGAGGCACGTTCGCCGTGCGTTGCAGCCGAAATTGAAGCATTAGCGTCTAAATCAGCTGCAGAGCAGCTCAGAGCAGTGCTCGTGACGCTGCAAGACGGTTGGGCTTACCACCATCCAAGGTACTCAATATTGTTCATGGAATTTTTGATCTGTACTCATACAGACTGCAGTCGTGCCATCAACTTTTACCAGCGGATACCGTACAGAGGGAAACATTTGCGAGGTGGGCTTTCTTAAAAATCGAACAGAATGCCACCTGGGTTTTTAACATCTTGTGGACAGATGAAGCCCGTTTTTCGCTTCATCATGATGTCAATACCCATAACTGTCGTATCTGTGCAACGTCTAATCCACGGGAATACACGAAGAAACCATTGCATTCTCCAAAAGTGATAGTGTGGCGTAGATTCCCAGGTACGTTCATCATAGAACCCTTCTTCTTTGAAACGGAGTCCACAGTAAATGGGTGGAAAACGGATACGGTGAATGCGCGGCGTTGCGTTATTTAACAAGTCTGCGTGATAATGTAGTGCCAGTTTTGCATGAAAGAGATGCTCTATCTAACGTCACGTTTATGCCAGATAGAGCAATAAGTCACACTGCTAATTAGGTCAAGTATTTCCTTATCCAGACATTCGGGGAAGAAAAAAACATTAGCAGGTGTTTCAAGATCCCATGGCCTCTCTAGATTTGATACCGGCAGGGGATATTTGTAATCTCGTTTGTATCGATCAATTCAATCCAATCTCTCTGAAGTGAAAGATGCGATCTGCCGTGAGGTGTCTTGCATACAACCGGACCTGCTGCACTATGCCTTTGCTGAATTTTTGACTCGCCTGCAGTGTGTTATCCCCTCTGGTGGTGATCATGTGGAACAAATACTGTTGCAATAAGTGATTTCGAGTCATTCTGTTTGTTATTTATGTTTATTTTCCTTTGACTTGTGTACATCAGCTCCTCTATTGACTCTTTTTGAGTTTTTTTTCTGTTTAAAAAAATCCCATGGTCTAGCGGTACTAACCCTGCAAATCGTTTTTTATTTTGGTTATTTTCCCGGTTATTATGAATTAGTGGCGTCAAGTAATTTCAAAAAAAATTTCTTTCCTTACATTACGATCAAAACTGTAAAATCTATGATTTATTTAAAAACATTTTACACTCTTTCGATTTATAGAATTAAAACAGGACAATGTCTGTCGCGTCGGCTACTATATATATATATATATATATATATATATATATATATATATATATATATATATATATATATATATATATATATATATATATATATATATATATATATATATATATATATATATATATATATATATATATATATATATATATATATATATATATATATATATATATATATATATATACATATATATATACATATATATATACATATATATATATATATATATATATATATATATATATATATATATATATATATATATATATATATATATATATATATATATATATATATATATATATATATATATATATATATATATATATATATATATATATATATATATATACATACATATATATATATATATATATATATATACATACACAGAAACACACACACACATATGTATATAACAAAGTAGGTATGACCTTATACGTAACTCATTTATACGAAATGTGACAACTAATAAGAAATACTTCTCGTTATTAGCAAAGTTTAATTAAGGTCTATGTAAGAAACTGTTTAATTAAACAAATATTTAATTACACGAAATATTCATTTATAGGAATACAAACAGATGTATATTAACATCCGCTAAGGGTTTTCTTCTAATTTATTATAGAATTTTTATTTGTATTATTATTAAAATTGGATAAATTTTTTAGTCTATGTATTCTATTAATCCTAATACTTAGTATTTTTTTAAAGTTTTTTAACAAAATGTTTTTTGGGTGTATTTATGTATTATTTTAATGGATTCAGAGATTTTCCGTATTTTATGTAGGTAATAAAATTAATTTTCTCTTTAAAGTATACATGTGTTAATATAAATAACATTTTTAGATTTAAACATTTATTTAAAAACAGGAGAGTAGTTTTTTAAGCTTTAAGGTTTCAAAGACTGAATTTTTTATTGTATGCACATACCAAGTATTCATTTATGCAAAGAATTACACCTAGTTTTCATATAATTAAACTTCTACTATATATATAGACATTTGCATATATGTGTATATAACAACATATACTTATCTATACATATGCACTCAAGAGCCAAAACATTATGACCACCTGTCAATAACGAGTTGGCCCAACTTTGGCACGCAACACAGCTTCGACACTCTTTGACATGGGTGCCACAAGTCCTTGGTAGATGGCCGGAGACAGATTGTACCAGACGTTTAAGCAACGGTTACGCAAATCCGAGATATTGCAAATTGGTGGTCTTTGAACTCTGAGGTGCCGTTCCATGACATCCAAAATGTGTTCTATCGGATTGAGATCTGGTGAGTTAGGCAGCCAACACATTAACTGGAATTCTGCAACATGTTTCTGGAACCACTCTAACACAATTTTATCCTTGTGACACTTCACGTTGTCCTGTTGGAACATTCCATAAACAGAGGGCATATAAGGGTGCAACTGGTCCGCAATGAAGTTGAGATATCCTGTATCATTAATGGTCTGCTCTACCACAACCCAGTGTGCCTGAAATGATCAAGAAAATGTCCACCAAATCATAATACCGCCTCCACCGGCCTGTGTATGAGCTACTGTACATTGAGGGAGCAACTGTTCGCCTGAAAGACTGCGTATCGTTGACACGGCCATCGGCTTGATCAATGACAAACCGTGACTCATCTTACCAGGCAGCTCTCTCCCACTGATCCATGGAGCAGTCGCGATGTTCCCGGGCCCAGAGTAGGCGCAATTGGCGATAACGCTTGGTCATCAAAGGCATACGAGTGAGACGTTTGCTTCTATATCCAAGAGTATCCACTGA
>CM063508.1:48874032-48911532 GCA_032207245.1 Pardosa pseudoannulata
GAAGTTATTTCGGTTCTTATTTTTGAAATTGTTTAAAAATACCAGTATATTCTTAGATGTGAGGTAGGTTTTGCATTTCATTCTAAATTCCAAGTCTGAGGAAACAACGGTATTCCGAATCTGAGTTTTTTTTTATTTGGTAAAATTGAATTATTTCAAAGTTTTTTTTTAAGGGAGGTAGGACAGTTGAAGAATGCTTGTGCCGCTACCCTTTCCAATTTTCACCTGTTATTAAGTTTGTTTTGCATTTCTTTTATTTCTTACAAGGGGGGACTCCCCCTCACACGTTAGATTTTTTATAATATTAGTGCTTATTAAAATGCTATATAGTGTTTATTCTGTTGATATATATCATAAATATTACTAATCTGTTATTTATTTTTTAAATAACGTAAAAAATGATAATTGATATGCTAATTTTATTTTAATATTACTTTAAATTGTTAAACTTTTTTTTTCTTTTAAAGTTTAGTTTTGTTAATGTTGTGTTTCAAATAGGCCATGTGACTGCCGCCATGTTTCTTTTTTGGCGATTTTTCAGAAAAAGCGTACCGCCGCCATGTTTTTCTGCTTGGCGATTTTTCAAAGCACGTTTTTTTCTGTTGGTAAAAAAAAAAAAAAAAAAAAAAAAAAAACATAGACGGGACCGGCGTCTATAATGCATCTGTTCCGCCGATGCTTGTAATTGTATTTTTTAACGCAGAGGCGTTTGGCTTCCTTTCTATTCACCTGTAATAAGCTGAGATTATTGACTATTCCCTTTTTTACCACCGTCTCAGGGGGAATATTTACTCTTCACCTGAAGACAGCACATACACATTCAAACCTTATTTACTGACTGATCTCAAGACCATAGGGTGGAAACGTAAAGCGATGACTTCTGTACAATGTAGGCAGCATGTTTGCATTAGTACAGAATGTAACTAACTCACTTATGACATAATATGCTACTTTTTTATCTTCATTGCCTTATAAACTTGATCACACAATGCACAAATTATGAACTTTAACATTTAACATTTGAAAGGATCTGACATGTAAATTATTACCACAATGTTATTACAATAATAAAGAAAGTATTGCATCACTAAAAACTTTTAACCCTTTAACGGATAGTGGTTTCGTAGCAAAACCACATATTAAACACCTTTTTTATTAAACTTTACTTTTTGGAGTACTTTATTTTATCTTTATGTAATTATTTATGGCTCCAATCTCATACATTTGTGATATATGGAAACCAATGATGTAGAATCAAGAGCTTTTGCAATTAAAAAAACTTTTTGGAGATATATATATTTTAAATATATATATATATATATATATATATATATATATAAATATATATATATATATATATATATATATATATATATATATATATATATATATATATGTATGTATGTATATATGTATATATATAATGTATGTATATATATGTATATGTATAAATTTATATATTAAAAATACATTATATACTTTATATATTTTACATATTTTATACATTTTATATATACATATACATTTTATACATATTATATTTTTGATATTTTAAGTATATAACAAATGATAATTTAAGGTTTGACTTATTGATTTTTTTTCTATTGAAATATATGTATTTAAACTTTCTGTACTTGAGAAATCAGATTCAATTTATCTTACTTATGACCTCAAATAAAAGTATCTATACAAACAACACTTTTTAGTTTTTAAGCTATTTATTTAGTATTCCTGTTT
This sequence comes from Pardosa pseudoannulata, assembly GCA_032207245.1. Lineage (NCBI taxonomy): Eukaryota > Metazoa > Arthropoda > Arachnida > Araneae > Lycosidae > Pardosa > Pardosa pseudoannulata. Next base: position 48,875,770 of record CM063508.1, read on the forward strand.
AAGGATTATCATTTATTGTTCTTCCAGTATAGTTAAACTTTTAAAAAGGTATAATGTTCAAGCTGTACAAGGGTAGGGGTTAGTCAGTTAAACCACTTCTCAAACCCTAATTTGGTATCCGCTAAGGCAAACCCTTCTAAGGAATGTAAAAAAAAATTATATATTTTACATATACAAGGCTTATAGATAACATTTATAAACAAATTACATTAAATTTCCATGAATTTACTTTGGTGACCTTTAAACGGTTAAGAGAAGGTAATATATTTGTGCCAGATTTTTTAATAAAACAATGAATGGAGAAATAAATTACAAATAACAGAATGAGTTAAAAGACAGAAAATTGACGAGTTATATAATCCGAGAGTAAATTTCACTGAGGAATGCACATGCATAACCAGAGACTGATCAAGTCCCGAAAAAGTACAAAGAAAAAAATGAAAAGATAAACTGAAAGAAATATCACTTTTGTAACTGTTGGGAGCTAGAAACAGATAAATTAAACCATTTTTATTGCTGTGCTTAATAATGTTGGCCTTATATTTTCTGAAAATACCGATTATTTCTGTATACTTAACAGCTTGCTGGGTACATCCACATTGAGTGAAAAAATAAAGTAAATAATTATACTGTATTTTACCACTAGTGTTTAATTAAGATTTTTCAGTTTAATATCCCAAAAGACGTAACACATATTAGATTAAAAAAATCAACATTAATAATATCTTGTCATATTTTGCAAACCTTTAATTTGGAAAATCTTTAAGAATACTAATCTTGTTCAGGGATAAAAATATGCTTTAAACTTTGAAGAGAATGTTAGAGAGGGGAGTTCAAAAGACAAAGAACTTAACTGCATTATGTACTTTGTAATTTGATAATACTAAGAAAACATCTTCAGTTTTTAGAAAGAAAAACTTTCATACGATCAAAATTATTTTCGCACCATTTTCATGATAATGTAAATTATTTTTTAAGGTACATTTTTTGTTAATCTATATTTTTTTCAAATATTAAAACTTTTTGAAGACTTGTACTTACATAAATGAAAACCCGGAAATCTGCTTAGATAAGATAACCTGTATAAATTAAACGGGTTACCTAACAAATTCTGTTTCATCAAGAGATAGCTAAGTTTTTTTCAAACTTTAGAAGGTTAAAATCTGCTAAAGAAACAAGAAAAACGTGAAGAGAAGAGAAATATAATTAAGGAAAGTGAGAAAACGGAATTATTTTAGCAATTTAATCTGTTAATGCTTTATTCTTTAGAAATTAAAAACATCGGATCCATGAGATGAAAGTAATACACATGTTTTAAAAATTTCATGGTTATCAAATGGTTTTATTTTGGTTGTCTTTATTTGCATGTTAATTTACAAATTAAATTAAACACAAAAGAACTGCAAAAATGCACAGTTTTGATATATTAATGTATTTTGTTAACCCTTTATTTTACAGAAATGGTAAAACTCTATGAAACAAAATATAAAAGCAATTAAACAAACTAATTAAAAATGAGGGATTAATTTTAAATGCCCTACATTACTGTTTTCTGTATTGCTGGTTATTTAAAAATAATTTATAATCATGTTAATACCACACATATTTTGAAATAACAAAATAAGAACTATTCGAAAAATTAACTTTCATTTGTAATTAATTTTAATCTTAAAATGGTTAAATTGGATCATTGAAAGAAACTTGAAAAACGAAAAAAATATTAAAGAATTAATATATATTTTATAACATTATTATACAACATAAATATTGAAAAAAACTGATATGTTATAAAATTAATCTTATGATAATTATATATATAGGTTTAGGTCATGAAAATTCAAAATAATATAAGTATTATACTGAGCAGTATATCAGAAAAACTCTCGAAGTAGCTGAGAAAAAGTCTATTAAAAATGACTAAATGAAAATGTTCGAAAAATCATTGAGAATGTATAATAGAATACTAATCTTGTTCAGGGATAAAAATATACTTTAAACTTTGAAGAGAATGTTAGAGAGGGGAGTTCAAAAGACAAAGAACTTAACTGCACTATGTACTTTGTAATTTGATAATACTAAGAAAACATCTTCAGTTTTTAGAAAGAAAAACTTTCATACGATCAAAATTCTTTTCGCACCATTTTCATGATAATGTAAATTATTTTTTTAAGGTACATTTTTTGTTAAGCTATATTTTTTTTTTCAAATATTAAAACTTTTTGAAGACTTGTACTTACATAAATGAAAACCCGGAAATCTGCTTAGATAAGATAACCTGTATAAATTAAACGGGTTATCTAACAAATTCTGTTTCATCAAGAGATAGCTAAGTTTTTTCAAACTTTAGAAGGTTAAAATCTGCTAAAGAAACAAGAAAAACGTGAAGAGAAGAGAAATATAATTAAGGAAAGTGAGAAAACGGAATTATTTTAGCAATTTAATCTGTTAATGCTTTATTCGTTAGAAATTAAAAACACTGATCAGAGCCATGAGATGAAAGTAATACACATGTTTAAGAAATTTCATGGTTATCAAATGGTTTTATTTTAGTTGGCTTTATTTGCATGTTAATTTATAAATTAAATTGAACGCAAAAAAATGCAAAAATGCAAATTTTTGATGTATTAATGTATTTTGTTAACCCTTTATTTTAACGAAATTCTAAAACTCTATGAAAAAAATATAAAAAACAATTAAGCAGACTAATTAAAAATTGAGGGATTATTTTTAAATGATCTGTTTCCTCATACGTGCTATTTATTTAAAAAGAATTTATAATCATGTTAATACCACACATATTTTGAAAGTGCAAAATAAGAACTTTGCGGAAAATTAACCATGTGTAATTAATTTTAATCTTAAAATGTCCAAATTGGATCACTAACAGAAACTTAAAGAAAAGTATTAAGGAATTAATATATAATTTATTATATTATTATATGACATAAATATTGAAAAAAAAACTGATATGTCATAAAATTAATGTTATGAGAATTATATATAGGTTTAGGTTATGAAAATTCAAAATAATATAAGTATTATACTGAGCTGTATATTAGAAAACCTTTCGAAGTAGCTGAGAAAAATCTATCAAAAATGTATAATAGAAAATGTTCGAAATATCATTGAGAATGTATAATAGAATACTAACTTGTTCAGGGATAAAAATATATTTAAACTTTGAAGAGAATGTTAGAAAGTTTAAAAGACAAAGAACTTATTCATATGTACTTTGTAATTTGATAATACTAAGAAAACATCTTCAGTTTTTAGAAAATTCTTTTCGCACCATTTTCATGATAATGTAAATTTTTTTTTTAAGGTACATTTTTTGTTAAGCTATATTTTTTTTAAATATTAAAACTTTTTGAAGACTTGTACTTACATAAATGAAAACCCGGAAATCTGCTTAGATAAGATAACCTGTTAAATTAAACGGGTTATCTAACAAATTCTGTTTCATCAAGAGATAGCTAAGTTTTTTCAAACTTTAGAAGGTTAAAATTGCTTGAAACAAGAAAAACGTGAAGAGAAGAGAATATAATTAAGGAAAGTGAGAAAACAGAATTATTTTAGCAATTTAATCTGTTAATGCTTTATTCGTTAGAAATTAAAAACACTGATCAGAGCCATGAGATGAAAGTAATACACATGTTTAAGAAATTTCATGGTTATCAAATGGTTTTATTTTGGTTGTCTTTATTTGCATGTTAATTTATAAATTAAATTGAACGAAAAAAATGTAAAAATGCAAATTTTTGATGTATTAATGTATTTTGTTAGCCCTTTATTTTACAGAAATTCTAAAACTCTATGAAAAAAAATTTAAGCAGACTAATTAAAAATTGAGGGATTATTTTTAAATGATCTAAATTACTGTTTCCTCATACGTGCTATTTATTTAAAAAGAATTTATAGTCATGTTAATACCACACATATTTTGAAAGAGCAAAATAAGAACTATTCGGAAAATTAACTCTCATGTGTAATTATTTTTAATCTTAAAATGTCCAAATTGGATCATTGAAAGAAACTTGACAAACGAAAAAAAATATTAAGGAGTTAATATATAATTAATTTTATAACTATACAATATAAATATGGAAAAAAAATGATATGTTATAAAATTAATGTTATTTATGAAAATTTTAAATAATATAAGTATTATACTGAGCAGTATATTAGAAAATCACTTGAAGTAGCGGAGAAAAAGTCTATCAGAAATTACTAAATAAAATTGTTCGAAAAATCATTGAGAATGTTATTAATCAAACTGAAGCACCAGAACTGCTGTTCACAACAATATGAACATTTTGATTTAAACGAGCTTTTAAAACTTTAAAACAACAGCGTTATTGATTTTATTTAATTTTACAAATGTCAAATGCATTTAACACTTTATGTTTGGGAATGAAAAGTATACTTGTATATTTATTACATTAAATGCTAAAATTTGGTTTATAATATAATATTTGAAATCTCATCTTGTGGTTAAATAAATTACATTTTATCATTAGGTCTATATATTTTGTTTTTTTTAAATATACTACTTGGAATGACAAAACTAAATAATTTTAAATGAGTGAATAAAAAACTTCAGTAGTAAGTAAATAAATAATTCATTCTAAAAGGAGCAAATCTTTTTAGGATGAATTACAAAATGCTTGTTATTATAAATATTTTAAGTCTCGAAAGGTACTATGTCTCCTAGGATTTTGCTACAAAGGTCATTTAATTAACTGCTGTTGTTTTAACACTGAAAAATTTAATAACTGATTATTAAAAAAATGACAATTCTGAATTTAGCTTATTTTTTATCTAAACTTTTTTATTTTCTTCATTAACAGTGAAAAAATTAAAAATTGACTAATTTAAAAGAAAACTTTTTATGAGGTATTGTGAATATACCAACGACGTTAATAATTCTATAAAATTTCTTTTTTTATTCTTTTGTGCATAGTTTTTTAAAATTATTATAAAAATTACTAGATATGGAGTACATGTTATTGTTAGGAAGTGAAAAATTTTCTTAAAATGTTTTTAGAGAAATTGCCATTGATAGCATTGGATTTTAAGCCAATGGGTGATTGTAATTAGTATTTAAAGTTAGAGGTAGTGGAAATTCCGCTTACTATTGTAACAGTATCATAATTCTAGATTTAATAAAATAATAATTAGCAATAAAAATAAAATTTAATTTTATTTAAAATCATTTTTTGCAAAAATCATATTTTTTAAAATTTTCTATTGAAAATTTACTTTAGGGTTCTAAATTGTTTTTTTTTTGACTCTTATTTGAAAATTCAATTTTTAAAATACATGTCATAACGAAATATTAAATTAAAAATTATAAATGTTCTTGAAAAAACATATTTATTAAAATTAATATTTCACTAAAATAAAAAATTCACTAAATTATATAAAAAATTAGTTTTGAAAAATAAACAATATTTTTTTATTTTATTGTATTATGCTTAAATTTCTATATTTGTTTTTTTAAGTATTTTAATAACAAAATCACAATTTTTAAATGTTTGAATGAAATAAAAGTCCAGTAGACATTTAAACAGACAGAATTTATATTTAAAAAAATAATTTTAAATTTTTGTATTTTTATGTTTTTAAAGAATTTTTTATATTTATATTTATTTATAAACAGTGAAAAAAAACTATTTATTTTTTTTTTTTTTTTTAAAATAATTTTTTAATTTTTTTAAAAAGAAAATTAAAAATTTTTATAAAAAGTTTTTTGTTTTTTAAAAAAAGTTAAAATTTAAAAAATTTCTAAATAATTTTAGAATATTATTTGCATGTATTAGAATCTTAAAAAGTATTTATGCTATAAAGATTTATTTTAATTTAAAATTATGCTTTAAAAATTTTTGATTCAATAAAAATTTATTTATTAAAAAAAAAAGATATATAAGTAAAATTTTTATTTTATGTAATTATAGGAAGATAAAAAATGGTTTTTTGTGGTGAGAATTATCTTGTAAAAATAATCATTAATAAATTATATATGTTATAATCTATTATTAAAAATATAAAAAATTAAAATTTTTTTTTTAAAAATAAAATTAAAAAATTAAAAAAATTTAAAAAAATTTAAATTAAAAAAATGTGAAATGAAAATATTAATGAATATTTAAATAATTTAAAAAAGAAATAATTAATATTTTATATTTATTATGAATATAAAGTTTTAAAAAGAGAAAAAATTTATATTTTTATTTTATTTTTTTAAATAATAATTAATTGTAAAATTTTTATTTTTTATAATATTAAATTTTTTTTTTTTTATAAATTATTTCTTTTTATATTAATATTTTGTTTGCTTACATGTATATAAGTTTTTATATTAACGACAAGAATCCTTCCCGTATTTTTGCTTAAGTAAATAAGTAATTATATTTATTAAATTTGATAAAATGCTTTTAAAATATTATAAATTTAAAACTCTCGAAAAGGAGGGAAGGAGTGAAATTCGAACGTTTTAAAAATGAGAGTACTTTTTGCTGTGATATGAAGCATATTTATACCAATTTATTTTAGAAACGGATAGATAGTTTAGGCGAAGATAACCTTTACTTTCTTTGAATTATGCTAACTGGTACTCATCAAGAATCTAATGTGGTTGTCTCAATCCATTCCAGGTCCAACCGCTTCGTATAATTTAGGACAAACGGACAGATAACATAGGGTATTATTATATAGGGTATTTCTTAACACGCAATAAACATTGAGTTATGAAGTCTTATATAATTTTTGGCTAGATTATGCAATACGTTCACGAGTAATTAACTTCGAAATGAACGTCAAATTGACTCGGGTCGTGTACTAGCGTCTTATATCTAGGTGCGTGTCACCACACACGGATAATTAAGTGCTTATCCAGTCTCTCCCTGGAGACTCATCTGGAGCGATTCAGGACCGACCATGTCCGCGGCCGCAAAACGCCGTTTGACATCCGCGCGGTGCCGCTTATTGAACGTGGCGCCGAAAGTGGCGTTCTTAAACCGCCAATCGAAGGCGGGCACCACAGTTGACGTGCCAACCGAGGCAAGGCGATGCCCTCACTCCGGTTAGCGAGCGCATTTGGCGAGTAGCTTCTCTGCCACCAAATGAGCAGGGATTTGCTCCGTGCTTGAACAAACTGCTTTCGGTGTACGATACCCGGCTGGTCGCACGTGTTTGCATGCTAAATAAACAATGCGTATTTGAGATCCGTGTGAACTGCAAAGGAAGGTGTTGTGTGTAGTTTGTTAATGGCCTATGCAGTGGACTGAAGTTTCAATATAAGAGATAGTGGTTTAATAGAGAAAGTTGAAGAGGAATGCAGAGATTTCTCTTAACAGGTTGAAACTGAGTTTAAAAATTGCTTCTTCTCTTGCAGTTTGAACTTTGAGATAAACTTTGTGTTACTCGATGTTTTGAATCAGGTAAGTAAGTTTATATTTTAAAATAAGATGATAAACTGTGGAGCATTTTTTTTATCTTGTTTTGTGAGATAAAGTACTTTTGATGAAAAATGTCTACGTTATAAAAGCCTGTTTTTTATTCTGTGAAATAAAAATCTCCCTGTAGAATAAATTAATTGTTAGTCACTGAAAATGACCTATATTTAAAAGCATTATTTAGTTTTTTAGAGGATACAATAGATTTTTGAAAAGCATAAGTTCATTGGTTTTAGTTTGGTTTGGTTTGGAGCGCTTCGGTCTACTGCTTTGCACACGAGGGCTAATGAGAAGGAAACCTACTGCTTAAAGCCGATTCCGAACGGCTACGAACATCCATGCCATAGTGGGATTCGAACCCACGAACTCCGGTACCGACGCTCAGCGCCTTAACCAATCGGCCAGCGTTCGGCAAGCATAAGTTCATATCCCACAAGAAAAAAAATAGAAAAGGAGTAAAGTAACTTTTTAAATATGAAGATTAGAAGATATTTTTTTATATTAAATAGAATCAATTATCCTCTTTTGAAAACCTCAATGAATTAATAAGAAAGAATGATTTTACTTTATAACATAATAGCAGCAATGTTTTTAGTTTTTAATTTTTGAAACAATTAAAATTATTTTTAAATTTTAAAATATTAGATATCTTTAAAACTTTAATTTGACTGAATGAAAAATATATTTATCCTTAATTTATAATACAAAAACTGCTTTGAAATGCGCATACTTGAAAATATATTTTGCTATTGAATAATTTTTTTTAAATTTTTTGTATATTTATGTTATTTATAAAAAAAGTACTTGAAATGACAAAACAAAATATTTACATTAAAATTGTTAAAAAGTTTTTTAAAATATTAAATTACTTAAATTATTAAGATTATTAAATTATCTCAAAACTTCAAACCTAAATCAAGCAGAACTTTCTATTTTATGATAAATATAAATAAGGATACTATAATGAAATTTCGAAAGATACTATGTGCCCTTAAGGCAAATATATACTCTCGTTACTAACTTTGATTGCATTCAAACAATTTGCCTTAAAATACAATATTCTATTTAAAATATATTTAGCTAAAAGTAGTTAAAAATTGTATCATTTCGAATGTTAAAAATATTTACAGTTATTCATTATTTTTATAGGATTCAATAGATTTTTGAAAAACATAAGTTCATATCCCACAAGAAAAAAAAATAGAAAAGGACTAAAATAACTTTTAAATATGAAAATTAGAGGATAATTTTTTATATTAAATAGAAACAATTATCCTTTATTGAAAACCTCAATGAATTATAAGAAAGAAAGATTTTACTTTATAACATAGCAACAGCAATGTTTTTCGTTTTTAATTTTTGAAACATTTTAAATTATTTTTAAATTTTAAAATGTTACATACCTTTAAAACTTTAATTTGACTGAATGAAAAATATATTTATCCTTAATTTATAATACAAAAAATGCTTTAAAATACACATACTTGGAAATATATTTTCCTATTAAATAGTTTTTTTAATTTTGTGTATATTTATGTTAATTAAAAAAAAAACAGTACTTCAAATGACAAAACTAAATATTTACTTCAAAACTGTTTAAAAATTTCTTTTAAATCTTAAATTATTTAAATTATTAAGATTATAAAAAATCTCAAAACTTCAAATCTAAAACAAGCAGAACTTTTTATTTTATGATAAATATAAATAAGGATACTATAATGAAATTTCAAAATATAGTATGCGGTCTTAAGGCAAAGATGTACTCTCGTTACTAACTTTGATTGCATTCAACCAATTTGCCTTAAAATACAATATTCTATTTAAAATGTATTTAACTAAAAGTAGTTAAATATTGTAATCTATCATTTCGGATGGTAAAAATATTTACAGTTATTCATTATTAATTACTTAATCAAATTTATAGAAAATGTTTCCTTCACTTTTCCTTAATATATAATGTGTAAATATAAGATCACTTTTAAACTTTAGAAACTTAACATAAACATTCTTAGGAAATAATAAGAGAAAAGAAAATATAATAAGGAAAATAAAATTTTCCTTGTACTAACTGTATTTAAGACTTCATTTATTTACAAAGAATCAGCTAGATAGTTTGTGGCAGTATAATTTGCAGCTAATATTATTTTATTCAAAGTTGTGCGTTTCGGAATTATTATCAGTAAATATTTTATGACATGTATTAGTAATAAACATATTTATTGTAGAGTGACATTTTCTGATAAATATTCTCTTTTTTATATTCTTAGTTATATTTTACAACTAAATGAGGTACAGATTACAGGAAGCTAAAAATTCACCTTAGTATTAATGTGCATGCATAAATTCATGTTAAAATTTATCAGAATTGAGTAAAATTTATAGAAAGTTTTTAAAATATCATTTTTATGTGACTTTTTAAACTTCAAGTTCTTTATTCCTAGCCTCTTTCATTAATTAGTACTATTAATGAAGTTACGGTATAAATAGTTAGATAATTTTTGTAACACAATCTAACATTTGGTAAAAAGTTTTTAAGTAATGAAAAAAAAATTAACACCACAAAATGTGCTTTTTATGCCTAATTGTCCTGAGGACGCTTACCTGAGAACAGCAACAGGTGCATAACTCAGAGCTATTTACTGATTTAAAGATAATATTTTACCCCATATGTCACTCTGTTAATACGTAATTATAGATTTTCATAATTTTACGAGTAATATGACAATTATTTTAAATATGATCTGTATTTAGCGTATAATTGTTTAAATCTACTGAATCGCATTTTCGAATTGAATGTATTATTTTCAATTAATAAATGCTCCAAAATATATGTTTTCTTGTAGAAACAGTTATAATTTTCTAAAATAATCGATACAATAGTGCATGCTAAGTTTCGTTCTGGAGGGGGCTAGAATCAAAAGTTTGCATTCAAATTAGAATTCCCCATCTTTATTATTTATCACTTTTCTAAAATAATACATTCTAATAATTTGTAAAAATTTAAGAATTGTTTCAAATATTACAAAGTCATGAAATATGAGCCTTATTTTATTATGTTGCAAAATATGCAAAAACGAATACATTCGATTTTAAATAGAAATGTAAATGATATATTACAGTTCCCATTATAACTCAATTTAGATTATAGTTGCTAACCTAAAATCTAAATTCTAGTCATTTAGAAACTATAAGATGTAAAATGAATTAATCATAATAAAAAAAAAATCATTTTTAGATAAAAAGTTCAAAGACTCGGGAAAAGTGGAAAAAAATGTAAAAGTAGACAGAAATTTCAACTAGTTTTTCATTTAAAATAACCCATCTAATTATCGCAATGATATTAAGTCTATAGATACTACAAATATATGATTACAGAGAAAACTTAGGTTTGTTCATAAATTAAGTTGGTGTTGTAGCATTTTTACAAGTAATTATATAATATATTTTAATTTCTTAACTATTATATTTTTATTATAACCAAATATGAAAAATGTAATAGAGAGTTACTTTTTAAAAATTTTTCATTATCTGTAAGTTTAAAAGCAATCTAACCAATAAACAGGTTTGAATATTTTTTTATTTGAATGTACAGTTGTTATCTGTAGAAAATATGAATATAATGGAAATATACTGATTTTTAAACATTTTTCAAAACAAACATTATTTTAAAAGTAACTTATTTTTTTTTTAAATTTAACAATTTGTTTAACGATGATATAATATTTATTATGCAATTAACTCATTACAGATTCGTTTAGGTACATTTTAAATTAAGTGGCTGTGATAAGGAACTTTTTATTGCTTATCTTACGAAAATGTTTATAACAAAAATGTACAGAGAATGTACAGAAAAGCTCTTCAAATTTTTAGTGTTAGTTGAAGTGTAATATTAACTGAAGATTGTTTAAAGCAGAAAAAAATCTGATATAGGAATACCTGTAAAATTGAAAGGCTCTTCTAATACATACCAGCATTTCTCAAACCTTTTAATTTTACTCTTAAAATTTTACATGACCTCTCCCGTTCCATCTTAACAATAGATGAATAAAAAATTAATTTGTTAAATTTATAAAATAACGTAAATTTTTATACGTTTGTAGTCATATTTAAGTTTCGAAACATCCTATTGTTGTTGTTTCTGAGGCCATTTTGACAAACCAAGTACGATTTGAGCTATACGCTACTTGTATTAACCTTCTAAGTGGTTCGCACGTACAATTCCGCCAAACCGATGATGTCTTCAAAACGTACAATTTTCGACCTCCAAAAACGTTCCCAAAATGGATGTAATGTACATTTCTGCCAGCGTTCTCCCCCATGGAGTTTTGAGATAGGAGGGTCAAGGTCGATTGGTTAGGAACTGCACCCCTGCTTATCTGACATTTATTGAGGGATGCACCCCTACTCCCTGAGGCACAAAGACTCTGATAGCCTTTCATGGATTTGTAAATCTCTATTTCGAAGTATTTCATTTGCGGTAACAGATGTATCTCTAATTGCAAAACTTAAATATCTTGGATGACTTTCGTAAAAAAATATAAATAATTCTCTCAAAGAATATTCTTATTTGTACTTTTAGAATTCATTATTTCTTATGGGATGATCTTCGAGATTTGATGAGCTTTATGTGTATTAAAAATTGACAATCTATAATATCTGTTTATATATCTATTTATAACCGGAAGTAAAAGGACAATAACGAGGGTGGGTTTCCCGTATTCCATTCTAGTCGACAAAGGGTGAAGTAAAAAATCATAGAACGCTTTGGCCACTGACACGATAAATCTTTAGCGTATTTTTTGGAGACTTTTTTTCCTCGGTGTGTTCCACCCGGAGGGTGAAGGGAAAGGGGTGGGCCTCTAGTTTAATGAGCACGATAGGGTGAAAAAACGAATTTGCTTAAGTGGGTCTTCGCAATATACAAGCATGGACCAAGCAGAAGACCCATACGGTTGGCCTGCCATCCCCAGTACTGATTGAGAACTTGCAGAACACTTTGACAGCGAACATATTTTACGCGCCTCAGTCACTTTTAAAGAACACGGCGGATCGTAGTCTGGCTTAAACTCCAAACCTGCAACCTTTCAGTTACGAGATAGTTGTCTTTGTGATTGAGCTACCGTGGCTCAAAATATCCTAAAAAACTATTTTTTTAATATGATTTAAAACTCAAATTTCTTATCATCAAGATTTTGAAGTTTCATCGTACAGATATATCAATGTACTAAATGAGAATAGATAATCGCCATGAATCTCGGAGAGAAATAGCGTTATACAAGTATATAACAAAAAATTAACAATTTTATTTTTCATGGCTTGAATAATGACGTAAAATAAAAATTAAACGAACCATTTTGATTTTTTAAAGTAATATTTATTGAAATTATTACATTGCGTTTTAAACAATAAGACATTTCTCTTCAACACTGCTAGAGATATGGGTGAGTCAGCTACATATGTGAGGCCCTCGGTTGGTAAATGAGATTTTTAAACACAAATTTTGCAGTCGAGTTCCCTTTTTTAGGGGATGACGTTGCACGCTAAATCTCCGTTCCACTAAATTTGATGACAGAAAATTGCTTCTGTACAGTGAGGGATCATTTCTCTGAATATAAACGCGATATCTGTTTTTTTTTTTTTTTTTGGGGGGGGGGTAGCCAGGACTTGATGTATGCTTGATTGAATATATCCTCAGTTGTGAATAATTCAATAAGTTGCTCCTATAGCAGTATGTATTTATCTATCTTTGCTGATTAACTAGTAAAAGGACTAACACAGAGTGGGGCATAACAGAGATAGATAACAATGTTTTTAAATCTTCAGAGGTAAAGAGAAATTTACATACAGAAAAAATTGGCCTTCAACTTGTATCATCGCACTGCGAGCCTCCAACTTCTGAATACTAAGGGTTACTCCAATATACGAGTTCCTGAAATCGAACAAATCATCATTCACAGCTGTAATTTACAAAATTATATGTATAAAAATAATTTAATAAGCAAGATAAGTTTTATCCAGTTATTTAGTTTAATTCTTATCTATAGTTTAAGCTTAACTATAATTTCACTGTACTCAATCACTAATCACTCTGTCGCGTAGTTTCCTTAAGTGGTCTACATGAACACCGGAAGATTGACTCCCATGACGCTGAAGCTGAAAAGGGTTCATCTCAAAGAACAGAAACCGGGGATGCATGCAGTATAAATAGGGATCCACGAAATAGATTCCATGTAAGCAGAATGAACGATAGGAGATTGGTAGACAACTGCACTTCGGAACCGGAATTCACCTGTTCGAATCTATCTGAGGGCATGGATATTCATAGCCTTTCAGAATCAGCTTTAAGCAGTAAGTCTTGGTCTAATTAGCCCTCGTGGGCAAAATAGTAGACCGTAGAGCTCTAAATCATGTAATCAGGCTATAACTAATATTTAGGTGTACTGTAGATACCATGATGCCACTAACACAAATTTAATCTATTTATTTAAATAATAAATTAGCTAGTTATATATTAATTTAGCATATTTCATAAACTTCTGAAAGTACGTACCTATTCAGTACGCAGTCAGAAATTAACTCTTTAGATAGCATTCAAAATTGTTTTGTCTGTGTAAAATTTAACGGGACTGCTGCTACTCTCCGGTAAATTTCGCATTTGTCAAATAAGGCGATTTCACGCAGTACGGCAAATTCTCAAATTATGACAATTCTGGCTTTAGTTTCAAACGTAAGGGCAGTTTGTTGCTTCTCTATTGGCTGTTGTAAACATAAAAATAAATGGGAAGGGCATTATAGTAGTTCGTGACGTTGCGACAAATTGTCTTATAAGAGTTCTATGCATTTTCCTTTCACGTAATTATTGCTTTGACCGAAACTGTAACCTTGAATTCACTCTGTATTTGAATGCTAGAGTATAAAAATATTACACTGTCAGGTTGGTATTGAAGCAACTCCTATAAAGGGATCTTTAAAAACATAAAATATCGGCAAGTGATCTACAAGCGAAACAGCTTGGAAATCTCTGATTTATTGTTTCTATTCTACAAGATAATTTAATCTATGTATTCCTGAAAGTAAACATATCAATACAAATGGCTACAATTTAATACACTATGTACATAAAGAACTATCTATATGCAGAATAAATTTTATCCATATGATCCTTCCTTGTAATGATTGAAACTGTATGATACACTTACATAATTATATGCCTATACATATTGTCCCTAGTTAATGAAGATTATTTATTGAAATGGGAATAAATATATAACTGAAACATTATAAACTAAACCGTTTGCTTTAGACAGGAGTTACGTTTAAAAGTCTGATAAATTCTTGGAAACCTTAAAAATACATTTAAACATTTCCAAAAATGAATATAATTTCTGATAATTTGTTTACATATGAAATATATTCTATAATGTACTTACGTAAAGCCATATAAAATGTCATTTTGATATTCTATATCTAGTAATGGAAAAGTTATGGATTCTGAAAATTGGTGGATGGAGGGATTTATTCTAATACATGACGTGCTGTAGTGTTATTTTATAAAGAATTTTTTTTTACCCAAGGGGCATGTCTGATCATACTTAAATTGAACTAGAGTTTGTGGATTTTCTGGATTACTTTCTAGGGAATGGACTATTTTTACAGGTTTCTCAATGACTAGTGGATATTCTTTATAAGGAAAATATCTTAAGTACATATAAAAAAGGTTATGTTAACTGTTAAATTCATGAGGAATTTATTCAAAAGTTTGGCATAAATAGGTGTTAAATAGGAATATATAAGATAAATTGATGTAGAAGTTAGACAACATATAGAAAAGATTTCACTAAAAAGCTCATTCTGTAAACACGTTCGAATTTATGAGATGTGGTAAATCAGTCGGCATAGGCAGCAATGTCGTAAGTGAAAGGTTGCAGTTTCGGGGCTGAAGCCAGCATAAGATCCATCGTGTTCATTAAAGGTACCTATGGCCAGTAAAATATGTTCGTGGTCACCATGTCCTCCAAGTTCTGGAACGATAACTCTAAAGGTGGCACTGCTGTTCCTCTACTTGGTCCCTGCTTCTAAATTAGGAAGACCCAAGGGGGTTAATGTTCTCGCGTCCGTAGCACACACTAATCTACACGTGCTCCTAGGTTGGTGTTAAATGGGTAACAGCTTCGTAGTCTTGTATTGGCATAAAGACATATAGTGCCTGTTTGCCAGCTGGAAAAGGAAACTTTAGAATTTCAAATTCACAAATTCAACCCTTTTACTCACATGAATGCCAGATAAAAATCGTCATGCAATTGAGGTTTGATTTGGTTTTGTTTGTCGCACTAAGTTTTGCTCACTAGGGCTAATGAGTCCTAATGGACTTACTGCTTAAATATGATTCCGAACGGCCACGAACATACAGGCCAGAAACGGGATCCAACACGCGATATACTGTACCGAAGAGCAGAGCAACAAAAAAAGTTTAAAGTATAAAAGAAAAATTTTTATCCTTAATTAAATTTTTTATACATTCAGGAAAGGGTATTTCCCAAATAGCTAGTGATAGCCCACTATTTATAGACAATTTTGCGACTTGCTAACCTTTTTCATAAAATATGTCCTAGATCCTTAGTAGTTTCGTCAATGAATTTCATTTAAATTCAATACAAATCTCGATTTCAAATTTCGTCTTTGCTTTACCAAGATTAGCATTAGATGGTTGCACACAGACTTTTATTAGTTGAGCTAGGTGATAATCAATACGGCTCCCACTAAATTATCCTTTTTAAATTTTATAATGACTAAATTACTATTTTAACTTCGATTTACGTATTTTTTTACCTTTCCCTTGTACATTAATAATTCACATAAACTGACAGTATTGAGTAATCGGTTTAACAATTTACTTGTCGAGGTATAATAGCTTTTTGTTTATATTTATATTAATTTTTTCACTCAATTTTAAAATTAATACTATAAAACATTTAATTATTTTGCTTAAATTTTTAAAAGGCTTTTTTTTAATTGGGATTCCTATTTTCTTATGTTTATGCCTTTTTTTAAAATATGTACAAATAATCATAAGTCTTAGAAATTTATTTTATAAATTCCGGATTCCAAGTATTTTAAGCAACTAAAATAAACTTTTGTTTTTAATTAAACTATGCATAATTGCTTTATACTGGTATCTCAGTTCTACTTGGAGAATTTTATGAAAATTGACTAATTATGAAAGTGCGGCCCACAATTTTCCATAGTTTCTAATGTGGCCGTAAATCTCATAAAATATTTAAATCCCTGATTTAGATCTAATAGGTTTTTTTTAAATTAATTTACTTGTCAGTAACAGTTAATAGTAAAAGATTAACATCATTTGTCTCACATTTATAGAAGTGATTGCGAAAACAAAACAAATTTTTGGAAATTAATTTTTATATCTTTTCTAACTAGATGTTTTTAAATACCATCTAAATAATTTAAAACATTTATTAGAGTACAAAATTTATCACCTAAAAACACTACCTTTTTTTCCTATAAGGATTATATTGAACAAATTATTTTTCAAAATAATCTAGATTATTTAAAGTATAACAAATCACACTTGAATGATTTTAATTGATTTTTCATAAATATAATGTGTTTGAGAATGTTAATACAACATTTAAAGGACGAATATATCTAATTTTAAGAATGTATACTAATATATATAAGATATATATTATAAATAATATATTTATATATGATACACTTGTATATATATATATATATATATATATATAAATGTATATATATGTATATATATATATATATATATATATATATATATATATATATATATATATATATATATATATATTATATATATTATATGTATACATATATATACATATATATATATATACATACATATACATATATATATATATATACATATATATATATATATATATATATTATATATATATATATATATATAAATTAAGGAGTAATATATAAAAATATAGTATGTTTTACAATACATTATTATCAGAAATAATTGTTTTTGACATTTAAGTTATCTGTATTTTGTATTATCTTTCCATATTGGAATATTTGTTAATGATTTTATTAATTCTATATTCTATGGGAAAATAATTTCAATAATATAGAGTAGGAACAAATTACTATTTTTGTAATTCATTATATATAATCAGAATTATATATCATGAGTATACCACCGAATTATAAAACGTTTGATAATATCTTAATACCAGAAATTGTTGCGATGGATATTTAAATTTTTGAACCACTTTGCCTTAATATTTTTAATCTTCTAATACATTTTTCTCAAAAACGTGTACAATATGTGTAATTTACACTGAAATAGTAATTTAAAACGAATTTTAACATATAACAATGATGACAGAGGTTTAAAATTTAATGATGTCTGAAAATAGGGAATTTCGTATTTTCTATAGAAATGATAAAAGTCTTTGTTGATGCTTTTTGATTCAGAGTTTAGTAGTTAAGGCAACAAGAAATTTAATACATAAAACATAATAATAAATACATGACACTGTAATTAGCAAAAATGTTTGAAAAGTTTTTAAAAATTCAGTAATATTGAGCCATTAAACAGCGCTTTTTAAATATTCTACCAGGAGATTCCTCTATCATTATTTACTTCAATCATTTTACTGTGAGTTTATTTTTTCATGGCTAAGTAGATATGTATTCAAATTTACTTATAAGAAATTGAGATTATACTTAATTTAACTTGAATAATGTTTAAAATTTCTTCTTTGAATTTCAGTATCATACACTCTTCAACACTACAAAATACTTACCTTCTGAAATACACCATAACCTGTTTTATTACAGACTCTTTAATAAGTAATGTTCAGAAATTTGGAACAAATTTACAAATAAAAGAACGCCTTTGAATTATTTTGAAGTACATAAATAATTAAAAAATTTAAACTTATTTTATAGTTATTAAAAAAATAAGATAAAGTGTTATTTATTTAAAAAAAATTATCTATTTTTAAAATTGTTTATACGGTGGTTCATATAATGTGAAGTCTAATATCAATTCTGAAATGCATACAAAAATTTTTTTGAAATTTTATCACTTAAGCTTTTATATTTTTGTAATGTTAGGCAACAATTATCTGAATAGTGACTGTCATAATTTATACACTTAAAAAAATTATCGATTTTTTCAATATTTCATGTGTGTTTAATTTATAATGTGTATGTCTTACTTAATTTATTCTCATACAAAAAATTAAACTTAGTAAAACAACGTTCGAATTTAAGATGAAGTAACAAATTAAAACCATTAATTAAATTTTGTTACAAACTAAAGTAATTTATAATACAAATTATAGTGAACTAAATAAATTATGCAGAAAGTACTACAAATGACTTATAATGAAATACTGTTGCCATTTTCACACTTAATTATACTTTAAGAAAATAGTTTACAATTAATCCCTACAAAATATTTCCGTTTAAAAAAAAACCAAAGAAATTTTAGCTGTCTCAGCACTATCACAGGATTTGCCCATCATTAGTAAGACATATTTGAATCTTTGTCCCTATAATTAAAGATTAAGAGGTATAAAATGCAGTTAAGTATCCTATAATGATGAAAAATGATTCATAGTAAATAACTGAAAACAATGCCACAGAAGATCTCTAATTTACAAAGATTAGTACCTTGGAATTTTTTTAATCTAAATGATACCACTAGCAACATTAAACTATCATTTTATCTATTTTCTGGTATATGAGCTAGTTAAGAAGAATTAATCTTT
Organism: Pardosa pseudoannulata; assembly: GCA_032207245.1. Classification (NCBI taxonomy): domain Eukaryota; kingdom Metazoa; phylum Arthropoda; class Arachnida; order Araneae; family Lycosidae; genus Pardosa; species Pardosa pseudoannulata. The sequence continues at coordinate 48,895,010 of CM063508.1, forward strand.
TCCATCTATTTAAAACAAAGAAAGTTTCTTTAAATAAATGAAGCATAAATTTCATACTGTTTGTTTGGAGGTAAAATATTATGCCTCCACTGTGAGTTAAATTTAAATTAAATTTATCTTTCAGGAGTTTCTTCTTTGGTGCATTATCTTATGCATTGCAGTTTCAGACAGTCATAATCAAATTTTAGTCATATTTCTCTTTAAGTTGATAAAAAGTAAAACATCTGCTAAATTTGCAAACGAATGAAGATAAAATCCTGTAAATAGTCTCATAGAGAATATATTGTATAAATGCATCCTGTAATACCATCCAAAAAACGTATTAAAGTAAATTTGAAGCCAAAATACCTCAATACGGCTCTACACATTTTCATGGGGTTTTAAGGGAAAGAATCCATGTTTGTCATGTGTGAATTTGTTTTGCTATTTCTTTCTACTACTTTTCTGATCTATGTTTCGATTTCAAACTTTGGGGAGGAAAGAACGACATGTAAAATAACTAATTTACCCTTAATTTGTGCGAAAAGAACTTTTCACCATGGATATCTGGAGAGCATGCAATATACCTATCAATCATTAGCGGCAGTCATGAAATTATTTTATGAGGATTATTCAATGACATATAATTTTTTTCTTATAAACAGTTTACTTTCTAGAAAATGTTTGAAGTTATTATCAATACTTCAATCAGCGACTTTTGATAAAGAACTGAGTTTCAACTGGTTTTTCATTTTTTTTTAATATTTTTGTAATAGCAAGCAACAATTATCTGAATTTTTTATTTTCTATGGAAATGATAAAAGCTTTTGTTGATGCTTTCACATTTAGAGTTTAGTAGTTAAGGCAGCAAGAAATTTAATATATAAAACTTAATAACAAGTACATGACACTATAATTAGAAAAAATGTTTGAAAAGTTTTGAAAAATTTAGAAATATTGAGCCACTAAACAGCATTTTTTAAATATTCTATCAGGAAATTCCTCTATCAATATTTACTTTAATTATTTTGCTGTGAGTTTATTTTTTCATAGCTAAATAGATATGTATTCAAATTTACTTATAAGAAATAGAGATCATACTTAATTTAACTTGCATAATGTTTAAAATTTCTTCTTTGAATTTCAGTATCATACACTCTTCAAAACTACAAAATACTTACCATTTGAAATAACACATAACTTGTTTTATTACAGATTCTTTAATAAGTAATGTTTAAAAATTTAGAACAAATTTAAAAATAAAAGAACGCTTACGTGAATTACTTTGAAGTACATAAAGAATTCAAAAATACAAACTTATTATATTTATTGAAAAATTAAAATAAAGTCTTATTTATTTTAAAAAACTAAATTATTTATTTTTGAAATTGTTTATATGTTTTGTTCCATATAATGTGAAGACGTGAAGACTAATATCAATTATGAAATGAATACAAAGTTAATTTGGGAAATTTGATCACTTGAGCCACAGGCTGGAATTTTAGCAACTAGTAGGTAATAAAATTGTAGAAAAATTATGAAATATTGAACACTTATTTTACTCTAAGAAAATAAATAATCCATATTAGCTGAACATGATAAAAATGTAGAACAAATAATAGGTAATGAATAATTTTGAGAACTAACTTTTCTATTTCTCCGTGAATAATAATATTTAGAATTTAACGAATAAGATACAAATAAAAATAATCTTAAAATTACGTTGAATATAATAAATACTTAATATAGAAATATTTCATAAAAAAAAAGATTCAAAAGCTGAAGCTAATTTAATGAAAAACCAAAGTAGAATAAAAATAAGAACAAACTAAACTGGCAATAAAATTACTAGTGATAAAAATAGAGTAAATGTTTAGTTATCTGACTGATATGAATTCATTCTAAAAGGCAAAATGACTATATACACACGGGAAAAAAGTCGACCTATTGAGTAGAATATTTCAAATATTTTGTTATGTAACATGACATAATTTTATTTTCCTCCATAAAGATTATTCCATTTTTTTACTGTTATTGAGGAAGATAATTTAATATTTTTATACGAGTTCAAACTGGTCTTGAATAGCTTACAAATAATCTTACATTTCTATTAAGTGTCCAAAAACTTAATATAAATTGATTCAACATTCTATATTTAAATAGAAACAATCTTCTGGTTCATTTAATTTTATGAATCATAAGAAATTTGGAAAATATATTTAAATAAGAAATCACAAAGAAAAACAGATTTTGATACAATAAATGATTTTATATTGCTTGTTGAATTCTACAATTATGAAGGCCCTCTCCTATTATGGTTCGTATTACAGGAGACAAATATACCCCCTGATAACTGTTTTGCTCAACCACTCTGGGCTACAGTCAGGTAAAAATATTCTATCAACCACAGATTTCCTGTCTACTACTGCATGAAACAGTCGCACAAAACTGTTGTCAAAGCTTATATTCGTCACGAGTGATACACGCTTAAAAGAACAAGTTCATTATTTTCCTAGGGTAGTATTCCAAGTTGATGTATTCAAATACTAAATGTAGCAAGAAACATGTATATAATCGTTGAGAATATGGAAGGTAACTACTGTTCTGGGCGTTCACTTTCTTCTAGATGGATGATTCTAGATGGAATGAAATACGGAATCAGGAAAGAAATATTTCTGTAATCAAAGGTGATTCCCTACTCTACCAAGAAAAACGCATGTCTTACACTAGTCATTGTAGACGGCGCATGAGTTAAAATAAATAATATTTCTCTTTTTATAAACAACTATGCATTAGAGGATAAAAACGACAGGAAAAAGACTAGTTCCTAATATTTTTTGTAACCAACAAAATGCTAAATTTATTTTAAACCTGAACTCTGTATTCTAATGCAAGAACAAAAAATAACTCTTAGCATTTCATTTACTTGCCAATCAACAAGTGCATCAAGATAGTTCATAATTATATTCTGAAAATACCTTAGACTAAATTATTGAGGTATTGAATAAGGAAAAATATACCTGCGATGAAGGTATTCTTTGGCATTAATTAACAAATATTCTGTACCAGACTTAATAGACATTCCGACATGAGGTTAGACAGATACAATTAATGCAATATATGCAATTTCTCCACAGACAAACAACTATATCTTGTATAATAAATCCGGCAGGGTAAAAATTACCTGGTGTAATTTATGTAAACATATATAAATTCATATTTGATTTTCAATTTTTATTCAGTATTCTATTGCAAGAAAAATAAAATTCCCAGTTATTCACTTACTTGCCAGTAGACAAGTTTATCCAAAGACGTTTCAATCTGATTTTCAAAATAGCTTATAAAAAGTAACGTTTGTCAGTGGTAAACATTCCTCACACTATGTGTAATAAGTTGCAAATTTTATTCAGTATTCTAATGCAAGAAATAGAAAATTCTCAGTTATTTATTTACTTGCAAATTAAAAAGTATATCCAGAGATGTTTAAATTAGATTTTATAAACATTACCTATACGATGGGTAATACGTTGCAAATTATTATTCAGTATTCTATTGCAAAGAACAGAAAATTCTCAGTTATTCATTTACTTGCCAATTAAAAAGTATATCCAGATATGTTTCAATTAGATTTTCAATATAGCTTATAATAAAAAAGTAACATTTGTCAGTGCTAAGAATTCCCCCACTATTGGTTATAAATTGCAAATTTTTATTCAGTAATCTAATGCAAGAAAAAGAAAATTCTCAGTTATTCACTTACTTGCCAATCAACAAGAATATCCAGAGAGTTTCAATTAGATTTTCAATATAGTTTATAATAATAAAGTAACATTTGTCAGTGCTAAAAATTCCTCACACTATCGGTTATAAATTGCAAATTTTTATTCAGCAATCTTATGCAAGAAAAAGAAAATTCTCCATTTATTCACTTACTGACCAATCAACAAAAATATCCAGAGAGTTTCAATTGTATTTTCAATATAGCTTATAATGAAAATGTAACATCTGTCAAATCTAAGAATTTCCCACACTATAGGTAATAAGTTGCAGACTCTGATTGTAGATAAACAAAACACAAATATTTTCTATTTAATAAAAACTTCCAATACTCTCATAATGAATAAAAGTAAAATATTTCTTGTCAATTATTTGTGGAATCAAAAACAAATACAATTTTTGAAAAAGAAAATTTCAATGAACTTCCCTTTCTGAAAATACATTTTATTGATAACCAGTTTCTTTTAAATGCAAAATAGTCGAATTACTGAATATTCGTTCATCCTCTATTAATATTTATGTTCCAAATTATGTTATCGTGATGAAAACTCGAAGTGAATTTAATGTTAGTATTGTTTTATAAGTAAATTCAAATTCTGATTGGAATTCTATTTTTTCTTTCATCAGCTTATCCTCAACATTCTGAATAGCATCTATATTCTACACATTTTTCCATCAGGTTTTTTATCCTTAATAGATAACCTTTGATATAAGAATAAGTTACAATTATCTGATAACTAATAATAATTTTTGTCATTTTTCCTGTACATACATCTCCTGTGACAATTTTTTTATTATTATTTTTTGGTGATTCGAGGTACAAGATTTTAACTTTTTTCATTACTTGTTAATACTTGTTTTTTAAAATAATTTATAGATACATGCAAACGTATACATGGTGAATATGAAAATATAAGCAAAACTTTACAGAGTGATAAAACAGTTCTATATGGCATTTAAATTAATACGATATAAACTTTTAAATTAATATTTTCCAGTTTGAAGATTTTTGTCTTGAATTAGTAGATTTAAAACATGACTTTTATATATTACTTATTTGAAATTTTGGAAACTCTGTATTAGTGTGTTTGAGAATAAACTGAGTATGCTTTTGAAAACTACGAAGCATTTTCTACAGAGTATACAGAATATTTACAACTTACAGAGGATTTAATAACATAAATAAAAAAATAACTTGTTAAAATAATATATAATATTAAATAAATATTTTAATATTAAATAATAATTTTATATACATAGTATTTAACGTAAGGGAAAATTATACTCATTTTGTTTCTAGATAAATTCTAAAGATAATATAAGAACAAGAGCAATCGGTTAGTCTGGTGTACATCAGTTACAATTTTAAATAATGTAACTCAATAATTCAACTCAAATTTAATTTTATTTTAACTCAATAGATTTTTGTGCTTTGTATGTTTCATGCATTATCATTATAAAATGTTCTTAATTAAAAATTTGAAAAAAAAATTAAATTCTACATCAATTGCTCTCTTACTGATTAAAACAAAACAAATCTAGTATTGATTAATTGTTGAGTTTGTAGTAAAAAATTATGATGGAGTAGTCACACAATAAAGACATCTTATTTTCTACCTCAAAAAATGATAGTACATGCAATTTCTACGTTTGTTTATCATTTTGTTCTTTCACATAAGAAGTTAAAAATTAAATAGAAAGGTAAAAGAGTTATTTCAAAAATATAAACAAAGAAGCAAGACAAGATGTTAAAAAATCCATTTAAAAATCAGTATCTAGTTCTTTTACTAAGCTCTATAAATCAATAGTACAAAAAATGTCTATTAAAAAAAAACCTTCCACCTACAATATGGTTATTAGTATATTAAAAACATTTTTTTCTAAACTTTCTTTTCTTTTTGAAACATTTTTTCTAAACTTTCTCATTCTTTCTTTTTTTATATTTACAATATAAAAATGTTCTTAAATTAAAAATTTAAAAAATTGAAATTCTACATACCCTGTTCTCTTAATGCTTCAAACCAAACAAATCTATTACAAATTAATTGTTAAGTAGGATTTAAAAAATTATGGTGGAGGAGTAATACAAGAAGCGAAAGTCTTATTTTCTACCTTAAAAAATAATAGTGCATGCAATTTCTACATTTGTTTATCCTTTTGTTCTTTCACATAAGAAGTTAAAAAAGGTACAAGAGTTATTGCAAAAATAAAAATAAAGAAACAAGACAAGATGTTAAAAAATACATTTAAAAATCAGTATCTAGTTCTTTTACTGAGCTCTATAAATCAATAATACAAAAAAAGTCTATTAAAAATGAACCTTCATTCTACAATATGTTTATAAGTATATTAAAGAATTAAACATTTTTTCTAAACTTTCTCATTCTTTCTTTTTTTATATTTGCAATATAAAAATCTTCTTAAATTAAAAATTTAAAAAATTGAAATTCTACATAGCCTGTTCTCTTAATGCTTTAAACAAAACAAATCTATTACTAATTAATTGTTAAGTATGAAATAAAATAATATGGTGGAGGAGTAACACAAGAAACACAAGTCTTATTTTCTACATTAAAAATGATAGTACATGAAATTTCTAAATTTGTTTATCATTTTGTCCTTTCACATAAGAAGCTAAAAACTAAATAGAAAGGTACAAGAGTTATTGCAAAAATATAAATAAAGAAGCAAGAGGACATGTTAAAAAATACATTTATAAATCAGTATCTAGTTCTTTTACTAAGCTCTATAAATCAGCAGTACAAAGAAAGTCTATTAAAAAATAAACCTTCCACCTACATGTGATGAGGCGATTTAGATCAGTAATATAATTGATTCATTCATTCAAGAAGTAAAATGCTCGGGATCTAAATCAGACCTCATCACATCTTTTGTAAAGGACAGAGAACCATAAAATTATATTCAACGGTTAACCATACAAGACAACAATATCAGTTGAATATAATTTTATGGCCCTCTGCCCTTTACAAAAGATGTGATGAGGTCAGATTTGGATCCCAAGAATTTTACTTCTTGGATGAATGAATCACTTATATTACTGATCTAAATCTCCTCATCACACTACAATATTGTTACAAATATATAAAAAAAATTATTATTTTTTTTAAACTTTCTCAATTTTTCTCTTTTTATATTTGCAATATAAAAATGTTCTTAAATTAAAAATTTTAAAAATTGAAATCCTACATATCCTGTTCTCTTAATAAAAAACAAATCTAGTACTGATTAATTGTTGAGTAAGTAGTAAAAAATATAGTGGAGTAGTAACACAAGAAACAAGACTTATATCCTACCTTAAAAAATGATAGTACATGCAATTTCTACATTTGTTTATCATTTTGTTCTTTCACATAAGAAGTCAAAAAAAGGTACAAGAGTTATTGCAAAAATAAAAATAAAGAAACAAGACAAGATGTTAAAAAATACATTTAAAAATCAGTATCTAGTTCTTTTACTGAGCTCTATAAATCAATAATACAAAAAAAGTCTATTAAAAAATGAACCTTCCATCTACAGTATGGTTATAAGTATATTAAAGAATTAAACATTTTTTCTAAACTTTCACAATCTTTCTTTTTTATATATTTCAAAACTCAGTTGCACTCTCAAAATCATTTTACGGCGATCACGCAGCTTGTCTCATTTCATTATATCGGTAACATTGTTTGAAATCCGATGCGCAAAGCCTGCTTGGCTTCGCAAAAATAAACAAACTTCACGTCAGCGGCCGGGCCGTAATCTTTTTAACGTCAGATCCAGTTACTTACGATGCCGTGAAGAAACACAAATATATCAGAAAGGTTATTCTTTCGGAAAAAGCATTTTTTTAGACTACTAGAAAAATGGGAGTCGTTATTTTTTTGTTCATGATAAAACTTCGCGATGGATGTTTTCATTTTGTAATTTAAAATGAATAATTTATCATTGGCTGTCAGTTTTAGTTAAAGATGCATCATGCACTTCCTTTATAAAACCTTTTACTATTTCTAACTTTTATTAACTACAGCGCTTGAGAAGTGATAAATGCATTGAATTATACATTTTAAACCATTAGATTTTTTGTGATAAGTCGTAATCTAATCTTAGAACTATACATTTATAGAAACATGAAGAAATATACAAATACATACTTACTAGGTGATTTCAAAGTACGGACACATTTTGAAAGAGAATAATTTATTGGCAAGTTAAGGTAAAAAGACAAGAATTGCTCCGATCATATGTAAATACAGTCAGATTGTTTTTATAAGTAAAGAAAAATATGGTAAATAGTTAAGAGAGCTGAATATATACACTAGTTCTGTTGCTGACTGAAAGATGGTGCTAGAGCTATTTGTTTGACTCTCAAGTAGCTTATTAGTTAAGTATTTATTATTAGTTACCTTACAACTGTTAAATGGACACACTGTCAATAAGCAACATGGCATTGAGGGCATATCATCGTTTACAGTACTAAGCAACATTTTATTAAGTTTGGCAGACGCATGTTGCCATACAGTCCACTTTATACATGGAACGTCAAAGAACCTGTACCTTAAAAATGCTGAATAATTTTGGCAAATTCAGAACTTTCCAATATTTTTTTAGCACTTTATGCGTGTGACGATACACCCTTTACACTAAAATGTCATTAGTGAAGTACAGTTTAACCACGAGGGGTTTTTTTACCAAGGAAATCACATCTTGGTGTTGCATACTTGATCTTAATTATGTGATACAGCAATTCCTTTTAACAGTAGCAATTAAAGATAAAGAGACATGGATTACTCAGATAGGATGGCAATTTGATCGGACTTTTTATGAAAAAAAAAGAAAAATACGGTTAAGAGTGCTAAATATATAGATTAGTTCTGTTGCTCACTGAAAGGTGGTGATAAAGCTTTTTATTTGAATCTGGGGTGGCTTATTAATTAAGTATTTCTTTTAGTTACCTCGCAACTGTTAAACGGACACTCTGTCAATAAGCAACATGGAGTTGAGGGCATATCGTAGTTAACAACAGTAAGCAACATTTTTTTAAGTTTGGCAGACGCATGTTGCGATACAGTACACTTTATAAATGGAACGTCAAAGAAACTGTACCTTAAAAATGCTGAATAATTTTGGCAAATTCAGAACTTTCCAATGGCTTTTTTATGTAGCGCAAAAATTATGTTTATAATCCTTATATATATAATGATATGATAAGCATATAATACACTTGTATCGTAATGAAGCAGTTTATATATAATATAAAATTCTAACTTAAAGAGATTGGTTTTGTATAGGACAAAAATAGGACAAAATACAATGTTGCCAAAATTCACTATTTTTGTTACAAACTAGTATTTAATGTATTTAACAATTTTCAGGCAAAAGAAAAGAGCATTTTTAGAAGCATGCAAACGAAAAACATTTTATGAAATTTGAATAATAAATATGATGTTTTATTAAATTATATTTTTTAGTAATTAAAATTTTCAGAAACTTTCTAAAATCAGTAAACAGTAGAAAGCTTGTTTTTTTATGTAGGGCAAAAATTAAATTTATAATCGTCATATTTAAAAGGATAATATGATAAGCACATTATAGGCTTGTATCGCAATGAAACAGTACATAAATATAAAATTCTAACTTAAAGAGATTCGTTTTTGTAGATTCTGTTTAAAATATATCTATGTTTAAAGATGTTATATTATAATTTATATAATAAAAATTTTATATTATTATAATTTTTTAGTTAATTAAAATTTTCAGAAACTTTCTAAAACCAGTAAACAGTAGAAAGTTTGTTTTTTTATGTAGCGCAAAAATTAAATTTATAATCTTCATATTTAAAATGATATTATGATAAGCATATTATAGGCTTGTATCGCAATGAAACAGTTCATAAATATAAAATTCTAACTTAAAGAGATTCGTTTTGTAGATTCTGTTTAAAATAAATCTATGTTTAAAGATGTTACATTATAATTTTTGTATTATTATAATTTTTTAGTAATTAAAATTTTCAGAAACTTTCTAAAACCAGTAAACAGTAGAAAGTTTGTTTTTTTATGTAGCGCAAAAATTAAATTTATAATCTTTATATTTAAAATAAAGCATATTTTAGGCTTGTATCGCAATGAAACAATTCATAAATATAAAATTTTAACTTAAAGAGATTCGTTTTTGTAGATTCTGTTTAAAATATATCTACTTTTTAAAGATGTTACATTATAACTTATATTATATACTTTTTATATTATTATAATTTTTTAGTAATTAAAATATTCAGAAACTTTCTAAAACCAGTAAACAGTAAAAAGTTTGTTTTTTATGTAGCGCAAAAATTAAATTTATAATCTTCATATTTAAAATGATATTATGATAAGCATATTATAGGCTTGTATCGCAATGAAACAGTTCATAAATATAAAATTCTAACTTAAAGAGATTCGTTTTTGTAGATTCTGTTTAAAATATATCTATGTTTAAAGATGTTACATTATAATTTATATAATATAATTTTTATATTATTATAATTTTTTAGTAATTAAAATTTTCAGAAACTTTCTAAAACCAGTAAACAGTAGAAAGTTTGTTTTTTATGTACAGCAAAAACTGAATTTATAATCTTCATATTTAAAATATATTATGATAAGCATATTATAGACTTGTATATCAATGAAGCAGTTCATTAATATAAAATTCTAACATAAAGAGATTCGATTTTGTAGATTCTGTTTAAAATATATCTATGTTTAAAGATGTTATATTATAACTTATATAATTTTATATTATTATAATTTTTTTGTAATTTAAATTTTCAGAAACTTTCTAAAACCATTAAACAGTAGAAAGTTTGTTTTTCATGTAGTGCAAAAATTAAATTTATAATCTTCATATTTAAAATGAAGCATATTTTAGGCTTGTATCGCAATGAAACTTTTCATAAATATAAAATTCTAACTTAAAGAGATTCGTTTTTGTAGATTCTGTTTAAAATATATCTATGTTCAAAGATGTTACATTATAATTTATATAATATAATTTTTATATAATTATAATTTTTTAGTAATTCAAATTTTTTGAAACTTTCTAAAACCAGTAAACAGTTGAAAGTTTGTTTTTTATATGGCTCAAAAATTAAATTTATAATCGTCATATTTAAAATGATATTATGATTAGCACATTATAGGCTTGTATTGCAATGAAACAGTACACAAATATAAAATTCTAACTTAAAGAGATTCGATTTTTATATTCTGTTTAAAATATATCTATTTTTAAAGGTGTTGCATTATAACTTATATAATATAATTTTTTAGTAATTACAATTTTCAGAAACTTTCTAAAACCAGTAAACAAAGGAAAGTTAGTTTTTTATGTAGTTCAAAAATTAAATTCATAATCGTCATATTTAAAATAATATTATGATAAGCATATTATAGTGATAAAACAGTACATAAGTATAAAATTCTAACTTAAAGAGATTCGTTTTTGTAGATTCTGTTTAAAATATATCTATGCTGAGAGATGTTACATTATAATTTAAATAATATAATTTTTATATGCTTATAATTGTTTAGCAATTAAAATTTTCAGAAACTTTCTAAAACCAGTAAACAGTAGAAAGTTTTATTTTTTTTTTTGTAGCTCAAAAATTAGATATATAATCTTCATATTTAAAATGATATTATGATAAGCATATTATAGGCTTGTATTGCAATGAAACAGTACATAAATGTAAAATTCTAACTGAAAGAGATTCTTTTTTGTTTAAAATATATCTATGTTGAGAGATGTTACATTATAATTTATATAATATAAATAATAGTGTGTGTGTGTGTGTGTGTGTGGCAATTACAGTGTTAAATCATAACATTAAATCTCGTGCCATTTAAAATAGCACTAAGGTTCATATCTGTATACTATCGAGAAAATAAAAATTTATTTTTAGCACTCTCTTGTTAAATACAATATAATGTCAATGGTGAAAATGGAAAAAACATATTTAAACACAAATTCGAAAAGTTGGAAGATGAATAAAGGACTTTCATATGCTTTTTTTCTCGATTATCAGATTAAAATTATATTTAATCGTGCGACTGTAATGAGGTAGTAATTACATTTTTTTTTGCCTTCTGCCGAGAAATTCTTATCTAATGATAGAGGAACCGTGGAAAAAATGCAAGATGTCGTTATTATAGTTAGGGTGTACTTTTAATGATAGGTGTTAGAGGTGTTCTCTAACCACAGAAAATGTTAGTTAACCTGACGTTAACTAAAAGAATTAATGCTGATGAACTTGAGGTATACCAACAAATAGCTCTTTTTGAGTGTCTGTTTAATAAAAGCTAAACGTAATATATTTAATTGCATATATGCATAAATGTACTCACACTTTCAGAAAACAATGGATGCCTCCTAAAGAATAATCTCATCACCTGGAACATTTGCATGCCAATTTATTTAACTAAAGTATTAAAATATTTAAGATCTAAAACGCACTGAACAAACAACTACAAAGCTCGTTTTTTATAAAGCACCATAAAATTATTTTTAAGAATAACTTTAGATAACGAGATCAATATTTTTCGACCAAATTTCATCAATTATTCAATTATATTGACACGATATGTCAAAAGTATTATACTTAAATGTGAATGGATTACATATAATATTTAGTAAGATGTTACTAAAAACATTGATACTCTTTAAACTCTTTTAACAATCTCATTTGATATTTCTCCGGGGATATTAAGGGGAATATATGTTTTCAGACTTAATATCTTCAATAAGAGGTTTGTTTTCGATTGATAATTAAATGAAAAGTTCTATTTCTTTTATAATGATTTTTCACAAGTCTTTTTAATGCTCTAACTTCCCCAGAAATCATTTTTGTAATTTCAAGTAGTGTGTTTTTAAAATTAAATAAAATAATATGCCTCGAATGGAAAAATGGAAAGCCTATTATCCCGAAAGATAACTTTGAGATATTTATATGTGAAACTGATTTCTTATTTCAGACTAGAGATAAATATATTTTTCTTTATTCTACACCTATAGCTTTTTATGCATCTATAATTTTAAAATTCCAAATATTTAAAAACTTTTAAAAGTTTAACTTTTATGATGCTATAAAATGGAATATATTGTTTGCATTATTATAACTGAAGTTTACAGAGTACAATTCTTCTATTTGATACATAAAACTACTTTCTAATTTACAAGCTTTAAAATATAATTTACGAGTAAGTGATTTATATTTCAGTTTTCTCTGTGTATATATTTGTATTTTTTAAAAAGTATTGTTTCCTATAACAAAACTATTTTTTTAAAGTTAGAAGTTTGTTAAGAATGTTTGAAAATGTTATTATAAACAGAGTAAAAATATTTAGTATTGAATCAAAAATAAGCTGTTTTATAATGAAAACTTTTCTTTTCCAAATGATATATGTCAATGTAAAGCTAACGTTAAGTTATTGAAAAGTTTTTTTGGAAATTTTATGCAAGGAGAACTTTTTAGAACACACAGTTGTATTTCGTGTATCACAGATATTTACAACTCTGCTTTGTGGATGAATCATCGTTTCAACAACACTGAATCACTGGCACAGTTTAAAAAGGAAAACTGTATTACTATAATACTTCAATTGGCATGATATGGCCTTAATGGACAAATATTTTAACATTTCATATACGAGTAGATTCAGTTTTATGAAAATATAAAAATAGAGATGGTTTCCTATATGTAAAATAAAAGAAATGTAGAAAATTCCTAAGGAACTGCTTATATAGTTTTCAAAAACGTTTATTTCTATATTTTTTGGTAACAAACCTTAATATCCATATAACTTCTTTTAGAAAGTAATCCGAATAAATCATTTCAGTTACTTAAATTTTGAAATACCGAAATAAATAAATTTATTGATTTATTATTATTTTATTTGTACGTTTAGTGAATTATACTTACACTATTTCAATATGCATGGATTATTTTTATTTTATTTAAATTTTTTGCATTAATATTCATAGGCTACGTTACTAATACTGTAAAAATTAAATCTTCTAATTTAGATCTAGTAGGTATTCTCGTTATATTAAAATAGGTTTATTAAATGTAAAAAGAATATATATATATATATATATATATATATATATATATATATATATATATATATATATATATATATATATATATATATATATATATATATATATATATAAATTAGAAGAAATTACCTTACGAAATAAGCAAGCCAATGCAATGAAAATGAATTACAATGATCGTTTTATATGTACTAATAAATTTTACTCTCAAGGGAAATAGTAAAATCCTCTGTTATTACAATATTTTGCAAATGTTAAAACTTTTGTTATTAAATAAAATCCATAATTTTGAAGATTTCTTAAAATTTTCAATATGATTCATGTTCTTTCTTAAATGTAGTAAAACTATGATGCAAGAAACTATTATGTTTAAAACTATTGTAGTGGTTATAAGAGTTTTAATTTATCTTAACAGTACCCTTTACATTTTATTTATAAGAGAAAAGTAAAATAATCTATTACACTATAATAGTTTTAACCATCTTTAGAGAGTTAATAATTGAAGATAAAATATAATTTTTAGTTTTACCTAATATATTCTCCTTATTTAGTGTGATTTATGTATCTTCATTTTCATAAAATGATTTTAATTTTTAATAAAATAAAATTAAGCTTCAGTGAGAGATTATTCTTTATACATGAATTATCCCTATAAGGTAATATTCTCGTTTACCTACAAAATCACTATCAATTATAACTCACTTCTAATTACTTCTCTAAAATAGTTAAGAATTTTTCGAAAGCAAATGAGTGTGATTTGTTGTTCAAGGAGAAAATTCCTCAACTTGAAAAGAGTCACCATTGAGAAGTCTGAAAGTTTTGAAGTGATAATGAATGATTCTATTGTTCATATTTAGAGTGCCATTAATTTTTAGTCATGTGTGGAAGATTAATATCACTCATTATCACTATAATACATTGCTTATTTTTTAGCAAGCTAAAAGTCAGATATTGTTTATGTGATAAAATTAGAAATTAAAAGATAAGAAAAAAGATGGCATACACAAATAGTTCAATGATGTTTGTAAGGGGTACACGCTTTGAAAATCTTCACCTGAAAGACAGAATTTATCCATAAAAACCAAAAAGACTGTCAATACATCTCTGATTGTTTGCTTGTCTGAAATACTTAGAGATTTTTCGACAAACAAACTTTGTGATTTGTTGCTCACAGGAAAATTTACATTCATTGTTAGTCAGCTTGAAAAGAGTCACCGTCCGAGATACCAAACTATCGTAATGATAATGAATGATTTTATTGTAAGTCTTATGAGCACCATTAAACTTTTTTATTAGAAAACCCATAAAATTTCTAAAAAAACATGCTTAATGATGTAATTACCCGTTTTTGGAAAGCTGCAAAAACGCATCTGTTCTTTACTAATGGATTTTTATAAGTACACGGAAAGTTTATGTGATGAGTGTTGCAACATGAATCTAGTCGGTTTATTGCACAATTAATAAAAAAAATTGACAGAATATTTACAGAACAATTCTTAATCGCAGTTTTCGTTATTAGCAATAGTTTTTCTTTTAAATTAATGTCCCTTTAAAAGTTTTCATTCCCCTATTTTTAAGAAAGAAACTGCGATAAATAGCGATTTGTATTTTAAATATTTTTAATAATATTTCGATACATGAAACAGGATTATTGACTGCTTTAACTTAAGAAGACTAAGTACTTATCGAGTCTTAGAATCTCATTTGTAACAGTTGTGTTTTATTCATCCTAGAATAAAAATGATTCGTTTCTTTCAAAATAATTTTTACAAGTGTTTTGTAAAACACAAACTTTAAAATTTTATGTTATTATTCCATTTTATATAACAAGCTTTTTAAAAAAACAAAGCAAATATGCACTAAGTGAAACAATGAAATTTACTTTTTTGCATATTACATATATGGAATATATTACTATACTTATTAGAAACTAAATCTTATTGTGAAATTAAAGTAAAATATATGTTTTATTTTGTAAACCAAAACTTTAGTGGTATTTGATATTTTCAATTTTAAAAAATTAAAAACTGTCAACTGTTTTTTGTATATAGAAAATAATAAAAAAATCATGCTGTACAATAAAATGTATCGATCTCGTAATAATATTGAAGTTCATAAGATAAAAATGATAAAGGATTACCATTACGCAAAAAATATTATTTTTTATTTCATAGTTTTCAAAAATTATTTTACTAACAAGTGTATTTCCATTTTTTACTCATTGTATGCATTTAATATTTTTTAAAAACGTGTATTACTTCCTCTAACAAAACTATTTTTACAAACTCTTGCATATATATACAATTAAGGATAAATTTTATTCTAAAAATCGAAGAACTTTTTCATTTTTCTAAACTATACCTAAATACTATGTGTGCATGGGTATTTAGATATATAAATAAAATGTTTTAGGTATTTTTATTGACACTAACAGTGAAAAAAATCGAAAATCGAGAAGCTTCAACAAACAACAGTATATACTTTACAAACTTTATATACACACAATATTTCAATTATTACAATTAAAATATCTCTTAAAATCCTCTTTCATTCTAATTCTTTGATATATACAGATTTAACCGGTGAAACAATTTTCGTTGGATTATGTATATATATATATATATATATATATATATATATATATATATATATATATATATATATATATATAT
>CM063508.1:48919032-48929032 GCA_032207245.1 Pardosa pseudoannulata
TCCACTATCTGCATGTGCCTTACGCAAGATGATACAGAGATTTGTAAGAACCGGGCAATTTGGCATTCTCACAGAAGTAAATCTGGACGAAAGCAAATCCCGTCTTCTAGTGTTGCAAATGTGGCTATAGTGGTCGTTGACGTCAGCAGTCAGTTGTTGCACGGTACCTTGAGAGTGCCAACTGTTTCCTGCGTATTGCATATGCAGTATTCAACAGTAAGAAAAATCTAACGGTATAATTTGCTTCCTACAAAATCAAAGATGTGCAGCAACTGAAGGACGAGGACCCAGGGATTCGTAAAAATTTTGCACTTCAGTTTGTTGATCGAATGGCGGATAATGTCACTTGAACATGGAACATTCTGTGGAGTGACGAAGCCCAGTTTTATCTCAATGGTCCCTCAAGCTATCCAGAGACGACCATTTTGTCCCGTAACAGTGGAAACAAGGTGTAGTTTTACGGATACCATTATTATTGGATCATATTGTTTTAAGAGATGACTGCGAAAGGAAATGAAACCTGTTCCATCACAAGGCAGTCGGACCATGATATTGTAGTCCCACAACTTAAGCTTACATGACCCATTCAGTTCGCATACACACACATATATATGTATATATGTATATATATATACATATATATATACATACATATATATATATATATATATATATATTTATATATATATATATATATATATATATATATATATACGTATATATCAAGATCCAGTGTTAAAGCGAATGGAAAACAAACTTTCTTGATAATAATAAGTTTATTAAGACTAAATCTACCAAGAGGGGTCAAATGACCCCGTTTTTCGTTACTTTTGCCCTTATAAAAATATCCTTTAGTTTTATTGTTAAATCGTAGTTCCATTTGAAAGCAACTTTCATTTCTCTTGGCGGAGCCCAGCGTGGAAAAGGTGTTGACAGCTCCATGTCCACGCGCTAACTGACTCTTATCTGTTTGCAAACTCATAAAATCCTTCCAAAATGCTTCCACGTGAAAGGATTATCCTGAAAGCTTACGCGATCGTGGGTCTTTTACATTTATTTTATTAATATCACAGAGTTCCCTAAAATCGGTAAACCTCACGTAATTTCCAACTATATATATATATATATATATATATATATATATATATATATACATATATATATACATATATACATATATATATATATATATATATATATATATATATATATATACATACATATATATATATATATATATATATATATATATATATATATATATATATATATATATATATATATATATATATACATACATATAAACACATTGGTGGTGCACTCATTTTGCTAGCTGGCGATTTTCGACAAACGTTACCAGTTATACCACGTTCAACACCTGCAGATGAATTGAATGCATGTCTCAAATCATCAGTGTTATGGCGGTATGTGGAGAAAATATCCTTAAAGACCAATATGCGTGTTCAGTTACAACAAGATCAATCTTCTGAACGATTTGCAAAACAATTGTTAGATATTGGGAATGGTAAAATGGAAATAGACGAATCAACAAACCGTATTACTTTACCAGAAAACTTTTGCACCATTGTAAAATCCACTGATGAATTAATTGCCAAAGTTTTCCCAAATTTATTGCAAAATTATAAAAATAATCAATGGGTTAGTGAGCGTGTTATATTGGCAGCCAAAAACGTTGATGTAAATTCAATAAATTACACAATTCAAAATGAAATACCTGGTGAAGAAACAACATATAAATCCATTGATACTGTTGTCAATCAGGATGAATCAGTTAATTATCCAATAGAATTTTTAAATTCATTGGATCTACCGGGAATGCCACCGCATATTTTATCTTTAAAATTGGTTCCCCAATCATCCTTCTACGAAATATAAATCCACCGATACTATGCAATGGGACTAGGCTATTAGTAAAAAAATTAATGGATAATATAATTGAGGCAACCGTTTTAAATGGAAAATATCAAGGGGAACATGTACTATTGCCACGCATTCCCATGATACCAACAGATACTCCATTTGAATTCAAACGTCTACAGTTTCCTGTACGCCTAGCCTTTGCAATGACCATTAATAAAGCACAGGGACAATCATTACAAGTATGTGGATTAAATTTGATAAATCCATGTTTCTCACATGGACAGCTGTACGTTGGGTGTTCAAGAGTTGGAAAACCATCAGATTTATTTATTCTTGCACCAGACAGAAAAACAAAAATTGTTGTATATTTAAAAGCACTACTATGATAAAATTCACCATGAATCATCAAAATTCATTCATTCCATGATGATATTTAATAATTACAAAATTATTGTCCAATTGAAATTTGTTTGCAATATTGTTTAATATCCCAAGTGAAGAAGCATGTTTATTCGACCATCAACTATGTATATCTATGTTTTGTGCATATGTTATATTCAAATGATAAATGTAAGGATAATTTTACAGTTAATTTTTATTTTGATGTTTTGTATACATTTGATCATTAATGAATTGTGTTTGAGGTATCAAAACTGTCTTTTATTTCAAACACAGCAACGTGTGAACGGGTACAGCTAGTATATATATAATTTTGGATTAGATCATGACCAGAAAACTGTAAGATCAATTATGAAAGAGCAATATTTAGAGAAACCCGAGGATGAAAAAAGCTACAAAGTTTTTAGAACAAAATTTTTACTAATACATATAAGATGGTAAATATCTTATTTAATATAACATACATACATACAAATGTTTATATATATGCATGTAAGTATATTAGGGTCACCCTTAGCATATAGGCAAAATATTCATTCAAAATAAAATTTATTAATTTAAAAAAAAAATAATATAGTTCCCCGATTTTACGCTTGTAAGTATAGCTAGTTGTTATTGAATATTTTATTCAATTTTTTTTTGTTTTTTATACAAGCATTTTATCTCATGAACTTTTTTGCCTCGAAGTGTAAAATCTCATTTTTGAGAATGCATTTCATTTAAATGATAAACGTGTTGCGAATTGCCCGATATTTTCTCATAATAGCAACACAAAATCTACTTTTTATCGGAGATTAGTAAATTCCAGTAACTAATTCAATAAAGTCTGAAAGAGTCAGAAAATTATCTCTTTTATGTAACGTCGTTTTGGAAGTAATAACAATAACGCGTATAATTTTGGATTAGGTCGTGACCAGAAAACTATAAGTTCAATTATGGGCAATATTTAGAGAAACCTGAGGTTGAAAAAAGCTACAAACTTTTTAGAACAAAATGTTTACTAATACATATAAAATGGTAAATATCTCATTTAATATAATATACATACATACAAACGTTTATATGTATGTATGTAAGTATAATAGGGTCGCCCTTAGCATATAGACAAAATATTCATAGTAAATAAAATTTATTAATTAAAAAAATTTCCCGATTTCACACTAGTAAGTATAGCTAGTAGTTATTTAATATTCTATTTAAAATCTTTTTTGGTTTTTTATATAAGTACTTCATCTCATCATCTTTTTTGCCTCGACGTGTAGAATCTCAGTTTTGAGAATACATTTCCTTTAAATAATAAACGTGTTGCCAATTGCTCGATATCATTTCTCATAACAGCAACAAAAAAAATCTACTGTTTAACGGAGATTAGTAAATTCCAGTAAATGATTCAATAAAATCTGAAAGTCTCATAAAAGAATCTCTTCAGTGTAACGTCGCTTTGGAATTTATAAAAATAACGCGTATAATTTTGATATAGATCGTGACCAGAAAACCGTAAGATCAATTAGGAAAGAGAAAGTTTTAGAGAAACCCGATGAATAAAAAAGCCACAAAGTTTTTAGAATAAAATGTTTACTAATACATATAAAATGGTAATTTTATCCTTAAATGTAACATACACACATACAAACGTTTATACGTATGTATGTAAGTATATTAGGGTCGCCCTTAGCATATAGGCAAAATATTCGTTGTAAATAAAACTTATTAATTAAAAATAAATTAATATATTTCTCCGATTTCAAGCTGGTAAGTATAGCTAGTAGTTATTTAATATTTTATTTAAAATCTATTTTTTGTTTTTTTATACAAGCATTTCATCCCATCATCTTTTTTGTCTCGACGTGTAGAATCTCATTTTTGAGAATATATATCCTTTAAATAATAAACGTGTTGCAATTGCTCGATATCATTTCTCGTAACAGCAACAAAAAATCTACTGTTTAACGGAGATTAGTAAATTCCAGTAATTGATTCAGTAAAGTCTGAAAGCCTCTTTAAAAAATATTTTCTCTATGTAATGTCGTTTTGGGAGTAATAACAAAGACACGTATAATTTTATAATAGATCATGACCAGGAAACTGTAAAATCAATTATGAAAGAAAAATATTTAGAGAAACCCGAGGATGAAAAAAGCTACAAAATGTTTAGAACATTTTTTACTAATATATATAAAATGGTAAATTTCTCATTAAATATAAATATAAATTATATTTAATTATATTAAATATAAATGAATACAATTAAATCTAACATACACACATACACACGTTTATATGTATGTATGTAAGTACATTAGGGTGGCCCTTAGCATACAAGCAAAATATTCATTGTAAATAAAATTTATGAATTAAAAATAAAATAATATATTTCCCCGATTTCACGCTTGTAAGTATAGCTAGTAGTTATTTAATATTTTATTTAAAATCTTTTTTTGGTTTTTTATACAAGCATTTAATTTCATCCAGAGTTGCCAATGGCTCAATATCATTTCTCTTAACAGCAACAAAATATCTACTGTTTAACGGATAATAGTAAATTCCAGTGATTGTCTTAATAAAGTTTGAAAGTATCATAAAAAATCTCTTCAGTGTAATATCATTTTGGGACTAATAACAATAACGCGTATAATTTTGGAATAGATAGGGTCCAGGAAACTGTAAAATCAGTTCTGAAAGAGAAATATTTAGAGAATCCCGAAGATAAAATAAGCTACAAAATGATGAGAACAAAAATTTTACTAATATATATATATATATATATATATATATATATATATAAATATATATATATATATATATATATATATATATATATATATATATATATATAAAATGGTAAATTTCTCATTAAACATAAATATAAATTATATTTAATTATATTAAATATAAATGAATATAATTAAAGATAACATTTTTGTTTTTCATACAAGTATATCATCCCATCATCTTTTTTGCCTCGACGTGTAGAATTTCATTTTTGAGAATGCATTTCATTTAAATAATAAACGTGTTGCCAATTGCTCGATATCATTTCTCGTAACAGCAACAAAAAAATCTACTGTTTAACGGAGATTAGTAAATTCCAGTAATTGATTCAATAAAGTCTGAAAGTCTCATAAAAAAATCTCTTCCGTTTAACGTCGTTTTGGGAGTAATAAAAATAACGCGTATAAATTTGGAACAGATCGTGACCAGAAAACCATAAGATCAATTATGAAAGAGAAATATTTAGAAAAACTGGAGCAGGAAAAAAGCTACAAAGTTTTTAGAACAAAATGTTTACTAATACATATAAAATGGTAAATTTCTCATTAAATATAACATATACACATACAAACGTTTATATGTATGTATGTAAGTATATTAGGGTCGACCTTAGCATATAAGCAAAATATTCATTGTAAATAAAATTTATTAATTAAAATTAAAGTATATATTTTTCTGATTTCAGGCTAGTAAGTATAGCTAGTAGTTATTTAATGTTTTATTAAAAATCTTTTTTGGTTTTTTATACAAGCATTAGATCTCATCATCTTTTTTGCCTCGACGTGTTGAATCTCGCTTTGAGATCACATTTCCTTTAAAAAATAACCGTGTTGCCAAATGGTCGATATCATTTCTCATAACAGCAACAAAAAATCTTCTGTTTAACGGATATTAGTAAATTCCAGTAATTGATTCAATAGAGTCTGAAAGTCTGATTAAAAATTCTTCTCAGTGTAACGTCAATTTGTCAGTTATAACAATAACGCGCATAATTTCGGAATAGATCGTGACCAGGAAACTGTAAGATCAATTATGAAAGAGAAATATTTAGAGAGACTCGAGGATGAAAAAAAGCTACAAAATGTGTAGAACAATTTTTACTAATAATATATAAAACAAAAATCTGATTAAATATAAATATAAATTACATTTATTTATATTAAATATAAATGAATATATTTAAACATAACATACATATATACAAACGTTTATATGTATGTATGTAAGAATATTAGGATGGCCATTAGAATGTAGACAAAATATTCATTGTAAATAAAATTTATTAATTAAAAATAAAATAATATATTTCTCTGATTTCACGCTAGTAAGTATAGCTAGTTGGTATATAATATCTTATTTAAAATCGTTTTTTGTTTCTAATAAAAGCATCTCATCATAGCATCTTTTTTTGCCTCGACATGTAGAATCTCATTTTGAGAATACATTTTCTTTAAATAATAAACGTGTTACCAATTGCTAGATACCATTTCTCGTAACCGCAACAAAAAATCTACTGTTTAAAGGATATTAGTAAATTCTAGTAATTGATTCAATAAAGTCTGAAAGTTTCATTAAAAAAATCTTCTCAGTGTAACGTCGTTTTGGGAGTAATAACAATAACGCGTATAATTTTGGAATAGATCGTGACCAGGAAACTGTAAAATCAATTATGAAAGAGAAATATTTAGAGAAACCCGAGGATGATAAAAGCTACAAAATGTTTAGAACATTTTTTACTAATATATATAAAATGGTAAATTTCTCATTAAATATAAATATAAATTAAATTATATTAAATATAAATGAATATAATTAAAGATAACATTTTTGTTTTTCATACAAGTATATCATCCCATCATCTTTTTTGCCTCGACGTGTAGAATTTCATTTTTGAGAATGCATTTCAATTAAATAATAAACGTGTTGCCAATTGCTCGATATCATTTCTCGTAACAGCAACAAAACATCTACTGTTTAACGGAGATTAGTAAATTCCAGTAATTGATTCAATAAAGTCTGAAAGTCTCATAAAAAAATCTCTTCAGTTTAACGTCGTTTTGGGAGTAATAAAAATAACGCTTATAATTTTGGAACAGATCGTGACCAGAAAACCGTAAGATCAGTTATGAAAGAGAAATATTTAGAAAAACTGGAGGATGAAAAAAGCTACAAAGTTTTTAGAACAAAAAGTTTACTAATACATATAAAATGGTAAATTTCTCATTAAATATAAGATACACACATACAAACGTTTATATGTATGTATGAAAGCACATTAGGGTCACCCTTAGCATATAGCAAAATATTCATTGTAAATAAAATTTATTAATTAAAATTAAAATATTATATTTCTCCAATTTCACGCTAGTAAATATAGCTAGCATTTATTTAATATTTTATTTAAAATCATTTTTTGTTTTTTATACAAGCATTTCATCCCATCATATTTTTTGTCTCAACGCGTTGAATTCCATTTTTGAGAATACATTTCCTTTAAATAATAAACGTGTTTCCAATTTCTCGATATCATTTCTCGTAACAGCAGCAAAAAATCTACTGTTGACCGGAGATTAGTAAATTCCAGTAATTGATAGAATAAACTCTGAAAATCTCATTAAAAAAACATCTTCTGTGTAACGTTGTTTTGGGAGTAATAACAATAACGTGTATAATATTGGAATAGATCGGGACCAGGAAACTGTTAGATGAATTATGAAAGAGAAATATTTAGAGAAACTCGAGGATGAAAAAAGCTACAAAATGTTTATTAATATATATAAAATGGTAAATTTCTCCTTAAATATAAATTATATTTAATTATATTAAATATAAATGAATATGCTTAAATATAACATCCCCACATACAAACGTTTATATGTATATAAGTATATTTGGGTGACCCTTAGCATATAGGCAAAATATTATTTTGTAAAAATTATTTATTAATTAAAAATAAAATAATATATTTCACCGATTTCAGGCTTGTAAGTATAGCTAGTAGTTATTTAATATCTTATTTAAAATCGCTTTTTGTTTTTAATACAAGCATCTCATCACATCATCTTTTTAGAATCTCATTTTTGAGAATACATGTCGTTTAAATAATAAATGTGTTGCCAATTGCTCGATATCATTTCTCGTAACAGCAAGGAAAAATCTACTGTTTAATGAAGATTAGTAAATTCCAGTAATTGATTCAATAAAGTCTGAAAGTCTCATAAAAAAATCTCTTCAGTTTAACGTCGTTTTGGGAGTAATAAAAAAAAAACGTTTATAATTTTGGAACAGATCGTGACCAGAAAACCGTAAGATCAATTATGAAAGAGAAATATTTAGAAAAACTGGAGGATGAATAAAGCTACAAAGTTTTTAGAACAAAATGTTTACTAATACATATAAAATGGTAAATGTCTCATTAAATATAAGATACACACATACAAACGTTTATATGTATGTATGAAAGCACATTAGGGTCACCCTTAGCATATAGGCAAAATATTCATTGTAAATAAAATTTATTAATTATAAAACAAATAATATATTTCCCGGATTTCAAGCTAGTAAGTATAGCTAGTAGTTATTTAATATTTAATTTAAAATATTTTTTTGTCTTTTATACAGGCATTTCATCCCATCATCTTTTTTGCCTCGACTTGCAGAATCTCATTTTTGAGAATGCATTTCCTTTAAATAATAAACGTGTTTCCAATTGCTCGATAACATTTCTCGTAACAGCAACAAAAAATCTACTGTTTAACAGAGATTAGTAAATTCCAGTAACTGATTCAATAAAGTCCTAAATAAATCTCTTCTGTGTAACGTCGTTTTGGGAGTAATAACAATAACGCGTATAATTTTGGAATAGATCATGACCACAAAATCGTAAGACCAATAATGATAGAGAAATATTTAGAAAAACCCGAAGATGAATAAAGCTTCAAAATGTTTACTAATAGATATAAAATAGTAAATTTCTCATTAAATATAACATACACATATTAACGTTTATATGTATGTATATATGTATATTATCGTGTCCTTTAGTATATAAGAATCCTTTAGTATATAACATAAATTATAATAATTTCTAAATTTTTGTAGTAATATTTTTATTGATTTTGTTTCAAAATTAAAACAAATATTTGGAAGAAAAATAATTATCATAATATCTATTAATACTTAACCACAAAAATAAGTTTGTTTAACATCAAAGCATAATAGTAATTTTTTTGAGAATGACTGATTTGATCAAAATGAAAAATGACCTTAGAAGTCTTTTTCTGATTCTCAGTAGGTAAATATTTTGATTTGCTTATCATCTTGTTTTTATATTAGTACTATCTTTCATAATCTAAAATTAAACTATTTTAAAGCATTCAAGAAAAAAGTCAGTGAGATTTTTTACACACAGTTGTATGGTAGTTTGTGTAAATACAGAAAATTCTTTAAATCAACAAGGAATCGCATAAAGTAGGAAAAAAGTTTATTCGTTATTATTTATTTCTTTGTAAAAAAATAAAGTCCTTCTAAAAACATGAAATCCTGGAGTGGGACATTTCAGATTAAACGAGCTTTATAAAAAGCTTTTATATATATTATCATAATAAATATACGAATATCCGATATTTTCTTGCAATACCTGCCTTCAAATTAAATTCATCTCTTAAAAAAAGTATTTTCGATCAATCAATATTTTTCGTTATCCATCTGGCATATTGAAAACACTTCTGAATCGAAATGTAATTTTGTTTGCTTTCCTCCCATCAAAAAATGTAATAAATATCTATAACAGTTCTTTGTATTCGTATCTAGTCTGATGAATAACGATTTAATCTTTTACAAAATAAAGAAGTATCTATATGCTTATACTATCATCCATAAATTATACATAAATTACAACAGTATGTTGAAAGATTTCTATATTGATCTAAACTTATTTGAAACATTT
>CM063508.1:48936532-48956532 GCA_032207245.1 Pardosa pseudoannulata
TCTTATATTTGGAAGAGTTCTATGCTCCTTAAATACTTTGAGTTCTAGGTGTGATTTGGAGTGCTCCGGTCTATTATTTTGCAACGAGGGCTAATGAGATTGGGACCTACAGCTTAAAGCCGATTCCGAAAGGCTACGAACAGCTTGAGTTCAGTTACAGCCGCAGTGTTAGTTGGAGAATCTACTTAAATTTTACTATTAAAAAATCATCCATATTTACTTTAATTGCATTTCGTTTTATGATACAGAGAATGTCAATTAACCCACTCACTCCTAATTACGCTTTATTCTGAAATAGTATGAAATATTTCATCATAAATTTATCGATAATTAATACATTTAGTATTAAACACTTTTATACATTAATTTTAAACCCTATCTTCTCATGTTAAAATCAGAAGTTGCCTATAAAATGCAAAAATGTCTTAAAAAATCTGGAGATCTCTGTGTTAAATTGTTTTCACGTTAAAAACAAAGATATTTTAACTGCTATCAACCACAATCGTTATCATTCCTGTACTCCAAAATTTAACCAAATTAATCGTGTTAAATACAAAGTCGTAATCTTAAATTGAAAGGAATTTTGATTCCTATTGTTTTTAACACAAAAGTAGTCGCTGTGTTAAACAATTTAAATGTATTTCCACTTGTAACAATCTTTTAATACAATAGTGAAATGTTTTCTTCTTTGCATATGTTATTGAATCACAAGTAATGTTTGAAATTAATGACAGCCATATATTTACCCTTCCCCTGAAGTGATTACTGTACTTGAAAGGTACTTTCATGTCTTATTTTGGGGAAATATTTCTTTCTCAAGCATTCTTTGAAACCACTCCTTTAGAAGAAAATATATGAGCTTGAAGTTATTTATTTTGCTGGGGTTGTAGTCCAGTACTATAGATTTCTTTTAAAAAGGGAAGTAGAAGGTGATTTGAAGACATTCTTCTGCACTATTGACAGAAATAAATCTAAATTTCTTGTCACTTGGAATAATTTATGAAATATTTTACTCTTTTCATATGATCTTAAGTTGTAAGAACATTTTTAATAAACTAATGACGGCCATATACACTTGAAATTCTATATTACAAAATTTCCCTTAGGATGAGTAATGGTTAACGAATTTGTTTGTTAGAAGACCCCTGAATAGTGAAATGCATTCTCTTTAAAGCGGACTTTTACTTGCCGCCGTAGTTTGGTTGGCAAAGACAGTGATATTGTAACTCGATGATTATTTGATCGAATCTCGAGCAGTTCATTAATGAAGGCTGAGGCACGTAAAATATGGTTCGTGGTTGTGATGATCTCTAAAATCCCAGACAATGCCTCTAGACGTGGTCCACCCGGTTTGACTGAAGAATATGGTACCCTCACCAACTTGGCGATAAAGCTCTGAGTATGGTGGGCTAATGCCGTGCCCAAACAATCTGTATATATTTTTAAATTTTTATTACATTTGTATCCTTCTCTTCTTTCAGAACACATTTCTTATATATTGCATGTGCTTAAATGCTTAAAAAATTAGAATAAATGAACCATTAATGGTTCTCTATGGCTAATTTTTAATCATTTGGAACTGTTGGCTTTGTAAATTGTTGAGGGATTAATTGCTCATATATATAAGTATTAGGTTTCTAAGTAGTTTTTGTTAATTAAGTAAAAGTATATAATTCTATTACAATGGCGCACTTAAATCAAAGTTACACAAATTACAAAGGATAAAATGTTCTGATGGAATAGCTTTGCGATTTAGTAAACGACGCCAATAATTTCACCAAATATGACAAAGAACATCCTATTCTTCAGAATTACCGGCAAGCCTTGCTTCTGCAGGTTCTGTTTGTTTCCTGCTTCTAAATTTTGAGGATATCTCACAGGTTTAGTCAGTCTTCAGTCCTTGTGGTTTATCGCTTAAGTGAATCTGCATATTACCCTTAGCAATATTGCATATTGCACCCTTAGCAATATTGCATAAGTTGCATATTGCAAATTGTTATTTTACCTGGTGATAGGCTTTCCTACACCAGGGGGATGAGTAAATGAAAAGAGATTTTACATCTATTCTATTTTATCCACATTATTTCTAGGTATACTTTTGGCCATTTCTAAGTTACTCCTTTTTTTAACGCAGTTTATGATACCAATGGCCCCAACTGGTCTTACCAGGTGTCTTAATCATCGACAGCAGTAAAATCCCTATCATTCTTTGTATTTCATGCAGAGAAAGATATTGAGTTAAAGCAACAGGTACATGAAGTTAATGTAAAAATAAAATCACCAAGACCATAACAAGAATGAGAACTTATCACTTTGGCTGCATGAAAATTGATGATGACGATTCTAGTCCACAGAGAATTGGTCACAATTGCCTGGAAAAAGATATTTAACTAGAACCTGCATTCGCTTTACCATAAATACTTTCATCTCTTGAAGAGTAGGGATACTTTCCTTCTTCAGGTAGTATTGTGAAGCAAGAAAGAGCAAAAATACACTCACAACTACCAAAATGATTTCTATATGTACACAACAACCAACCGAGCATGAAAGCAGAGCCAATCACTTGTAACAAGTTGGATATCGGTCCAATATGGGTTAAACAATAGTGAAATTTTAAGCATATGCTATTCTTTCTTAAGTTTAAAAGTTTAAAAATAATGAATTTTATATGCTTATGATACCCTAAAGTAATTATTATACTTCAAAATCACTTTCTTATCTCACTTTATAGGATTTTTGTTTTACAGAAATAATCTTTAAAATCGTTTTGGAAACTGCATATTATTTAAAGCTTAAAATTAGGTTTCTTTATTTTTAAATTGTAATTTATAGAAACAATTTCCTTTAAGAACCGTAGATGAAGTATAAGTTTTTTATACATTAATGCCAAATGGACTTTCCCGGAATAGGTTTAAATATATTTTTATTTATAAGAATTAAATTATGCAGCATTAAAACATTTTATTTCTTACATATATTTACATATATTACACATTTTATTAAATCACAAGTAATGTTTGAAAACCCCGAGAGTTATTTACCATTTTTCAATTTTATTTCTTATTTTCAGATTTTGATTATTAATATATTTTTTTAATCGTAAAAATTAATTTCTAAACTAGTTACTATGTATTTCTCCTTGTACCAATTTGATTAAATAGGAAGATATCTTCATTCCCGAAAATTTTATTGAATCTTAAGTAGTGTTTTAAATTAAGGACAGTTATACCTATACCTTCCATGGAAGTGAATACAGCTTTTGAAAAAAACTTTCAAGTTTGATTTTAGGTAAATATTTCTTGCTCAAAAACTCTTTGAAACCACTTTTTCAGAAGGAAATATGTATTCTGTAGGAGAAATATATTTACTTTTTATGAGATACTAGAATTTTACTGAGATTTATATAAAGAAACATACGTGAAATGTAATGGTTAAATATTAACTGCTAACCTACTTCCCAGAAAAAAGATTGAACATAAATATGCTTGTTACAATTTAAATATAAAGTAGTAAAACATTTTATTTCTTGCAAATGGTTTAAAATCTCAAGTAATGTTTCAAAGTAATGACCATCCTCATATTTCCATTTTAATATGTTTAGACTGTACTTTTTTAACAAAAAGAAGTTTTTTAGATAAATAAGAGAAATGAGATTTATTAGAAATTAACTTTCAGAGTACTGACTCCGGATAAGTATAAAAATGATTCCACTTGTAACAATTTGATTAAACAATAGTGAAATATTTTTTCTGATTATGTTATTGAGTCTTAAGTAAGGTTTAATCCTAATGGTAGTTATAATGATCGTAAACTATATATGAAAATACTTCCATTTTAGGGAAATATTTATCATTTCAAAGAAATATTTCTATGTACTCTATAAGGAAACGGAAGAAATCCATTATAGAAGGCGGCTCCATCTGATTTGCTTTTTTTGGTGAGGAACTGAAAAACGCGTATTTGAAAAATCGCCAAGTAATAAAACATGGCGGTGGTACTCGTTTTTCACAATTTATAGCTTTATTATAGCACAATTTATAGAATAATTCACAATTTATAGCATTATTAAAATAAAATTAGCTTAATAATTATCATTTTTTACATTATTTAAAAATTTAATAACAGATTAGTAATATTTATGGTATATATCAACACAGTATATACAACACAATATATGTCATTTAATAATATATATCATAATAAGCACTAATATTATAAAACATCTAACGTGTGAAGGAGGATCCCCCTCAACCCCCTCGTATAATAAAAGAAATGCAAAATAACTTTATTAACAGACACACCAATTCTCTTTAACGCCCTATAAAACCACCAAAAAATGCCAAGTTTGGCGAAAAGACACACGGCGTCTAACTGCATCTGTACCAAGGTATTTATTCTCCGATTATAGTTTATTTTTCTGAAAGGTCTCTTGGCAAATATTGGAGAAATGTGGTTTTTAGACAGTGAATGAACTATTTATATGGGTATAGTAAGTGCGTACATACTATAGTTTATATTCAGGATACTTAAAAGTATGCTGCATATGAAAAGTAATTTCATATCTGAAATTAAGGAAATATTTCTTACCCAGTCTTTGAAAACACTCATTAAGAACAGTAATATATATTATGCTTTGAAATTTTATTTAATTTTTAAGCTCATTGTATATTTACTAAAAGATTTTTTGAAAAATATTGGAAAAATGTGATTTTTAGACAGGGAAATTTATTAGTAGCAGGAATATTTATTAGTATTTACTTCAAGATTAAAAGGTAAATATTTTTTAAATATGAGAACTAGAGTTTTAAATAATATAAGACTAGAGTTTTAAATATGAGAAGTGGTTCAACTATTTCTTGTTTTTTTTTATTTTATGTTATTTATATTTTTAATTTATTTATATTTTTATTATTTTTTTTTTTTTCATTTGTATATTAAAATTATCGCTTTTTTTTTACATCGTTTTTTTTTTCGTTTTTAACTTTTTTATTCAGAAGAAACCCATTCTTTTCTTTTTTTTGTGTTTTTTTTCTTTTTTTTTTTTTTTTTTTTTTTATTTTTTTTTTATTTTATTTTTTTTTTTTTTTTTGTTTTTTTTTTTTTTTTTTTTTATTTTTTTTTTTTTTTTATTTTTTTTGATTTTTTTTTTTTTTTTTTTTTGATCAATTTTTTTTTTTTTTTAGTTTTAAATTTTATTTTTTTGTGTGTTTTTCATTTTTTTTTTTTGTTTTTTTTTTTTTTTTTTATTTTTTTTTTTTTTTTTTTTTTTTTTTTTTTTTTTTTATTTTTTTTTTTTTTTTTTTTTTTTTTTTTTTATTTTTTTTTTTTTTTTTTTTTTTTTTTTTTTTTTTTTTTTTTTTTTTTTTTAAAATTTTGTTCGTTTTTTTTTTTTTTTTATTTTTTTTGTTTTTTTTTGTGTTTTTTTTTTTTTTTTTTTTTTTTTTTTTTTTGTTATCAAAATCACGGTGTTCCAAACTCATCACATTAAACGGAGATTACTGTAAATAGATTCCAAGTGATGCTACTTACTTAATTTCTACAAGCTTCAATGTATGAATCAACCGCCAGTGTATAAAATACTCGACAAACAATACATGCTTATTTTTCAGTATTTTGAAGTATTATTTCCTTATTTTAATAATTGCTTTATTATTTTGTAAATTAGGGCAAAATAATTGTTATTTTAAAATTATTTTATTTTTTATTCCTTTTTTTTTTGAGTTTTTTAATTGGTAGGGTATTAATTTTCAAAACACTACCTGTATGCAATTTCGTTGCCGCACTCTGCTGTTTTTAAGAAATGCGTACATAAGAATTTTAAAGAAACATAGAGCGCTGTTTCCATTAATGCCTAATTAGCTTAATAAAAACTCTTTGTTGCTAATTTTATAATGAATTTAAGTTATGAGAGGGGAAATTTTTCACGAAGTAAAGGCTGCAAATACCTATATGTTCTAAAACTGAAATTTCTTTTGAATTAATTTTTTTATATATAATACGCAACAACCATGGTTACATAATAATCAGAAGAAATTAAGGGTAACTAATTTTAATATGATCAAGGAGAAATTGAAGTTTGTTTTACCGTTCATTTTATAATGTAATGTTTTTAAAAGTAAAAGATAATAATTAATAATTTTTTTTTAAGAAATTCTTTTATTATTTTATAATTTTTATAATATGATGTAAAAAAAATATTTTTCCGTAGGTCTTTACAAAATTTTTCTAGAACATCCATTTATAATTTCCCATCACAAAATAGTTTGTTTTAAATGAAATAAGAAGCTTTATAGTTTGACTATATACTGTGAGAAATACCCAAACACTTATGACCCAAAAGGATCCATTTCTTAAATATATTTTTTTCATTTTTTTAAATTTATAATACTAAAAGATATAACATAGATTTATTCTATAATAGACAATTGAAATTAGATTTAAATAATATGCTATTCTATAAATTTATTAATATAAATAAATTATAAAATAAGAAAAATGATTTTCTTTTATTTTTTAACATTAAAAAATAATTATTTCTTATTTTATCAATAAATGAATTCTTATTATTTTTTAAATTATTTGTTATTTTAAAATTACATAATTATTTGAAAATGATATTTTTGAATAATTTAATAAATATTGAAATTTAAAAATATTGTATGAATTTTGAATGTGTTTTTTTTAAAAATACATAAGTTTTAAAGAAAATAATGTATTTAATAGTAATATTGTTGCAATTTTTTAAGAATTTAATTGAAAGAAATTTTCAGAAGTAAATGCAAATATATAATTTAAAATATTTGAAATAATTTTTTTAATATAATACATGCAAAACCTGGTTACATAAAAAAATAAAAATATTAAATATGATAAGGAAAATTTGAAGTTTTTTAATTTTTAAAACCTAATGATGTGTCAGTAAAAAAGAAAAAATTAATTTGAAATTTTCGAAATAACCATATTCAATTTAAGAAAATTAATACATTTATATATTTGATGTAATAATGAAAAAAAAATAATTTCTGTTTTACAAAAAGAAACAATATATCATAAAAATGAAATGAAAAAAGTCTTTAATGAATTACTGTGAAATCACCAACATTAGACATACTAGAAACAATATGTTTTTCTTAAAATTCTATTTACATTTTCTTAGCTAATGTTCAATTTAAAATAGTATAGATTTATTCTATCGAAGAGCCAAAACATTATTTTATATAGTTTAAATCTATGTTTTCTGTCATATTTTAAAAAGGCATCTTTGATTCTTTACACTGTTTCTAATATTTATAATATATATAAAAAATAATTTTGATATATTCTGTATATAAAATATTTTATATATTATTAAATATATTTGATATTAATATTATAATTTTTAATATATATATTATAAAAATATAATATATATATATATTATATATATAATATAATATATTATAATATTTTTATATAATATATTGTATATAAATTTATATAATATATATATAATTTATATAAATTATATTTTTATAATATATATATATTTGTATAATTATATATTTATATAATAATATATATTATAATATATATATAAATATAATATAATATTATATATTATAAATATATAAATTTACATATATTTTTTTACATATATATAATAAATATTATAAAATATATATTAAAATTGTAATATATTATTTTAATAAATTTATATAAATAATGGTTAAATAATATGTCATAAAAAAGAAAAAAACTGTTATAAAATAATTTGAAATTTCGTATTGTTTATCTCTTATATTCTCGGGAAAGACTGTAAGATGGTAATTAAAAAACATGGATATCATTGCATTCAATAAAATGAGACAGTTTCGTTTGTATGAGACAATGGACAATTGTCTTAGTTTTGATATTTTTCACCCTCACCAGCTATAGCTCAGCGTGGATGTTCTACTTTTGTCTAATGACTTTCTTACCATCGCACTGATACTTTGTACTTTTATTTTTGGTGGAAAAATTTTTGTTTAATTTTTCATTTTAGCATAGAACGATCCTGTAGATTCTAGATGGATCGTTATACAAACCACTCTTTTTTCAATATTTAAATCGTTATGAAAGCATTTCTGTCACTGGATTTCTATGGGAAACTGAATCTTCTTTCTGTCCTCTAAACCTACAACTTTGTCCTTCTGGTAGTGTATCATTCTGTATAATATATATAATATATATATTATATATATATATATATATATATTATAAATACATATTTTTTTAAATATATTATATATATTTATAATATAAATATATACTTATATAAATTTTTTAAAAAATATAAAAAAATTTATAATTATATTATAAAAATTAAATATTTATATGATTTTATATATAATATCTTTAATATAATATATATATATATATATAATATATATATATATATATATATATATATATATATTATATATATATTATGTGTGTGTGTATGTGTGGTGTGTTGTGTGGTGGTGTGTGTGTGTGTGTTAAAATAGTAATATTTGTAAAAAAAAAGTACAATAAGTTTTTTTATCTTAAAAATCATTAATGCAGAGAGACTTAACTATATATTTTTCTTTATAATTTTATTTTTGACTTTTTTTTTTTTGTCTGTTAATGAAAATTTTTTAAGATAATTTTACGCAGAAGAATGAATACTTACTTTTGAAAAGAAATTTTAGTTTTTTCTTAGATCAATAAGACTTTCGATCTAAAATATAAGCAACTATTTTATTCCTTAGCTTTATTTAATTGTATAAATATTTTATCAAGCTTTTTTTCATGTTTTCATAGTTTTAATTTTTTTAAGATAATATAAAATTATTTTTTAAACAAAATTATCAGAAAGAAACAGAAATTTAGACAAGAATTTTGTAGATAGCATTAGAAAAATCATTCTGGTTATTAAATTATCTTAATTAAAACAAAGGTATTTTTAAATATATTAAAAAATTTAAATAAAGAATTATTATAAAAATATAATTTTTCATTTAAATTTTATAAATATATATAAAATATATATATAAATATATATATTATATATATAGAGGGTTTTTTGTTTGTATATTTTTTTTTTTTTTTTTAAATAGACAGATATTTATGTAAAAGATATAAAAAGAAATATTTAAAATTTTTAATAATTAAACTCATTAATGAGAAAATATATATTTTTATTTTTATAAACACTTTTAATGTGACTTTATTATTTTATAAAATTTCTAATTAAGTAGTAATTTTAATTTTTTTCAGTTTCAAAAGTTATCTTTCTCTAAAGGAACATAGTACTTTTTCCAGATTAAAATATATATTTTACTTTTCAAAATTTTCTTTAGATTTCCCTTTATCACCAGCTAATATATTTCTTTTGTTTTGAAAGAAAATTTTTAATGGATAATATGAAAACTTCAAAATATCATAATCCACTTACGCCTACTTTTTATATGTATAAAATTTCGTCCTGGCCATTTTATCGGTAATAAAAACTTCAAATACTTTTTTTAAATAAATATTTTGTATTCAAGAAATTAAAAATTTCAGTTTTCTTTCATTCTTTATTTTAATTTTAATTTCATTGAAGCGCGGAAACATAAAAAGAGCAGTTTGTAAAAAAAATGAAGTTTGAAAATTCAAGTGCTTTTTCTGTATTTTTCATATGGGGTATAAATTTCTTTTATTTAAAAAGAATTATTTCATGTAAAAAATAAATAGTTTTTATAAGTTTAAACTCTTTTTAGAG
This sequence comes from Pardosa pseudoannulata, assembly GCA_032207245.1. Lineage (NCBI taxonomy): Eukaryota > Metazoa > Arthropoda > Arachnida > Araneae > Lycosidae > Pardosa > Pardosa pseudoannulata. The sequence goes on from CM063508.1 coordinate 48,946,278, forward strand.
GGCATAAAAAATTATTTTTTTCATAGCAGACATTTTATTTTAAACTATTTTAAAAGTAGTATGTTAAATAAATATTTCTCATTTCGAAAGTTACTATTTATAGCACATTCTAAATTAAAATATTTTTTTTTTCTTAATTAAAAATTTACTTACAGATTTTTATTATTATCATTATCAGCATAATTTTTTTGTTTTAAAAAAATTTCATTAAGCTATAAAAAAGAATAATTCAAAGAAAATTTTATTTTATTAGACTAATAAACTTAATTTTATTTCTATAAAAACTTAACACTGTACATTTTCAAATAAATTTTCTGTAATTTACTTAAAGTCTAATACGTTTTCTTTCATTTTTTCAATTTACGATTTTATTATTAAAAGCAATTTAAAAAAATTTATTAATTTTATAACTTTCTTTACATTATTAACTTTGTTTATTATTTATAAAAATTTACTGGTTAACTAAATGAAGAGAAATTGGTGTTAATTTCTAGATTAAATAAAAAAGAAATTTTGCGGTGTAAGGAAGACAAAAATATTGAAAAAGAAATTGCTACTGAATTTATATTCTTCCATCTAAAGTACAAATTTTATTTTTCGTTTTACAATACTTTAAATATAATTCTATATAAAAATAATATATTATTTTTTTAAAAAAAAACTAAATTATACTTTATAACAATATTTTTTTTTCTAAATTGAATTTTTATTTTATTTTAGATCTTTTTCAGGTTCTTTTCTTGTTTTCTTCATAAACTAACTTATTTCTTTACATTTTTATTATTCCAAAAACTTTTGTGTATTAAAGTTTATACATTTACTTACATTTTTATGGCATTATTTAAAACTAGAAATTATCTATACTTAAATTACCTTATATAATTATTAACTTATATTACTATTAACTTAATTAATTATCTACAGTTAAATTAACTTATTAATTTACATTTTTAGGACTCCAAAAATTTTTTTGTGTATTAAATTTTATACATTTATTTACATTTTTATGGCATTATTTAAAACTAGAAATTATCTATACTTAAATTAACTTATATAATTATTAATTATATAACTATATAACTATATAAATATATAACTTATATAATTATTAACTTACATTACTATTAACTTAATTATCTATAGTTAAATTAACTCATTTCTTTGCATTTTTAGGACTCCAAAAATTTTTTTGTGTATTAAAGTTTAAACATTTATTTACATTTTTATGGTATTATTTAAAACTGGAAATTATCTATACTTAAATTAACTTATATAATTATTAACTATATAACTATATAACTATTTAACTTATATAATTATTAACTTACATTACTATTAACTTAATTAATTATCTATAGTTAAATTAACTCATTTCTTTGCATTTTTAGGATTCCAAAAATTTTTTTGTGTATTAAATTTTATACATTTACACATGCATATTTAAAACAGAAATATTATTTTAAATTAACTTATTTATTATTAACTATATAACTATATTATAAATATTTAAAATAATTATTAACTTATATTATTTTAACTTAATTAATTATCTATATAAACAACTTATTTCTTACATTTAGGATCAAAAATTTTTTGTGTATAAATTTCTCTTTTTTTTTTGATTATTTAAAATGGAAATATGAAAATTTTTTAAAAAAATTCACGATATTAAGAAATGATATGCACAATTGTCATTATTAAATTCGATACACCAAAATTATTTGAAAGTGTTACAAATTGTTTTTTGTTATTTTATAAATCACACATGCATACACAGTAATAGACTTTATTTTAAGATAAATAATAAACAGAAAGTGAAATTTCTGATACGTGAAGTAGGTATTAAATAAGTTTAAAATGTAAGCAATTCGTTTAAGCAGTAGTTTTTATGCTTTTAAACAATATAAATGGCCAGTTTGTTCAAATATAGGTATACCTTTTTTGTATAAATTTCTCCTTTTTTTGTTTGATTTGTTTAAATAATGTGTCATGGGGAACAAGAAAAATATTAGTTAAAATAGACACAATTGTTATTAAATTCACGAATTACAGAAATTTTTAAGTCTAGGTACTGGGGGTTGTTACCTATTGCAAATTAATTTGAACTATCAGTTGATCCACGGTTCATTAAAACTTCAGGGAAGTCGACAAAGAGCGAATATAGAAATTGGAACTTCAATCGTGAAAACAGTGAAAATTAGTTTAAAAGGGTGCAACAGATGAAATGACTTACAGATATGACAAGTTTTAAGACTATAGAGGGGTCGAAATTTTTCAATGATGTATTGAAATCTTTAAATTTGATTTCTGATAAACTGATTTACATTTTTATGTAAATGGTCGATCTAAGTACATCTTTCATATTCTACGAGATACATCCAATCTTTTGTTGCGTAGTTTATAAAGAGTTTTTTAAAAGTGAAAATTCACTGTAATCTAGATACTTTAGGGACAATCTCACCAAAGACTTTTAAGGACTAACTGCGATTAATCTCTTGTTTAATAGGAGAATTGCATCCCACCAATGGCTGGCGCTATGGGTTAATCGGGGTTAGCTGTTAACCCTTTAACTGATAGTGGTTTCGTAGCAAAACCACCTATTAAACATCTTTTTTTAAACTTTTTGGAGTACTTTGCTTTATCTCTTTATAATTATACAGCTATATATATCTATATATATAAGTCAATATGTAGAATATATTTTGCATAAAAAACTTTTTCGAGATATATATATATATATATATATATATATATATATATATATATATATATATATATATATATATATATATATATATATATATATATATATATATATATATATATATATATATATATATATATATATATATATATATATATATATATATATATATATATATATATATATATATATATATATATATATATATATATATATATACTTATTATATTTTTGATATTTTAAATATATAACAGGTGATAATTCTACGTTTAACCTATTTATATCATTTTCTATTGAAATACATGTATTTAAACTTTCTGTACTTGAGAAGTCAGATTCAATTTATCTTACTTATGACCTCAAATAAAAGTATCTATACAAACAACACTTTTAAGTTGTTAAGATGTTTATTTATTATGCATGTTTAAGGATTATCATTTATTGTTCTTCCAATAAAGTTAAACTTTTAAAAAGGCATAATGTTCAAGCTGTACAATGTTAGGGGTTATTCAAGTAAAGCACTTCTCAAATTCTAATTTGGTATTCTCTAAGGCAAACCCTTCTAAGGAATGTAAAGAAAATTTATATATTTTACATATACAAGGCTTATAGATAACATTTATAAACAAATTACATTAAATTCCCCTGAATTTATTTTGGTGACCTTTAAATGGTTAAACGACTTTAGTGAGACCAACCCTAAGTTGTTTAAACTTAATTCCGATTACATTTCTCAATTTGTTAAAATTAGAGTAAAAAAATTAGAAGTATGGATTATGTCCTTATCCTTATGGAATTTAAAGAAGTGAATATTGTTTGGATAAAGGAATGAAATTTCTTTTTAATTGTTAAAATGTATTTCTAATAGTGATGAGATAATTTTGTCATTTTTCTTTTTATCTTTTTCTCCTCTTTTATCGTAGTAAATTCAATTTTTCTTATTGTTTTCAGATAGGTAAATCCGCATATCCACATAAATTGTAACTATATATTTTCATTTTTTCCCTATCCAATATTGTTCATACAAAACTCTGCCATTAATCTCACGACGAGAAAAATGTTTCGATATTTGGGCGATATTCCATATTATCATGATTTTCTATTTTTATTAGCTTTATCTGATAATATAATTCTGTTCATGGTTCCTACAGAGGTATTTGAAGATGCTGTGTAAGAATCTCTTTCGGGGGAAAAGGTTTCTTTTCAAATATCGTCGACTATATATTTGATTATAGCTGTGTTGCCTTTTATAAATATGCATTTTTGCCTTTCCCCAGTGAAATGTAAACTTTAATATTCTTTTACTTTCTTATTATTTCACTTATTTAACTTTAAATTGTTCAACGTTAATATTGTCGACTATGTATTTGATAATAGGTGTACCTGCCTTTTTTAAATATACATTTTTGTCATTTCCCAGTGAAATTTAAAATTTAATGTTTATTTACTTTCTTATTATGTCACTTATTTAACGTTATATTGTTCAACGTTAATATTGTCTACTATATATTTGATAATAACTGTGCCTTCCTTTTTAAATATGCATTTTTGCCGTTTCCCAGTGAAATTTAAAATTTAATGTTCTATTAATTTCTTATTATGTCACTTATTTAAAGTTTAGATATATTAAAACCATATTTTTCACATCCTTTATTAATTATCGAATAAAGGTAATTTTGTTTTGCTTGGATAGAGCAAAAATATAACCTTCTGCTATTGTCCATTTTTCAATGGCACTTTAAAGCATAAAATATTTTTAATATTTCAAATGAAAATTAAATACTAATACAATTTGATACCAGTTGCGTTTTTATTTCAGCACTTAAATTTAAATTTAGGGAAAAATTTAAATTCATTACAAAAAAAAAATGGCTTGACCTTTCTGGACATTTGATTCTGTTATAGGAATGTAGTGTAAAATAAATTTTCCCTGAAACTTTTGCTGAAAACTTCTTTTTACTTACAAAATTTACGAACATTTCACTGAAATTACTTTTAGAGTTGTCGTTTAAAAAACCATTTTAATTGAAAAACTATTTAAAGATATTTAAAAATAGTACTATCAAGATAGCCACAAAACGTTTTCTGTAATGTGTTGTTTATATTAAGTATAAACACCACTTTAAAGAAACATAAGTTGTTTTGTTTATATTAATATGTCTTAACTCTTTGCAACAAGGGACTTTTTAAGTATTAGCAACATAAAACAGCTGATAAATTTAATAAAGAAAACATGATTTACTCTCATAAACTGTTTATTTTGGTAATAGTATACTGTCTAACAATAAGTATTTGGACAATTGTGATAGAAAAGAAAAACTAACTTTATTCAAAATCAATAGTTGGTAGAGATTCCACGAGAGACAATTACAGCGTGAACCCTCCGGGGCATACTTTCCACAAGTCTTTGCATTGCAGCTAGTGGTATTGTCTTTCACTCGGCTTGGAGTATACATACAAGTTCCTTCACCGATTTTGGACGGGTAGTGCACCCTTAATTCGGCGATCCAACTCGTTGGTCTGCCGACTCGGGGCAAATTCCGACAATCACCGCTCACCTTCTACTTCTTAATCCCATAGGCTACTGTCGATTTTGGGTACTTCAGATCGCTGGATATGTCCCTTGAGGATCAGCCACATTTGTGATACCCGATAATTATACCTTTATCGAAATCAGAGAGCTCCGAACTGTGCATCTTGCATGCGACTAATGCCGATGCTGTTACCTACACGATGTATACCGGCGGAGTCTGTGACGTACCTCATGACCGCTGATATCGTCATTTGAATAAGTGTCCAAATACTTATTGGTAGACAGTGTATAATATGTCAGATATAAAATTCATAATCATTTGAAGTCTTCCAAGAGGTTATTAAAAGTGTACAAAAAGCATTATATCTTTGACATCTTTACAGACATGTGACTGAAATTTTTATATAATTTACCTTCTCTTAGGCTACTGTAAAAAATACACTCTTCATTTTACTAAATATACTCATTTTTTGGGGGAAAACTACGGTAGTATTAGAATGGTTACTTAAGTGTAAATTGCTTACAACTAAAATGTGACATGACATAAGAAGAATAACATACTAAAAATAAATATCCTAAATATTCTAACCTAATATATCTATGATCTCTAAAATATTTCACCATTGGCAAGATAACATATTCATGACAACTACTCTTTCACTGGTTTTAAAGTACAAGGAAAGTACTCCTTTTATGTGCTTAAAAATGCCATGTTTACTGTTTTAAAATTATATGCGAAAAGAAAATTAAAATTTATGATACCTTTAGTCTCTTAATAATGGCTGAGAGATAAAGAGGAAAACAGAAAGCGAATTTTCATGTTTAGAGTAATTTAATTAAGATGCTTATTTTAAGCTATACCGAGATAAACATTGCGAAATGGCAAAAGGTATGTGGACTGTTTCGAAAATAAATCTATTAGTACTTATTTCATATTTAATTTGCGTAACTTATTTATGACGTGAATTAAAAGAGCAGAAGTAATTATTTATATATTACTTAACTAACATAATACAGTTTTGAAGTGTTATTTATAGGGGAGTCAATTTATTAAAGTTTTAATGAGAAAGAGATGTGTTATTTACTCGCGCCTAACGCGCATGCGTATGTGCTACATGTACCCTGTTACTTTATAAGGAAAAATCTGATGTGAATATTCCCTTACTTCTAAATGTAACAAATAAATTGTTAAATTATTCAGACTTTACTACGTATGAAGCGGTATCAGAATTACATACATTCTTTTTGAGCTTTAAAGTCAGTTTCGTTTCTCAAGATATTGGTGTTGTCTGAGTGTTAATTTTCGTTGTTTTGAGATATTTTGTTGTATATAAATTTCTTTCTAAACCGGAATCTTTCACAATTACAGTACTTGCCTTACTCTGTAGCAGGAACTTTTAAACTTTAAAAATTCAAAATTGTTCTCTGCAAATAATAGATTTAGGTATGTGTATTATGTATCCTATTCATTCTCATAAAGTTTATAATCACACATCAGTGCCTACTGTATTGTGTAATATGACTGAATATGAAGAAATTAGTATATTTATGTTAAATAAAAGATTCATTGAAAGGATATTACAGTATTTTTTTTAATCTTTTGTTTACAATCTGCTGAAGATTATAACCAAATATATAATCACAAAGTATTTTTAGTTATGTAGTTTTTATTTTTGTAATCCTTTGGCCGAGTTCGTACCTTGATGTTATAGCAACCAAAAGTATAAAACTTGGACCTTCTACCTCTAATTACCTTTCAGTTATACCAAAAAGCTTTAATATTCCTTAGATTGTAGTTTCTAGATATATAGGGTGGTGATTGCATCCATTCCAGAATTTGGACTTTCTACGGCTAATTATTCTTTATTTATGGCGAAAAGCTCTAATGTTTGTTACACTGAAGATTCTGGATATATAGAGTTCTGATTGCAGTAAACTCCAGAATTTGGACTTTCTACGGCTAATTATTTTTTGGATATTTCGAGAAACGTTAATACTCGTTACATTGAAGTTTCTCGATATAGAGCGTGCTGATTGAAATGAATGGCATAATTTGAACTGTCTATGGCTATATTTTAAAGTTATTCCCGGAAACGTTAATATTCGTCACAATGAAGAGTTTTGATATATAGAGTGCTGGTTGCAATTAATAAGAAGGTGAATAAATAGATCTTGATATTTTGATCTCTCCAAAATACAAAATTTGAACCTGCTATGACTAAAAGCTTTGAAGTTATGGCACAGACAGTAACGGAGTCCTCATAGTTCCAATTTTTGTATGCGACTGTACACATCTCATAATCCATTCTTGCCCTTTAAGATCTTATAATGGTTTATTCAGAGAGATATGTAAGGGTTTTAGCATTGAAGTTAAACCATCTGGTATAACAGAAAGGATATTTTTGAGTGCTAAGCGGGTCTTGTTGTTCTCTCATGGGGCTGAGAAACATATCTCACATCTTTAAACTGTTTTAATTTTGCATTACAATTGATCACATCTATCACACATTTTCTATTAAAAATGACACTATTTTCGTTTATCCATACCTTTTCATGAAAACGTATGAAAATTCCTGTCCAGATTTTTTCCTCAGTCGTGCATATCAATACTGCTATAATCTCGTTTTCTATAGCATAGCTTTTTGTCGTAAACAGTTATTTAGCATTTTGTTCCTACAGTTCTGTTGCTTATCATGTTGAAGTTAATTGGTGTTTATACATATGTCTAATATTATATGATATACAGTATTTTTGCCTTATAACAGTATAAATATGGGAAAACTTTTGTATTTGCAAGAGATTATTCTAAAACCTGCACGAATTTCACTTTTGTCTTATTACTTTTTGTGTTATAATTCTGACTCTGCTCTTCCACTCATTCTGACACATTATTTTATAAATCTGCCCATCAAGCTTTTCCTCTCTAGATAGAATATTTTTATTAGTATTTTTAATAACATGTTAATAGTTCCTTTATCCTGGTAACATGTTCTCTATTTAATTAAATGATCTTGCTGAAGCACATTTATTTGAATCGCTTAGGCTGCTTTAAAATTTATTTTTTAACAATTTCTTCTTTTCATTTATTGTATGATTAGCCCCCTTCCCCACTTTACAAATTCTACTCTAATTACTAGTTATGTGTTAATTATACACAGTTGTATGAATACAAAATACACCCTACAACAAAACTGATTAGAAGTACATGTCTGTTTGAAATTTGCCCCAAACGTATGCATGCAGTACTGCAAGATGCATAAAAATAAAATTTACTCCCGGTGAGAATCACTGATGTAAAACTCAATAAATATTTATTCTATAAATTTTGACACTGTAATATCTTCAGTAAAAGATCTTAAAGATATATTGTCCAGGTTTTTGTAAATATAATTATATTCATTAAAATAACTCAGTGGATTATTGCTACCATTTCGCCCCGTTTTTGTAAAGCAAGTTGACAACATTTTGACAAATATTTTTCTTTTCATTAGTCTCTCATCCTAATGGGACATAAAAAATGTTTTCAATTCCGTAGGTTGGGACTAAAGACATAGATTATAAATAAAAATATATGTCTCTAGTTTTATAATATTCAGACTATTAGAAAAAGCAGAATAATTTAAGAATTTCCTATGTGGTTTTCATGTATTACATTTACTCAACGTAAAATACATGTGATGCATGAAGTAAACGGGTCTTGATTAAACCCTAATACAACCCATATGAAGCATTAATTAAATCAGTGAACGAATTTATTTAACAAAAAGAAAATTAAATAAAACAAAGAAATGTTTTACCACTTCATTTGCAATTAGCGAATAAACATATTTTATATAAAAAAGCATTTAAATGCAAGGAAATAACGGTCCACTTCTGTTTTTAAGAATTCTGAATTATTTATTTAACAGATTTCAAATAAAGGTATAATACTTTACTGAAACTACAAGAAATTTAAGAAAACAATAAGAAGAGAGCTAAGTAAATTAAACAGACATTATTTAAATGAATAGGCACTTTTATAAGTAATCTTAATTAACGGAAACATTTATTATTTATTTAATGAAACAATCTTCTTCATGCTTTCTATTGCTTTATATTTTTAATTTAATTTTACACCAGAGATTTTTATCTTTTATAAGGATATTTATTCATTCTTCATTAAAGCATATATTTGCACACAAATCTTAATTTTATTTATAGTACCAGCATTTTACGCACACAGGTCACATTTAAGGGCATAAAATGATACTCAATTATTTTTTTATAAATAAATAAATATCACCGATCTAAGAACATATATTGTTAATGTTAAATAAAACAATTTAATGTTACATTTATAGGATACATAGTACATAAAATTCTTCTTAAATTTTAAAAAAATCAACATGATTGTAGAATTTTTCGAAGTAACTACTTTGATGTACCCCCTAAAATCGGTAATTTGGCGACTTTTTTTTTCTCGCCAAGCAAAATACCTGTTTTTGGCACCTTTTTTTTGCCAAGATAGATTCTCCCTAAATACAAATAATTAATACATAAAAAATTCGGAATCATTAAATAAAAAAAGAATACTTAAAAAATACAATAAATACATAAAAAATGCAAATAAATAACACTGAATAACATATGCAATTTACACAAAAATTTTAACATAAATACAATTGAAAATACGTGTCGGCAATCTAATAAGAAGAATTATTTATACAGAAATTTTGAATTCCTCCCAATTTACCCCAGCAGCAATTTCAATAAATTTATTGAACATTAGCCGGTAAACATGATTTACGAAACATGTACATCGCAAGGTAACGAAAATGAAGCGCAACTATCAATTTTCTGAATACTAAAAGATAAAAATAATTAATAGAAAAAAATATAATTGGAAAATACAACCAGATTTGCAGCAAAATACAGCAAGTCAGAAATCCGCTTGATCACTTCACAAAGAAATGGCGGTAAAACATATATGAAATCCAAAAATTGTTGCCACAAAACTTAAAAAAAAAACTCAAAAAATG
>CM063508.1:48961532-49009032 GCA_032207245.1 Pardosa pseudoannulata
CGTTACGTTTGTATGTATGTACATGGAAAATTTTAACTTAAAAACCCTAATTTTATATAATGCAGCATTCACTTAATACAATTTTACTAGTATCAACATATTATATGTTTGTAAGTGTATATATGGATATCATATATATAAAAGAAAATATGCTACTCAACGTTGGAGTTTTGCGTTTATTACTGTAGTTTTATCTACTTGTACACCTCACCTTTTAGATATAAATTGCCCTATATACGCATTAATTTAAATACAGAAAATATAAACCTTACTAATCTACAAAAATACAATATAAATATATAGACATATTCACAAGAAAATTTAAAGAATTATTTTTTAGAGTTGAAACTATTGTTTTTATTCTATTTTATTAAACAGAACGAGTAACTTGGATTCGAAATCATTCTAGCTGGAATCTAGTGTTAAAATATCTGTCCGTTTATTTAAATAATCATACCCAGTTTCAGGATGAACACATCAATTGACAGTGTTTGCAAATTGAGAAAAATATATTGCATGTAAAACGTTTTATGACATTAAAACATAAAACAAAAAAATGGGATTTTTAGATTTTAAAATAGGGATATACTCTAAAAAGCCATTTTCTGTAAATGACATAACTCTTTAACTGAAAATATTTTATGCCTTCTCCCTTATTCAAAGTAATGAAATGTTGATATATTTAGTCAGATTCTGTCACTTTGCAGGAACTTTGTAACTTTACTTTCTTTTATTTTTCAACACTTTTCTTTTATCATTCTAGAAATTAATGCAAATAATTCAAATTTACTTGGGTGACGAGTCGTCTTTTATTAATTAGTTCTGTTACAAATTTATCCTCCTCTCATGAAACTGTTTCATATGCCCCAATTGCGTTTTTACTACCACTTTCTGAATTCTAGCATACATTCCTTTTCAACCCTTCATCAGAGTCCTTAAATTGATTTCTTTGACACCAACTTCGAATATACATAAAGATAAAATGGTGCCAAACCACTCCCCAGTATCGACTGAGTTCTTCATGGATATATCTTTTATCGGGCAACTCGATTTACGTTTCGGTTTCGCTGTCTTCGAGGTCATAAATTCCTTTCAAAACCTCCTTCGCAACAAACGTTTTCAATAAACGCGGATTTTTCTTTTCTTTGCGTGAGGACAGCCTATAAAAAACTCTTCGCTTTCTATTACAGCAATTTCGCACTACGGTTGTATAATACATTCAATATTTTGCAACAAGATGCTTTTACCTTCGCTTAATTTTTGCTCCATGGTTCTTTGTTAGGACTGGAAGCGTGGGTTAAGATTTTAGTCAAGATTTAAGTCCAGAAATATCTCATAATGTCTAAAACATTTTTTGAAGCTTCAAAGATTCATTTATTTAATTTATACCTGTATTTATTCCTTTTCATCTTTCTCTCTGAATATACAGAGTGATTATTTTTAAATTGATGCTATTTAGAATCAACTGTAGCTACATGGTACTGAAATTGATATTTTTGAATAAAGTTTTTTATCCTGCTTTCTATGGTATCATTGGTCTGCATACAAAGTTTCATTCTCTTAACGATTGTTAAATCGAAATCTAAATGTCTCTGAATTGTCTCAGTTTAAAAAAATACCATATACACACATGAACACATACACACTTATACATATACAGGTGTGTGGAAATGTGTATGCATGTGTATGTGTGTCGAAGTATATGAGTATATATATGTATATATATATATATATATATATATATATATATATATATATATATATATATATATATATATATATATATATATATATATATATATATATATATATATATATATATATATATATATATATATACATACATATTCATACATGCTTATGGATATATGTATTTATGTCATTATGTATATAAACACAAAGAATAAATGACCAAAATGGAATACAGGAAAAATATTAACAATCATGAACAAGAATTATGAGCAATATAATGAAAAACCAGGAAAGGATACCAGTTCTAGGAGAAAAATGTCAAGATTTGCCTGATTGGGAAGAAGAGGAATCTTTATGCAAGACAGGTTAGGGTATAAAACTTTTGCATGCGTTTCTACTGATGTACTTTCCCACGATAGACATTACGTGCACACACAGCTGTGGAATAAATTTGTAAGACGAATATAGACGCAGGTGTGGACTTCGAGTTTTAATAGGGGACCATTGAGGATGAATTATACCTGATGAAGTGGCGCAATTGTAACCGTCAAACCAAGGCAGGGATGCAGATATGGGGGTAGTAGCTAGACAATAATGTGAATTTTCACCTAAGGGATCCCCCTGCACACCCGAAGAGTATGCAGATGTTGGAAAAATTTCATCAGCAAATGATTGGAAAAGAGCAAAAAAGGGGCGTTGAACCGAGGTGTAAAGTTGTGAAAGTAAGTTGGAAAAGGTGTCAAAGTCGGGAACCAGAGTTAACGGGTGCATCCAGATCCCGTGAGCAAGCATACGTCTGTAGTGAAGAGTTGTTGTATACTTCGAGTGCCCGTGAGTAAGCCAGAGAGCCCAGAACAGCAATATTTCCCGATTCCGCATCACACAAAGTGACGACCTTAACGCCGGTACCGACGTTCAGCCAGAATAGAGTCCATCCTTGCATCCCTTAGTATTCCTAGAGGTAAACACTTAATATATCCATGATTGTTGCCTGGGTCTCATATTTTTGAGTAAGGAATACCATTAAAAAAAGGAAAATTGTAATGTGTATTGATGAATATTAAAACAAAATAATAAATGTCATACATATATTAATCAAGAAAAATTGATGTAAATAATGTATATAATAAATGTTTTAGTTTATAAGGAATTTACTTTTAATTCTGTAGAATATATTTTACTGTGTTTCCCCTTTGAAGAACGAAAACTGGTGTATGTGTTGTAAATACTTTACAACAATGTTATGAGGTTTCATTCGATGTTTTCGACTGCACTAATGACGGCCTTTTTAGTTGAAAGTACTTTATTTGTGAAATTGTCTTACGAAAACAACGGGAATGCTTTTGCAGTTCGGGAATCTCTTCATAGAAAGAACCTACATCGTGGGCTAGAATCTACTAAAAATATCCGGGTCATGATCAAGAGATTTGAAGAGACGGGGAAAATTAGGACTTTTACCTGAAATAGGCTTTAAATCTGTGACGCCAGTATTTGTTTTTGTAACCGGTACTTGTAATATGTTCTTGTTTCTGTAAATTGAACTGTTTTCGTTTCTCCCTTACCTTTACTTAATGTGGTTCAATTACAAGGTGATCAGAGACTACTGAATAAATCTTAATATTTTTTCTGTATTCCGTTTTGGTTGATTATTGTACTAAAGTTCATGTTTTTTTAGAAAAGGCGCTCTCTGGTGGACATTTTAGAACTTATTTTTTATTAAATTTCGTGAACGCATCTTGTGTGCAGCTCATATCCAAAACTTCATTATAAACCATTTGCATTTTAGAATGCCGTTTATAAGGAAATTTTAATTATAACCACTAGGTACGTGCATAAGTTATTGAAAAATTAATTGATGATATGAAATATTTACCCTTTTTTTAAATGCCTTGAATTTGTTGACAACATCTCAATAATTTTTGTTACATGGGAAGCATGTATATTTTATAACCATGATGTTTTAGAATATCCCCCACAAAGAATATGGTTAACAATTGCTATAAAGTTTTTATATGAGATCCTCGTACACCTTAGTAATCGATATTTATGATGAAAGACAATAATAACATTTATTACATTTTTTATTTTCAGTTGAGTTGTATTAAAAATGAAAATATAAAAGTAAAATTATATATGCGGTTGGGCAACGGCAAGTATTTTAAAATGTATTGTATGACGAAACTCTTTTATTTTGTTCACAAGGAAAGTGGGGATAAAATTATTAAATTTAAGAAATAATCATGCTGTTTTTGATATTTAATGTTTCAATTTCATTTTATTGTTTGAATTAAACAATTTCATGTGGAATTTGAAACATTCTTTAGTTCAAGTTCTAAACCACTGAAAGATCTCTGAGTTATTGGTCAGCTGGAAATTCAAAGATGATAAAAAAATATTCAAACCTACAATAGTGCTTTTTCCAGCAGGTTTATATTTAACGTATGCTACATGTATTGAAAAATAAGCAATCTCATTTTAACAAGTTAATTTCAAACTTATATCTCCTAATATCTTTAATAAATTCATAGAAATAAATGACCTATCAAACTACAAAAATTATATTTCCAACAGATTAAGTTTAGAATACACTACACTGACAGAAATAAGTAAACCGAATAAGGCAATTTTATTTAAAAAATAATGCCTGTTATTTCACATGATTTATATTTTTTTAGAAACTTATGTATAATTTTTTGAAATTTTACTATAAATTAATGAGAAGGGAATCTAAGAGCTATAAACATAACATGCTGCTATGAAGTACAACATATTTAGCTAATACATCTATTTTGCAACTTACTTTCTGTTGGTAAAATATAAAGTCTTTTTCGCTCTTTTTACTACCCTCTTGTCTGGATATTTCACAGATTGGAGCGACATACTTTTGGATAATAAATACAGGTGATGCTGGGGAATAATGTTCTTTCTTCGATATTGACTATAGGAGAAAAAAATCTTTAACCAGAAACATAACTTACGGTCGACTTCAGAAAGTTTTTAATGTCTTCAAATAACTAAGAAAACTAGGGTGTTATGTATGACCTTTGAATCATCGGTTCTCGTAAACAACAGCTCATAAAACCTCAACATATTCTAGTGATTTAACTTTTTGCAAAATAACAGATGATGTGAAGTTTTGTAATAATAAAACGTAATTTCCATAAAGATGGAGGCAGTACTCGTTGTAACGAGATAAATGTTACTTAAAACAAAAATTTTTTTTCTCATAATACGAAAGATATTCTGATAGAATACCTTTAAGATCTGCTAACTTACAGAAAACACTATTCTTTCTTTTGCATAATGTGTCTATTCACGTAAAGAAGGCATCTATGCATACAAGCATACATTACACAAACACATATATAGTATATATATATAAATATATATATTTTTTTTATATAATATATATATATAAATATATATAAATATATATATATATATATATATATATATTATATATATATAATATATAAATATATATGTATATATATATACGTGTGTGTATGTTTGCATATATATATGTATATATATGTAAATATATATACATATATATGTGTAAAATATATATATGTATATATATATAAATACTATATATATATAAATAAATATATATATATATATATATAATTATAATATATATAATATATATATATATATATAATATATATATATATATATATATATATATATAAATATATATATATATATATATATATATATATATATATATATATATATATATATATATATATATATATATATTATATATATATATAAATATATATATTTAAATAAATTATATATATATATAATTTATTTAAATCTCTTATTAAATGAATTTTTTACAAAATGGAGCACAACTTTGGTAGATAATTATTTAATAAATGATAACATTTTAACTTGAATTTCACATATTGCATCGCATCTTGGTTTATGATTCGAAGTTGGAGAGAAAAAAAAATTATATATAAGAACTCACATCAAACAATCTGGTTCATACTAGGTAGATTGTAGTTATTGTTAATTTTTTTTAAATTATATATTTATTTTTTAAAACCTTGCATATATATTCATATGTAAAATTCCCTAAATATACATAGATTGTGTTTAGACAAAACATGCTAGATACCTAAAAAAAACTGTGATTTGCAGATTTAAATTGTTTGAAACTCCTTTTCCACTTGTGTCAAAAAAGTCTGATATTTTGACATGTTTAAAGAACTTAGCCATTGCCTGGTTTTTATTATTACTTTTAAAAACTATTATTTTATTATGATTATCAATTTATGAAACAATCTGTCTCTTACTCTCTCTCCCCCTACTTTTCCCCTCTCTGTTATATATATATAATATATATATATATATATATATATATATATATATATATATATATATATATATATATATATATATATATATATATATATATATATATACAGTATGTGCGTAGTTTTAATCAAACAGTATCGATAGCAAGAAATTTTACAATTCAGAAAATTCTTCCTGGAATAAAAATATACTGATCGTAAACTTCTATGCTTATCACCTGGATAAACATTTTTTCTAGATAAAGTTTGTTCTTAAGAAATTAAATGATACTCATATATCAGGTTCAATTTTATAATGATAATGAATATAACTGTTATAAAATTAAACCACACATTTTTTTGTTCTGAACGACGCAGTAAAATACAGTGTTTAAGAATGAATTGTATGACTCTGTTGAAATATAAGAGAACATTTTCAAATGTTTTTTATCCCTGATGTATTATTTATCTCGTAAGAATATATTTTTACATTTTAAAACAATAGAATTCTAAGGTATTAATGTATTGAAGGTATAGTATGCAAATTTGTTTCATAGCTTGACTTAGTTCCTATGTTAAGAAATTCTTCCTTAAATCTTAAAAATTCTTATTTTATCAACGTATTTATTTTCATCTACCTGTAAATATGATTTTATCTATATGTAAATTGCAAACCGCTCTTGTTATGCATGTCTTTCATTTAGAATAACGTTCTCGTATGGGAGAAAATAGAGAATGAAGAACATGTAACAGGGATAAAAACATACTTTCTGCTCATAACACATAAATCTTACAAGAATGGAAAATCTTTAAAGCTGTATATCCCACAAATCTCTGTTTCTTTATTTTTTGGGTGAGTGACACGTCATTCGTGAAGCTGAAGAGATGTGACATGTGTTTCAGTCGTAATGTCTGTTCCCGTTACAAATATAATTTCATTTTAAACATCATTTTATCTATGCCTTTTTCAACTAAACAAAATCTACCAATTAAAGTTGGCAATATATTAGCAGTTATCCTTTAGGTAGATATACGATTACATAATAGAGAAATATATTTTTTATCTTATTTATTCAATTTGTGTTTTGTTAGTATACATGGATTTTAGTAAATATATAAGCCTATTCATAAAATAGCTTCAGGATTTCAAAAGCCTAGTTTAAAAAAAATAAGAGGCATACATGGAAGCAGAATATTGCTTTAAATACAGAAACAATTAAAGCTTCAGTTTTAGTCATTACAGGTGTTTTACAAGGTGTGTCCTAAATGTAATGAGAAAATTTTTTCTGTTCATTTCTGGCAACTGGTCAAGGAAAACAGGTGTTTAAAATGTTTATTGGAATTTGAGTGAGGTATTCCAACAGTCTGAAAGTTACTCATAGTTTACATTACATGCCCAGTGTTTTAACAGTAATCCGTTGTCAGCACTGCTCGTTACGGTTAAAATACAGAGAGCTGTTTAGCTACTCCGCTGAATACAGTTTTCCGTAAATAAAACTTGCATATGTTAATGTAGGCTTACACAGATCAATTTTGCCCAAACTGCAAATCTGCAAGAGACACACTGTGTTTAGGAACAGCTAACATAATAGGAAGATGATCCATACATGGGACTACCATCGATTACGAAAACATGGAACGAGTGAGGAATGTTTTGAAATTCGACTGCTGATTAAATTTACATACAGTTTCACAATTTTCAATTGAGAATTTACAATTTTATCTGGAAGTGCTCAAGTGCTTAAAGAAATGGTTAAACCTCGTCCGATCACAGATTGTTGTTGACAACGCTCAGCACCACACGGCGTGATTTGTAAGTTATTATCTAAACCAAAAAGACATGACTATTCTTCTTCATTCATCAGAAAATCGTGACCTGGTCCACTGCGATTTTTTTATTTTTCCTTGCATAAGAAGGACAATAAAGAATGTCATTTTGACGCACTCCAAGATGTCTAAACCTTCGTATTCAAAAGTCCCCCGGCCCCCAAAACGGTTCGAACACGGCTACAATCATTAGCAACAATACTGAAATTATATTAATGCAAAAGGCACAAACTGTGAATATTATTAAATGTATTTTGTAAATATGATTATTTAATTTAAGTAGTTTTTGTCATTACATTTGAGACAGACTTTCTATGTGTGAACCCCTAATCACACGAACTGCATCACTGCGACAATGTAGTTCTTTTCCAAGCTCATTTACTTAACTTGGTACTATCAATTATTTTTATGGCCCGTAACAGTATGTAAATTTGGTAAGCTTGAGAACAAGAGCATCAGATATAAGCTATCTTAATCACCCAATCCAAATCCGCAAAATGAACTTTTGAATAAAAAATTTTCCATCTGGAATTAACTTCTGTTATTAAAACTAGAGGTTTCTGCAGATAAGCAAGGTTAATTTTACCAGGTATTATCTTAGTTTAATTACTAGAGCGTTTACTATAGCGTTTTGAAGAACTGGAGGGAATTATGAATATACCTGTATATTGTGTATAAAAAGCTTTGTTTTATAACTTATGTTAACTAATATATGATTATAATTTAAGAGAAAAAATTTTGATGTGAATAAATAGCAAACAAATAAATTATTCCCCATAGAAACATCTTCATCAAACTGGAAATGAACAAGTTTAATTGTAACAATATATTTTGGAAAACATGTTTCGCAAACTTATGCAGTTTAAAATATAAACAGACGAGATGTCTATTTCAGACAAAATGACTTGTATAATGTTTAAACACAGAAACATTAACCATTATATATATTCTCGCTCATTTCGTAACTTTTTCATATATTTTTAATCAATGCTATATATATTGCATTTCACATGTTTCCTTATCATACAACACATTTGCAATTTATTGTTCACGTACATGTTATTTTTCTAACATAAATTTATGATATTTTAAAAACATATTTTTTACTTTTCTGAACATATTAATCTTACAATAATGTGTAAATAATGTTACTATTTTTTTACAATATTTAAGTTGTCACGTTTACTCTTAAAGGGATTTTATCTCTTAAAGGGAGGATTGTAAAAAATGATAATAATTTATAGTTGACATGGTTGTGAAACAGTGAATCATTGTAAAAACTGTATTGTAAGATTTTGTTCTGTTTTTGGGGAGCGTTTCAAACGATTTAAACTTCAGTAGATTTACACAAAATTTCTTTTCAGACATTCAATCATGAGTTATAGATAATCTCAACAAAAATTAATATTTAAAATAACAAATTTTGTCATAATAAGGAAAATATCACATATAAAAAATAAAAATATTAAAATACTTAAATGAGTATTTTTTTTATTATTCAGTAAAATTTTGTTGGAATGAAATATTTCAAGCTGTTATCATAAAAATTAATCAAGTAAAGTAATCTGTATTTAAATAAAGTTTTAAATTAAAATAATATCACCGTATTTTTTCGTGAGAAAAGAACGTATCTCATTTGTCTTACATTTTTTATCAATCTGGGATTTGTATGAACATTCTAAACTTTCAGAAAAATAGTCTTCTATGATTGGATATTTGAAGAAATATTTCAGTCTTCAGTAATCCTATAAAATGATTTAAAAACTTCATAGTCTTTGAGGACAATAGCTACTTAAAGATTTTTAATAGCTATTTGTCTCACTTTTGTGCGAGTGTTAAACGCTCATTCTTCAAACAATTAAAACACATTTTTACACTAATTTTATAATACGAAATTATTTTCCTGAAATCGGACAAAATGATTAGAGAATTTGTGGTTTAATATAGGATTAGCCATTTACTTAATATTATCCAGCATCAGCATGTTTTGATATTTTAATTATATTATGAAAAAAAAAAGATAGTACTGCCACGTTTCTCGTTAAAAGAGTTAGCAACAAATGTATATTTTTTTTATTTTAAGTTACCAAATTCTACACAATATGACACTGAATTACATTTTAAGAAATACAAATTTTCTAGAGATAGAATGCATAGCTAGCTAAAGTAACGTATAAATGAAAAGAATAATGCAAGCAGTTCTTCCGATGCTCCGAAGCCAGCATCCTTCTCAAGCAAAGATAACTCAGTAGTTTTTAAAAAGTAGATTCAGAAAAGAGACAGAAAGCCAATGACTTAAACAGCCACGCATTTTGAACGATAGATAAGCTTACTGACCGTAATGAAAAAGGACACCGGACAAGTAGTGTTCCTAGGAACTTGTTAAGGAACGTTAGAACTTGTTAATATACAATGCCATTAACAGGCTATAACTGAAAAGATATATCTCATCCAAATCTTAATATTTTATCAGAAATTTTGACATTTTATATAATTCTTAAAATACTCTGGTAAATAAATTAACAACCTAAGGATGGGTCTTTATGAAAGGCATTTTTATAGCTATATTTAACTCTATTTCTCTTTCAAATTGGTTGCAAATATATACCTATATTTCTTGATAAAAACGTGGATAATATATAAAATCCAAATTCAGAAAGAATAACTTGCATATAGAAATAGAAAAATCAGCAAATAAAATTAGCAAGAAAATATAGAGTTGATAGTATGCATCCATCAATTAAAATAAATGAGACAGCATAAACTAGAAAATTGTAATGACTTTCCACATTTACTAGAAGAGTGATAGAGATCATTTTCAGAGAAAAAAAATAAAGAATAGTAAAAGTTTAAAAAAAGGTGCAAGTTAAATAGAATGAACTATATTAGTAACAGTTTACCTTTTGCATTATTAAATCAGGGTTAGTTACGACATTTTCTTGAATTGACTTTCACATCAGTTTCTGCTTGGATTAATTCTTTAGGTAGGAATATAAGGTTCCTTTTTTATATATACCAATAAGTTTTGTCTATTTAACTGTGTAGAAGAAGCTGGTTTAAGAAAAAAATAAATGTTTCATGTTTTATTTCTTTTGCATTACTGCTTCTTTATTATTACCATTTTATTACATTTTTATTTTTCACAAAGTTATTTATAGTTGATGTTCAGATTGATATGCTTTTGTGGTACTTAAAAGGGTTTTAAGTTATAAGTACAAGTTTCATAATAAGTGTAGGTCATACTGCAATCTGAATGCGAAAGTTATGTATTTTTAATTTACCTAGCTGTCTGTAATACATAAATAATTTTATTTTGAGAAAACCTATGAAACGTCCTGCTCTTATTTCGGAAAGAATAATTTTTGAGCTATTTACAAGAGATATTAGCTATCACTCATGCCAAGTGTGATTTCCAACGTAGTTCCTGTTTTTGAAGCGGTCATTAATAAAGGCTTAAAACTAAGCCTTTAAAAGGGGATTTTGATGACAAGTGATCTTCCTGGAAAACACTCAAATTGATCGCTCGTCATGACGGCTTCCGACGTTGACGATGATTCCCCTTTCGATTATATTTGTGCTTATCAAACGAAAGGGGATTAACTCGGGAATCGCTGTCGGTCTGCTAAACGCCATCGGGAAGCATATGTCACTCTTTAAAACGCTCTATTTTCAGACTGCCTGCTATTCTATGATAGGTGAAAGGTGGCATTGCGTTTGCTTGTATGGCAAACGAATCCGATTAAAATACTTGCAAACTAAATCCATATGAAACTTTGTATTAAATGTGATTGGGATTTTATTCAATCGTCCGTTTGAAATAATTTCAAAGTGAATCAGCTATTAATAGAAAGAGTATTAAATTATTCTAATTTTAAGTATAAAATAAAAGAAATGAAAATTATTTCCTAATAGAAAATTTTAGATTTCTTTACATAGGAAAAGTAAAAACTTCTGAAATAAATACATTAGCAAAGCTTTGAAAAGGCAGAATTTGTGGAAAACATTTTCAGAATGGTAATAAAACGTTAACTTTACTGTAATGTAATAGATTATATAAAATTATTACGCTCTAACAATTTTTTATTATTACTAAATTTTTTCATAATTCTAATGTATTTTCTATACTTTTTGTGAGAAGTACTGTACCTACAAATAATTATTTTTGGTCCTTAAAATGATCAGGTGTTGCACATTTTTATTAAATTTTTATTTATGTAATAGTTTATTGTGTCTGTTAGCATAATAAAATTAGTTTTACTTTTATTATAATACTTAATAATACTGTGTAAAGTGTTTAATTTTTTTAAAATATATATAATTTTGTAAATGCTAAAAAACCTATTTTGAATTACTTAGACAGTTTTTGATGTTTCTTTCCCCTTCCCTTAAATAAATTTTAGTTTTATTGTATACGTTATCCATATCGAAGCTGATAAGATACAATGAAAACAAGCCATGTTTTGCCAGCGAAAATTTGAGTTGTAGTCAGCATTCGTATTTGTTAACAAACATGCATTTTCTCTATAGGATACTAAAGCAAATCTGTTATTGTAATAATCTCTTTAATTTTGCAATAACTTTGAAACAAAAATATAATTTCTAATAAAAAATTCAGGCTTAACTATTAAATATACTATTTCTAGTTTTGTCAAATTCTTCAGAAACGTAAAATTTTTATTTGTTGTATATGGTGTCGTTATGGTATGGTATGTATATCGTTATCCATATCGAAGCTGATAAGATACAATGGAATCATGCTATGTTTTGCCAGCGAGAAGTTGAGTTGTAGTCAGGATTCGTATTTGTTTACAAACATGCACTTTATCTATAGGATACTGAAGCAAATCTTTTATTGTATTAATCTCTTTATTTTGCAATAACTTTGGAACAAAAATATAATTTCTAATAAAAAATCCAGGCTTAAGTATTCAATATACTATTTATAGTTTTATCAAATTCTGCAGAAAAGTAAAAGTTTTATTTGTTGCATATGGTGTACGAAAAGTCTAAAGTTTTCTATTAGGTTTCACTGTATGCAAGCATTTGACTTTTAAATAATCCGAATGCATTATATTCTAAAGATTTATCAGATTTAAAATTAAAGAATTTTTCACATTAACATAATGCACTTGTTAAACTAAATTGTGGTATCCGACAAACTCCATGGTTAACAGTTAGAAAAATTATTTCCGGATTAAATATTAATATAATTAATGAAAATAAGTTTTTTGGACGGATGTGGCAATACGGGCAGGAAAAATAAATAAAGCAGTTTGGTCCAACGTCACGAATTATAATGCTCTTCCCATTCACTTTCATGTGTACAATAGCCAATAGGCAAACAATGGACTGCTCTTTCGTTTGAAACTAATACCAGAACTGTCATAATTTACCCTGGAAGATGTTCCCTGCTGCGTAAATTACCTTATTATTTAAAACCTTCCTTGGTGATGTATTTATTATTCAACTAATTTACTTGTATCTTGAATCGGTTAATCCATGGATTTTAAGGATTTTATTAATTTGAGGGAGTGTAATCACTTCCTTTATATTTAGCATTTATTCTGTGTTAACATTTGTAAATAGTTTTCAACAGGTAATATACATAAACATAGAAATACGGGTGGATTCTACAACTTAAAAATATATTGAGTTCATTACTTGCTATTAAGTATCTAAACATCATTTTAAAGTCCAGTTGTAACGGCCCGGAATTCAGGCACGTGACAAAAACCGCGTGGCCCTTTTTTTCTCTCACGCTCCAACCGAGTTTTAGGTACTCACAGCTAGGGATGCGATGATGTTTTATATGATGTATGCGTCTTGTGTGATGTATACAGTGTTGTTTTGTGGTGAAAAGAAGAAATAAATGTGTTTTGTATTAAAATGGTGCTGTCCTTGCGTGTCGACCATTATACAGTAGTTATAGTTAAACAAATTTATTATTTTGTAAAAACGTAATATATTCTAATTATTTGACACATATAAGCAGATACACCAATATTGGTTTGACGTCAGAAAAGGGTACCCCCTGCAAGCTTGGCTGTAAAACTTTAAGCATAGTCACCTAACTTTATTTTGCTTATTTTGTCTTGTCTAAAGAATCAATATATACACATTGATTTATATTATTTTGGTATCCGGCCCTCTTTGTCATATCGTTTTGCTTAAATATGTTTAATTCTTATTTGTTATTAATTTTGTAAAATGAAACTCATTGGCTTCGGTGACAAATGACAATTTCACTGCAAATCCAAACCAGTTAGACTCGTATTCTATCATTTTCCTTTGGATGCCAATTTTTACTGATTTACGGTTCCATTTTGCAATTGTTCACTATTGTTATTTTTAAAATTGAAACTATTGGATTTAAAGGCTGTTGGAGGATTAATTGCCTCATTATTTCTGTGATTTGCGTCGAAGTCACAATTAAAAGTGATATTAGTTTATACGTTTGTGTTTTGTAAATATCGCTAGTAATTAGACTAAGGGGTACCGTAGTCTGAAATAACACCACATAAAAACATAAAATCATAAAGCAATAAATTTGTTTCTGCGGAACAGATGCATTATAGACGCCGGTCCCATCCGCCATGTTTTTTTTTTTTTTTTTTTTTTTTAAATCGCCAAATAAAAAACATGGCGGCCGTCACATTGCATATTTGAAAATCAATTAACAAAGCAAAACTAAAAAAAAATAATAAATAACAATTTACAGCATTATTAAAAGAAAATTAGCATGATAATTATCATTTTTTACGTTATTTTAAAAAATAACAGATTAGTAATATGATATATATCAACACAGCAAAAACGCAATATATATATATATATATATATATATATCATTTTAATAAGCACTAATATTATAAAAAATCTAACATAGGAGGGAGGATCACCCTTGTAATAAAAGAACTGTAAAATAAATTTAATAACAGTTGTAAATTGTAAAAGGGGAGATAGTATGCTCAACAGTATGTACTAAAGTCAGTGAAAACACACCAACCCAGCCATTGCCCCATAAAACCGCCAAAAAATCACCAAGTTTAGGGAAAAAAAGACACGGCGTCTATAATACACCTGTACCTTTTCTGCAATCTGATGTTTTTAATTATTTAATTATTTATCTTATTACATTGTACAATGTATCCTTAATTTTCAAACTCCATTTTAATTAAATGAAATTTAATTAATGAACAACATTTCTGACGTATCTTTAAAAAATTACGCATATGTGTAAGATAATTCTAGATAAATATTTATTAATATGTAGGACATTTTGAGCACTTTATCCAACCAGGAGATGTCGCATTTGTTTATTGCCAAAAGCAGCTAATCAAATAATTCGCTACTGATAAATTCAGTTCCGGTTAAACAGAGGTTATTAATTTCGATCATCAATGCCTAGAGCACGGATATACACGGTCCTAACAGAGCAAATATTTTCCCCAGAAAAAAAAACGGACTTTCAAGGGAAAAAGGAGTGCAAAGATCCCTTCGACTTCATTCCGGCATAAATATTGATAAGAGAAATATGCCAAGCGACAGGGGGATTACTGCGGGCTATTTCTTTAAATGATAACTGAATTCGTGGCTGCATTGGGGACGAAATAAATTTGGGACAGACGTGGAGGAGAAAAAATGGCTGTGTATTGATGTTGACTTCCGGCAGGTGGCAACATGGAACAGATAGGATATTTTGCTCTGGTCTGGCTAAGCCAGAAATATCAGTGCTTGCATTAGAATATATATGTTCATGCCTCTCTGGTGCTTTAGATTTAGAATATATTCACTGAAGTTTTCTTGAAATATTTATTCAAACGCGGTCGAAGCATGAACGGCATTTTGTGTTCTTAAGTTACGCTATTATATAAAAATACGTTGCGCTACTACATGTTTCTTTGTTTATATACTCTAGTGTTCGGTTCTGCTATACAAATGCTAGAACTTGAAAATAAAGACTACGAGTATCATTTTATACACTGAAGAAAATTTCTTTTAACCACTCACCAGTTTTGTCAATATTTCACACTGTAATGTGTTTTTTCCGGAGCGAGATTTGACCTTATATGGTGTGGGCATAATACTTTAAATGTGCTTTTCATCATCAGGTTTTCTTTATTTTATGTTAATTTTTCATTCAGAGTTGGTATTACTAATCAAAAATTATGTTAATTTAATTTTGGGACCATTAACCTTTTTTAACTATTATTTTGTCCATACATTCAAAACTTTCTTACACTTTATTTATAGTCTCTCTCTCACTCTCTCTGTCTACACACACATACACACACACACACACACACACACACACACACACACACACACACACACACACACACACACATATATATATATATATATATATATATATATATATATATATATATATATATATATATATATATATATATGTCAAGTTTGGAAATGGGGTTTTAAAAATTGAGGGAGTTATAGTTAAAAATAAATGGACCTATATGAAGATCACATAAGAGGTGAAAGATGTGTATCACCCTCGGGCTAATGTGCACAACGAAAACAAGTTAATTGCGGAAAAACAGCAAAAAGAAAAGGTTTAAGCAAGTAAATGTTTGGCGCATTTTGAGTCTGAAGCTGGGCTTGGCAACACCCTCTCAATAGTGGACGATGTAATTGAACAAAGGAGTATGTTTAACGGTGTAACCATAGCTTAACGAAAGATCTGAGTTTGATAAAGTATCTTTGAAAAAGAAAAAGACTTACAATTAGTTGCCTAAATTACGGACCCTGATACGTATATATATATATATATATATATATATATATATATATATATATATATATATATATATATATATATATATATATATATATATATATATATATATATATATATATATATATATATATATATATATATATATATATATATATATATATATACATATATATATATATATATATATATAATATATATACATACATATATATATATATGTATATATATATATATATATATATATATATATATATATATATATATATATATATATATATATATATATATATATATATATATATATATATATATATATATATATATATATATATATATATATATATATATATATAGAGAGAGAGAGAGAGAGAGAGAGAGAGAGAGAGAGAGAGAGAGAGAGAGGGAGAGAGAGAGAGAGAGAGATAGATATACATCTTTAGTGCTGCGCTGCAAGCAAGACCCTATGCATCTCTATATCGTCGTTGTCTCTATTTTGAGAAATTTGAATTAATTATGCAGTTGTGATTATGTGAACTAGGAAAAATCAACAGACATCCACGTGTAAGGATGTATATTTTCATTTATATCTCTTTATATACCCTTTAATTATCAACAAGTAGCCAAACTTCGTGACTAAATTCTTTCAATAAATTTTAAAACGATGATTAAAGGAGTTTATTTTCTTATGTGATATATTTTACATAACATATTTGTTCATGTAATTATCACAAAATATTTTACTGATTGACATTTGTTTAAGTTAGTATGCAGTCGTAATTGTAGTAAACTTCTAATTTCAAATCAAAGAAATGTAATTTATTTCATTATAAATCGTTATAAAATTTCTATTTTGAGATTTGGTTTTTTATCTACCTCTATTAAACTAAACAAACTTTAGGTAATTTTAATAAGTTGAACGGTTATTTCACCTATACAGGACAACTGTTAATGTGATCATTTCTTATTAATAACGCAATTACTGAAGTATTAAAGACAAGTACACGATTTTCTAATGCTGGAAAGCAAATTAAGACTAAATAAATAAAATTAAATTCTACTTTCCTAAGATAACTTATTTTTAGGTAGATACTTTACTATTGTATAACAGGAACAATTTTTCTATTTGTCCAGGATAACCGAAAAACAAACCACTGAATCAAATTCAAACATATTTTTCTTGCTTTAACTGAGTATACCATGTAGTGAATTACAACATAAAACATTTGATTTAAAGAAATTTAAGTCTCATTTAAAGAAATTTAAATTTCCATTAAAAGCATCGTAAATATCAAGTTATTGATCTACGATGAGAACAGATTTTTTTCTACTACTGGAATCGTGTCGCAGTACAGTAGTACCGCTACAAACAAACCAATAAGCCAATCTACTTCTTGTATTATCTGCATATATGTAGTGACTAAATAAGTAGGTAATAAGTGGTAAAATAAAGATTGTTTTTATAAAAAAAAATTTATGTTATTCAAATCCAGCAAGCAATACAGGCACATATACATTTTTCCAATATATGACTGGTAAGCTGTTACCCATTTAGCACCACCCGGAGAGCACTATAGCATGAGTAATGCTACGGACGCGAGCAACATTACTCCAACTAGTTATTCCTTATTTGGAAGCAAGGAACAAGCAAAAGGCCCTGCAAAACCCAGAGGTATCGTTTGATGGCTTGGAGGTCATTGTCATCAGGAACATATTTTAGGTTCCCCAGTCACTACTAATGAACATATGTAGAACATATGATAGTTCATGATAGCTGTAAAATTTCAATAAGGTAGAAAATTAAGATATTTGAAAGTCTTAAAAAATTATAATATTATATATGTACAATATTTACATATTTTATTTATATGTATTACGTATGTGGCATCACCGTGGCTGGCACCAGAAATGCAAATTTCTGCGTGTGGCCACGCCCGTTTTCCGCAGCCGTATAAGCTTTAAATACCGGAGCAGAGTCCTCAAGGAGCGAAGCGTTTGCACGTTCCAGCAGTTTTCCCTCCGAAGGCGAGCACTTTCGACTCTCCGGCAGTTCACTCGATCAACAGCAGGAGCTTCCCACCTTTAACGCTAGGTACTAATCTAAACCTTCTGTAACGTTGTACAGCCTTTATTTTTTATGTTTTTGCGGTTTAAATAAACCTCCTCTTAAGTTGGAAGAATCAGCGTGGATTTATTCCTTCATTTTTTATGGAGTCAAGAGGGAGCAGTAACCAGTCGCCATACCTTCATTGGTGCCTTCCCTTCACGTATATATGTTATTTTCTCAAAATATTTTTTTTGTGCTGGGATGCTTTGAAACCGAAACCTTATATAAATTTTTAGTGAAATATAATTTTCATGTGGGAGAACCATGCATACTTAGATAAAAGGCTGGAAGCACAGCGACTAGTAACTGATAAAATGCCAAAGTTTTATCGCTTCAGAAATTAGATTTGCTGAGATAGTTAAAAGTACCATAATATTTTGCACAGAAATTTTGTATACAATTTATTACTAAATAATACATTCCTACAATTTACTCATAAATTTAACTAGAATATTTTTTAATAGAATCTTGTTTAAATCAAGTAATTTAACTATAACAATCAACAATTACAAGATTCATCTTATACACAAGAAACTTTAGACCAGTTGTAATTTTTATGACTGCCTAACCGTCTTCCTGCGATAGAAAAGCGTCCATTTGTCTTTAAAATATCATTTCTTGCCTCACTAGAAGATACATTAAAGTTAACCCTGTATGTATGTATATAGGAACAGAATATTGTATTTAAGCCATTTAATATGGAAAGTGGGCATTTGTTTCTCTCTGTTAAAAGAACTGGCACACACATCACTCATGGAGATGAACTGTTGCAAAAAAGATATCTAGGCAGTTAGCTACTCAATGTTTCTCGATCTTATGTTACGTGTTTGGCAAGGCAATCTTAAGTATCTCGAACGTCTACTCAATTCGGGCCAACCAGTAATTTCTGATCTAATTAGTCCTCAATTAATAAAAACTGACTGTAGAACTAAAGTTAAATCAAAAGAAAAAACCAAACAGATGTACTGAAATCTTAAATTCAAAGATATATTCTTTCTCACCCTTCGAAAATCCGTAGAAATCAGGAAAGACAATCATAAAAAAAGTTATTTCAGATAATGTGGTTCAAGTAACGATTTTCATTATGATATCTTAACGTGTACCTTATTTTTCGTAGTATTTTTTATCACCAGGTTCTATTTATTATAGTTTGACGTCTCATTTCCAGAACTCCGCGTCTAGCCATTTGCTATCTCCATTTCTGACTTTTCGTGAATTAGTTGTCATCATATTCGGATCAATAACGAGCGTTACAAAAGAAAAGCATTAAATAAAATGGCCGTACTAAAGTCATCTGCTCACGTGTAGCTAATAAATATCCTTCTTCCCCTTCATGGTCACAAAGTGCGGTTTTTTTTCCATGCCATAAAAATGGACTTTCATTTCTCTATAAAAGAACGTTAGTTTAAGTAAAGAAAGTTTGCAATAAAAGATCTATCCAGTCTCTCGCGAAGTTTGGCGGAAGTAATTTTCCCGTATTTCCTTTTTATATTAGCGATGAACTAATTGTTTTTCTTCTAATTCTTTTGGTTTTAATCCTAATAAAACTGTGAATATATTGGAGTATTATTTTATCTAGTTCTATATTTAACACGTATTACATTATGCGTAGTATAGCTATATTCTTACGTTTTGTTATTGTGATTGCGTCTTTATGAAAGACGTGATATTTTACAACTTTAAGTATGGATACGGTTTAATAATGTTAATACATACAACTAACTGAAATGATATCAGAAAAGTTTAGGATATAACTTATTTGTTAAATAAAATTTGTAAATTATTGAGGTAGTATATTGTTTTAAAAATTATTAATTATTTATTTTTAAAATTAATTAATTAATTGAAAGTAATAATTATTTATTAGAAAAATTATTAATTAATTAAAAATATTAATTAATCATTTTAAAAATATTAATTGATCATTTAAAAAAATATTAATTAAATAATTATTAATAATTTATTTTTTAAAGGATCTATCCAGTCTCTCTCGAAGTTTAGCTGAAATAATTTTCCCGTATTTCCTTTTTATATTAGGGAGGAACTAATTTTTTTTTCTTCTAATTCTCTTGATTTTAATCCTAATAAAACTGTGAATATATTGGGGTATTCTTTTATCTATTTCTATATTTAACACATTAATGCGTAGTATAGCTGTATTCTTAAGTTTTGTTATTGTGATTGTGTCTTTATGACATGATATTTTACAACATAATATATGGATGTGGTTTAATAATGTTAATATATACAACTAATTACTGAAATGATATCACTAAAGTTTAGGATATAACTTTTATGTAATATAAAATTTGCAAATTATTGCGGTAGTATATTGTTTTAAAAATTATTCATTATTTATTTTAAAAATTTATTAATTAATTGAAAGTATTAATTATTTATTAGAAAAATTATTCATTAATTAAAAATATTAATTAATCATTTAAAAATATTAATTGATCATTTTTAAAAAAAAAATATTAATTAATTAAAAATATTATTTATTTAAAAAAATATTAATTAAATAATTATTATTTATTTATTCTTTAAAGGATCTATCCAGTCTCTCGCGAAGTTTGGCTGAAGTAATTTTCCCGTATTTCCTTTTTATATTAGGGAGGAACTAATTGTTTTTCTTCCAATTCTCTTGATTTTAATTCTAATAAAATTGTAAATATATTGGAGTTTTCTTTTATCTATTTCTATATTTAACACATTTATGCGTATTATAACTGCTTTCTTATGTTTTGTTATTATGATTGTGTTTTTATAAAAAGGTGATATTTTATAATTTTATATAGGGATATGTTTTAACAATGTTTATATATACAACTAATAACTAAAAGGATATCAGAAAAGTTTAGGACATAACTTATATGTAATATAAAATTTGCAATGTATTGCGGTAGTATATTGTTTTAAAAATTATTAATCATTTATTTTTAAAATTTATTAATTAAATGAAATATTAATTATTTCTTTAAAAAATAAATAAATTGAAATTATTAATTAATTAATTATCTTAAAATGTTTTAATGAATTTAAAATAATAATTGTTTATTTTTTAAAATTATTAATTAATTGAATAGTTAATTATTTATTTTTTATTTTACAAATTTAATAACTTTACTCACCAAACTAATATCAGGGGATGTACAGCTACAAAGGAAATAGTTTCATAGGGCGATTAACTTGTTGTTCATGCGTAGCCGACGAGAATGTGTAGTGATTTACCTATTGTATCCACACTATAAGTGTGGACCAGTGGCGTGCTGTAGGTTTTCATGTAGGGTGTGCAGAGAACATGGATTTTCCAATAAATCTTTAATTGAGACATCTGAGTTCTCCATTCTGAAACGGGTTAATTAGTATGCATATAAATTTAAAGATTACAATAATGAAAATATTTCCGTAGGGGTAGTCGAGTTATAACTATAAAAACAGCTAAACGTAGGAGAATTCTACTAGCTCTGAAGCAAAAATCATGTCTTTTGTTGTATAGCATCATATCGGCGTCGAAAAAGCAACGCTTCAGGCTTCCACGAAAAACGAAAATATGTTCAGCAAACGTAGCACCACATGGCGCCGCCGCTGCGGTGCCGACAAACCGAATGTCTATTCCACGTGCAGAGAATTTCGCTGCATGCTGGCACAATAGAACGAACTGTTTCTTATTCGGTCAGTGGATTAAATTATATTTATTAATTGTTTTTAACATTTGAAAATCATATATTCTGCGAAAAACATCTTGACAATTTTTAAAAACAAAACCAGGGATATGGAGTTACAGATATAACTTATATACTGTCTGTAAGACACAATGAATGTTAAAATTTATACTGTTCTGTTAAAATTCGTTTCTTTAAAACAAAACAACATTGATTTTCAGCTAATTATTTCAATAAATAGAATACATCCCCGAAATTAATTTATCACACTAAAACATTTCCCTTTATATTGATGAAATACTTCTTTTATATTTTCATGAAAACAAAATATTACAATACATAAATTTAAACATGAACCATCGGCAAAATCGTATGACCAGTTAATGAGTTAAAAAACCAAAAGCGCTTCAGCACGTAAGTCCCTACTCTAATACAACGCTTAATAAACCGTACCTTCGGATGATTCTGAATGCCAATTGCAGGAAAAATAGCTGCACTTGCCTCAGTGTCATAGTATGCTGTTCTTCTCCAATAGCCCATACATATAAACCGTGATTTTCAATTTAGTGCGCAGTGCGTACACATCAGAACTTCCTATGTTCGTTTGCGCGCTACGTGGTGCAGCACCTAGTAACGCACGCACTGCGGGAATACAAGTAAGCAAATCAACATAATATCTGAATATATTATAGATAATATTTATTATATACCATATAAAGATAGGTAGACATAGGTGCAGAAAATTATTGTCCCTCATAATCTTGCCAGGGTGTGCTGTGCACACCCTGCACATATGGACCGCACGCCACTGGTGTTGACTTTGATTCTCCAGTATAACTTTGATGTATTTGTGCTGTCTCCTCATAGGTGTCATACTTAGCATCTTGTTTATAGATGCATCCATAATAAATGATTGATAAAATTTGTGGCTTTGTAACATACACTGTAATTAAAGGGAAGAAGTTAAATGTATACACATGTACATATGGTAGAAAATATCCATTAATTTTCTGAAATTAATTTAAATTTCTGGTAATCAATTACGAGATAGGAAGTTACCATTTTAATAAGAGCTAGCTTAGATCTGAAGCCACATATGAGGTTTAAATTTATAAGATGTGTTACTGAGGATAAAAATTACAAAAAAATTATTTTTAACTATAAATACTACTTAAATTTAAGCCTGATATAAGATTAGGTAAGCCAGAAGGTTAAACGAGTCTGTTATCCTAATAAAATGCATGTTTGTAGCACTCTTCATTCTATTTCATTTAGTAAGCCTACTCTATTTATTTGAATACGCTTCTGATTATTCAAATTATTGTCCTTAGTATATTAACCAAATAACTCTCATTGCTGCATAAGATTTGTATTAGTTTACAAACTTAGGAAATGACTTATTCAATCTTAGTGAATGTATAAGATTATAAAGCATAAAAGAAGCAATATTTAATGCATAAATAATTTCAAAGCTAATTTATATTAAAAAGCCTATTAAATAGTAATATAATTTGATATCAGAAATTTTAAAAGCCCATTTAGTTAGTCCACGTGAAATTGCTTTAGAGGAACTCAATTTCATTGTCAAACTTCGTGACATTATTTGGAAATACCTCATTTCTACGCGAAACTGCAATGTCAGTCATATAATATGTATATGCGTATTTGAATGCTTTATGGAATGCAAAGGAATGATTTGCATTTCCAGCTTCATCTGGTAATGTAGTCCTTTATGGCTAGTATTCGACCGTAGTGTTTCAAAAACAATAAATATATGAAAAAGAAAGTAAAAGTTAAAAGGGATGCACTGCGTAAAGAAAAGTTCATACTAGGCATATAAAGTTTAAAACTTTAAAAAGTGTTGTTAAAATTTCTAATTGTGTTCTAATTATGATATCTAATTGTGTTTTATATTTTGTGCTACAAAGTGATTAATAATGATCCCAAAACTGATATTTTAATAAAGAAATATACTGTATAGAATCTAATATCAATGAACTATTAAGAGAAGTTTAACCCAATGTTAGTCCCGTTTATTTTTAAAAAGCTGGTGCTCGTGTATTAGTGTTTTGGTCGAAATAGCAGATTCAACATTTTCATTTAGTTTCCTAAAGTTGTAATTCCAATGAAGCCATTACAATTATCTTCCTGAGATGTATATACTGAATAAATTTGAAGAAAATGAAAAGAGACTTTATCTAAAATTGAGTAGAAACTAATTGCACCTTGGTTAAAAACACCAATTTCCAAAATAAAATACAATAAAATGCTGCAAATGAGTGACTTGTAACTGTGCTGAATAATAAGTAAAATATTTAAGGCCACTTATAAGTCTCCTAATTATAAATTTAAGGAATGATGGGTTATTGCTAGAATTTTTTATCAGAAAGAAATAATATAGTGACCTGAATTGAAATAGTTATTGATAACCTTTAGAATCTAAACCATAACTAATAGCGGAAAGGTATTTCAAAATTGTACTTTCTCTTTATTATGTAGTTTTACTTATTCACTCCTCCCAGCCATTAAAGATACTTATATGAATCCCCAATTTTTACTTAATAGGATACAAAAGGAAATTATTTTCAATATAATATATTTTTTTATATTTAATTATTTATATAATGCGTGAACAAAGAAGTTTACTTGTCACACTTAGAATTCATTATGGTAGCTCAGTTACCAAAAGAAACAATCTCATAACAGGAGTGTTGTGGTTTCGGAGCTCGAGGCAGCCTAAAGCATGCCGTTAATGGTGACTGGGGATGTGAAATATACTAGTGGTCACAATGTCCTCGTTCTCAAACGACAGGTCTGAAGGTGTCAGACCAAGAATCGGAATCTTCAGCTTGGTTCCTACTTCTAAATTACGAGGACCCACTTGAGTTAAGATGTTCTTTCAACCTAGCGGTCCTCGTCAAACGAAAGAAGCATCCCTTTATTTGTGTGGCATTTAGCCCACGTACTTGGCTTGTCAAAGTGACATTGATAAAAACAAAAACTAATTACTTATGTTTTTGAGGACATAAAAAGCTGTATGCTAGGTACTTAATATATAAAATCTTGTATAGTAAAAACTAATACGTTCAATTTAATTAAAGGAATTTAAATAATAATAATGTTTAGTGGTCATTAGGTAAGATATACGACTACAGCAGAGTATGCAACAAGTTTTAGATTGCTGATTTATTGTTGTTATAATTTATTTGGAAACATCTGGAATGTAATGAATATTTATACAAAATAATTTCAAAAACATCTAAAGACTAAGATTAATTGTTAATACTTAACCATTGTAAAGTTGAAACTTTAACTTCAAATGAGAATCCCTTATATAATTACATCCTAAGTTATCTGTCCGTCTGTCCTCGAATTTATGAAGCGGTTGGACCTGGAATGGATAGAGGCATCCATGTTGTATTTTTGATACGTTAGGGTTAGCAAAATAAAAAGCGAGTTCGAAAACGTTCGAAATCCACCCCTTCCTTCACTTTTCGAGTGTTTAATGCCATTATTTCAAGCTCTGTTGTCCCCGGTTAAGAGCAGAACATTAAATTTATGAATTTATCACATAATAAATAGGTAAAAATAACATTATGACGCCATTCCTTTAACCATCTCATTGAATCATTTTTATTTTAAATTATTTAAATATCGTTGGCATTATTTTTATACTTTTTATCATTGAACTTAGATATGACGTCAATAATTTTTTGTTATATTTGGCTTAAATAATTGATTAGATGTATATGTGATATTTTGAAGTTTAATCATCGATTATTTTTTGTTGCAATGAAAATTTTATCGCTGGTATTAACAACAAATTCTTTTCGTAAAAGTCTAGGTGTCTATTGCGAGGTCTCATATCTAGCAACCGATTCGCTCAATTTTGGACTTCAATCATACATATACCACCAAATAATCCCTGTCAATATTAAATCCTCTGCTGTCCATCCTATCCCGTAATATGACAAGATATATTAAAGTTGGCAATTAACATACGGTTAGTAAATATAAACAAATTATTGTGCTTGTACTAGATAATTCTCAGCCAAAAAACAAACCATTTTTTTACCTGCCTCATTGGATACTTTACAATTTTAGAAAATTAAAAATTTGACTGATCCCGTCATATGACGGGTTATATGCTAGTAAAATATATTTATTGTAATCTCCTACAATTGCAAAACCCTATTTGTTTTACAAAAAACACTTTTTTCTCTTAAGTGGAAATTGTTTCATTTTTTTTCTTAGCGACATCGTTTGGGAATAAACTTTGTTGGTAAGGATAGAATTGAAGCATAACGCTTCATTAGAACAAACTAGAATGAAGACAATTGTATTGACATCATTTCTACATCTAATACAATACAAGAAAAAAAGTGTATTAATTGTAGATATTATGGCTAAAACGTTTGAATCAGAGAATGTATATTTCGAAATAATACCACTTAAAGTATTAACAAATTATTATGTGAAATAACAATGAGTAATTATAATTTTGTATGGTAACACCAGTTGCGCGGTTTTAATTAATAATCCCCAATATAATAATTCTCTAAGTTATATGTCCGTCTATCCACGCATTTATGAAGCGGTTGGGCCTGGAATGGATTCCCCGGCTAAGGTCAGGCGATTAAGTTTATCAATTTATTTTCATAATAAATAGGTAAAATTTACAATTTTTTCTAGCATTATGACGTCATTCCTTTAACCATCTCATATAATCATTTCTTATTTTAAATTATCTAAGTATTTCATGCATTATTTTCATACATTTTATCTCTGAACTTACATATTAAGCAGATAATTTTCTTTTATATTTGACTTAAATAATAGATTAAATGTATAAGTGATAATTTTAAATTTAATCATCGATTATGTTTTGTTGCAATTAAAATTTTGTTACCTGTATTGATAACAAATTATTTTCTTAAAAGTCTAGGAGTCTATTTCACTAACTAATAAATATCTAGAGCTTAATGTATTTATCTTTGGAAATTAAGAATTTTGTTTGTTTGTGTGTTTGTTTTTTATACATAACCACACGGTTTGACTAAATGAGTTCAGCGTGATTCACTGAACTTACATATTAAGCAAATAATTTTCTTTTATATTTGACTTAAAAAATAGATTAAATGTATAAGTGATAATTTTAAATTTAATCATCGATTATGTTTTGTTGCAATTAAAATTTTGTTACCTGTATTAACAACAAATTATTTTCTTAAAAGTCTAGGAGTCTATTTCACTAACTAATAAATATCTAGAGCTTAATGTATTTATCTTTGGAAATTAAGAATTTTGTTTGTTTGTGTGTTTGTTTTTTATACATAACCATACGGTTTGACTAAATGAGTTCAGCGTGATTCACTGAACTTACATATTAAGCAAATAATTTTCTTTTATATTTGACTTAAATAATAGATTAAATGTATAAGTGATAATTTTAAATTTAATCATCGATTACTTTTTGTTGCAATTAAAATTTTATCACCTGTATTGATAACAAATTATTTTCTTAAAAGTCTAGGAGTCTATTTCACTAACTAATAAATATCTAGAGCTTAATGTATTTATCTTTGGAAATTAAGAATTTTGTTTGTTTGTGTGTTTGTTTTTTATACATAACCACACGGTTTGACTAAATGAGTTCAGCGTGATTTCACTGAACTTACATATTAAGCAAATAATTTTCTTTTATATTTGACTTAAATAATAGATTAAATGTATAAGTGATAATTTTAAATTTAATCATCGATTATTTTTGTTGCAATTAAAATTTTGTCACCTGTATTAATAACAAAATATTTTCTTAAAAGTCTAGGAGTCTATTTCACTAACTAATAAATATCTAGAGCTTAATGTATTTATCTTTGGAAATTAAGAATTTTGTCTGTTTGTGTGTTTGTTTTTTATACATAACCACATGGTTTGACTAAATGAGTTCAGCGTGATTCTAAAATGCATTCACTATGTAGGAAGACTTTCGAGTAGTATGAAAATAAACAAATTATTGAGCATGTACCAGATAATTCTCAGCCAAAACACAAACCATTTTATTACCTACTAGGGTATTTTACAATGCTGGAAAATTAAAATCTTTATTGATCCCGTCATATGACGGGCTATAACACTAGTGTTTAATATAACCATGATTCAAAATTTTTACAGTTAAAGAGAAAAGATATTCAATTTTGGATCAATGAACGGATTTTTTCCAGTAAAAGCTTTCATGTGTAAGATAAAATTTAATTTTAAATCTGATTCAATTGCTTATTTTGTTTCAATGTGTAGTATGTAGACTTATAACAAATTTAACATAGCTTCCTAAATTGCTGTTCAAAAATTTCCTAACTGCGGCATTCAATGAATCAGATGAGAAAATGAAATCACTTATAAATATTTAAGAAAATTTAGCTTATAGAAATTTCCATGGAAGTTATTACGATTAAAATTTGATATTCATTTTGTCTAAAATAATCCGTTAATACACCTAGCTTCTTAACTTTGCTTTTATTTCCTTGATCTAATTATCACTTCTAATTCATTGAATTTTCCTGTGCATTTGTTCCTTTTTATGTTGGATGGGGAATTTATATTTCGTAATAGTTCAAGCAGTCTTGCTCTTTATCTTTATTTTTTCCATTTATGCATTTTATGACTACTTCTTATGTATATCGCATGATATTATCAGATTTTTTTTTAACTTATAATTTAAGAAATTTAATTTTGCATTTCCCATTAAACGGATAACAGATGTAATCTACTTTAAGATGAATATATTTTATTTCAATCTTATAAAACAGATTAAAATGCTTTTAAATCACAGTGGTATTATTTCTGTAGTTTATATAGTATTTCTATAGCAGGGCTGTATCCCAGTGTACGATAAGCTATTTTGGCGATTTTTTGGCGTATATTTGGCGCCATTTCTCTGGCGATACTTATTTTCTCCTTGTCAACTTCGTAAACTAAACTAACTTCGTGTACTAAACTAACTTCGTAAACTAATTTCGTAATTCGTAAACTAAACTAACTTCGTGTACTAAAGTAAGTGTTTATGCCTTTGTTGATTTTATGAAAATGTTTTTTCTCTTTCTAAAATTTTTGAAATTTATTGTTGTTTTGTTGTATTTTCTTGTTTTTGGTGACTATTTTTGGAGTACGACTCCATAGAGTTCACGCTGAGTTTCTAGGTCTAGCACGAAGATACATCAACCGCTCGCCATCGGAACATCTTCGGCGTCACGTTTTCCGATTTTGCGATTGCGAACGGTCGGAGTCCCGCTGCGTGTTAGGCTTAGGTACTTGGCGTATGTTTCGCCAATAGTCGCCAAAAACAAGATGGCGGACAAGGAGTGTACCGTTCACTGGGAATTAACCCTATAGCAGTATAAATTACTGCAATACATAGCTGATTAAGAAATCTTTTGATGAGATCTGAGTGTTTTGATTATTATTTAGTCAAAACTATTTTCAATATAAAATAAATTCTATTTCTAGACTCACCCTTTAATTATATAAACAGACCTTTACTGCAACCGTATATCCAACATCAAAATATTAAACCCATGTTTTTAACAAAAATGAAAGAAAAGTATCTGGAAATTAGTTTTGAGAAAGCATTAAACTTTTCTTGATCATACTAAAATAATAGTAACGATAGAAGCATAAATTATGAACTATGAAAATAAAATAATATAATTATTTTTTGCTAGAACAGTTATTAACATTTTTAAAAACACATTATTCTACATATTTATAGACTAAAAAACTACATTTACTATGATTGACTCTGTGCAAGTAAAATTTTGTTTAGGAAAATGTTAACAAATCATTGTGTATTTCTTGTTTTATGATGATCGAATGGTATTGTCTTTAGTATCGTTTTTCAAGTAAATGACATTTTCTTAGATTTAACACCTTAAAGTTATAAATAAAATTTTGCAAAATTTTCAATTTCTACAAGAAAAGTCTTAATTTTATGTCAAAGGTTTTTCAATTCAGATTAAATTCTCTTATACACAGTAGTCTGATCCATATTAGTGTTTGAATTATATCAATTTTCTGCCAAGTTAGCAGTTTTTATTCAGTTAAAGAGTTAAAAACATAATTTCTTAAATTTAAAAAACCGTGTTGATCCACACTGTACTTTCTGCATAGGAAAGATAACGATGAGCCTGACTCGACAATGGTGTACAATTTATTAAAGTTAAATGTATTTCAAGTACTATATACTTAAAGCATAATCCAGGAGTTTTCATTCAGTCAAATATCCCCTTTACATTTCTGAGGTTTTAGGATAATTCGTCAAGAAATTTTCAAGATGTAATCCGAAATATCTAAAATTGAAAATGTCCAACAACCTTTTAGTAGACCACGCACATAAAAACAAAAGTGATGACTGCGGCTATATCAATTTTTCTTTTACAAAATGTCTCTAACAGTTCTTTTAAATAGAGATCTTTTAACTATGTGTCTAAAAACAGGCTTATCTTAAATAACGATACGCTAACAGAATATCAAGATATAGAGAGGAATGCTAATGGTGTATTTAAAATACAAAAAAAAATAGTTTTAATAAATATAAAAATTACTTTTAGTAATTTTATGTGTTACCGTAATTATCTCATTCATTATGGAATGATGAATTTAAAAAAACACTTTTTAATTCTTGTTTAAAATTTTAAAGTCAATTGAGACAGATTAAAAAAAAAATATTTCATCCATTGCAAAGACCACTGTCATTTAGAAAAGTGTTACCACTTTTTGATGCCATCAAAATAAAAATCAACTAGACGATTTTCCAGAGAATAATTGCTATATGCATTGACTGATTTCAAATAAATATTATTATTTTATCTCCGTCTAAGAGTATAGAGATAAATGGAGTTTCATCAATATTAATTCCCAGATAAACAGACGTTTTTCAATCAGTAAATATCAGTATTTCTCTGTCAAGTCTTATTTTTTGTTTCGCAGATCGTCTATTTTTGTTCGATGACCGAAAAATTCCAGATGTTTACTGCTTATTTGTTCTCTTATGTGTTATTTGTTTTTGC
Organism: Pardosa pseudoannulata; assembly: GCA_032207245.1. Lineage (NCBI taxonomy): Eukaryota > Metazoa > Arthropoda > Arachnida > Araneae > Lycosidae > Pardosa > Pardosa pseudoannulata. Next base: position 48,992,954 of record CM063508.1, read on the forward strand.
ATTTATATTCATTCTGGGAATTTGTAAACAACTTTGACTTAACATTAAAGATTAGAGATTTGTTTGTCTTAAAAATAGTCTATCTTGGAAAGCGATTACCTTTAATATTTTTCCTTTCATAAGTTAAGCAAAGTAGTACAGACTACTGTCTGTGAGGTCTTCTATGTAAGAAGCTAAGGATCACCTAGGATATCTAAGGAACGTGTTACACATAAGAGACACTAGAAACTACTTTATGAGTTTGGCTGGAAATCTCCCTTTTCCAAAGTAATAACAGTTTTCGGATTACCAAAAGGGTAGGCTGCAACTTTTCTGTACATAAGTTTTCGGATTAGACTGCCGTTGATAGTTCTATGTTTATAATGGCTGTTAATCAAATTTAAACAGCATGTACAGACTTATTAGATCTCGTGTAGGAAAGACGTAGACTTAACACTACTTACAAAACAAAAGTATTAATCTCTTACGCTATTTTCGGTTTTCAATTCTTAGAGTAATATATTTTATAGTCCTAGTTCCCTTGATGTCTACAATGGGGTTATGTCAATCTTAGGATGTTTTACAAATTTTATACTATTATATTGGTTATAAATAGAAGTTATATCAGCTACGGTAAGATGAAATGGGGACAGTAGAAAAATTTCATTTTGTTGCCAAATAAAGATAGAATAATATATTTAATTTGTCTATAAATTCCATTAACTAAAACCCTAGTGATGGATTATTTCCATTTATGACCCTTACTTTGAGTAATATTATACACAACAGCTGTACAGAATTTAAGTGTTTGTTATAAAGAATATGTTATCTATATATGTAATGATATTTTATTTAGTTAATTTCTTTATCCCTCCCACTTATAAAAAAGTCATATTATCTATTTTAAAATAACTTTTAAATTTAGAAAATAAACTGCTTAAAATTACTGTTTTTTCCGCAACTGGTCTAAAGTATTAAAATAGAAAAGTCTGTACAGAATTTAGGTGTTTGTATGAAGAATATTTTATTTTCATGTGTAATGATATTTTATTTAGTTAATTTCTTCATACCTCCCACTTATAAAAAGTCATGTTTTCCATTTTAAAATATCTTTTAAATTTAGAAGCAAAATTGATTAAAATTGTTGTTTTTCCACCACTGACCTACAGTATTAAAATAGAAAAGTTGGTAATTTCATTTGTAATATGTTCTTTTCTATAAGATTGGTTGATCATAGAAAAGAAATTTAACCTATATTGGACCACACCAACTAAATATTTCTGAAAGTTATGAAACTTTATCCATATCAGTAATATGATGTAACAAAGCATATAAAACCAAAATTTTGAAAAAATAGCTTAAGTATTTTAAGTAATTAGCTGTCTTATAAATAGGAAAACGTCCAATACACTACTAAAATTTAATAAATATCACTTATATTGCATTAGGCTAATTCATAGGTGAAATTTTGGGGAAACAGTCAATGCAATGGCCAACATTATATTTTAAGCACACTGTTGTTGGTTTTCTCTTGCAGTTCTCTTGCAGCAATAAAATCCACTCAGAAAATATTTATAACTTTATTTTTAACCCCTTCCGGTATGATTTAATAATGAAAAACTGTGCATGGAATATCCTTTTAATTTTTATTTAAAAAACTTGTTTCATTTTACAATTCTCACATATTCTTAATTAAAATACACTTTTTACATAGTGTTAAATAATATCAGAAACAGTAAAATTAAGAAAATATCAAAGCAAAACATTAATAAGGTATACAGGTAATAGTCTTCAAGCTAGTGGTACTTTTCAAAACAAAGTGCAAAGGAATACTGAATTCTTTACACTGCTAGGGAGTCTCACTTCTAATTTGATTCTTGTAACACACACGGCATTTCTTAGTAGGTTTTCTTTTATTCTGACTCATCAATTTGGCAGTGACTTGTCCCAAGAAATTCTAAGTAAACAATATGCAATAGTGACTTGTGATTTTCACAAGTGATAAAAGTGTTGCCAAATTCAGTACACTAGAAATTTTAAACTAAATTAATTATCATATTTAACAGTAACTTTAATCGCATGACGAGTGTAGCTCGTCATTGTGCCGTATGGAATGAAAAACTAATGACGAGCTAGAGTCGTCATTTTACCGGAAGGGGTTAAGTAATTAGCTGTCCTATAAATAGGAAAACGTCCAATACACTACTAAAACTTAACAAATATCACTTATATTCCATTAGGCTAATTCATAGGTGAAATTTGGGGAAACAGTCAATGCAAAGGCCATCATTACATTTTAAGCACACTGATGTTGGTTTTTTCTTGCAGTTCTCTTGCAGCAATAAAAACCACTCAGAAAATATTTATACCTTTATTATTAAATGGAATTTTATTTGCTGTCCTGTTTATAGGACAGCGGTCCAATATAGGTTGAATTAATCATCTATGGGAAGCTGTCGGTTCAATGAAGTAGAAAAATTTCGTTGTATTATCAAGTGTCATAGGCAGACTATTATGACACGTTTAATAACTGTCGTTACTTAATAACAGTGAATACACCAATCGTTTATTCCTGCTTTCATGCTGTAAGCATAAGCAAGGCGTAAATCCAGGTACGTTTCAGTTATTTTTCAATTTTCTGCACTCGGTGTGTTTTTTTCTGCCTTCCGGTCGTAAATCATTTATCTGTTGCCGTTTCCATACCTGCGGCTGACAGATTGAAGGGGATTATGGTTCCATTATTTTTATCTATCCGTTTTCGCTGGCTTTGAGGGGGAAAAATTGTATTAAATCAGCAGCGCTAAAATATATTCAAATAGAAATTCGCCGCAAGTTCTTGAACCGAAAATAAATGCGTACCTGAGAAATAAATGGAGTCTACGTTCGCCTTTATTGCGAAAATTGAACTGAGCCCTAAAGCGAACAAAATAGTTCAACAGAGAAATGCATTAATTTCTCATCGATTGTTAACGGCTCAATGCATCTGCCATCAAGTGCTATAGCATGCTAGGATTCTTGGAGGGGGGAGGGAAAATGAAATACCAATATTTTCGAAATCCAGTGATCCAATTAGATTTTTAGGGATTTTCTTTTATTTGTACACAGGTATTTTGTAGATATACAATGTACTGTTATTATTATAAAGAAGATTAATTTGTAATGTTAGAAGTATTCTCTAAAATTAAAATTTTACGCTACTTTAGATAACCATGTTGTTTTTGTATTCATATTTATATTTTTATCTCATATTGTAATAAGAAATCTTTATCTTAAGTACTTTAATTTTTCATCTACATCCTCTATTGTTAACTGCTAAATTATCGTTAAGTGCTATTGTATGCTGGGCTTTATTAGAGGCAGATGTAGATTAATTTTTTTTTCAAAAATTAATTTAATCTTTTTAGGAATACACGTCTATGAGTGTTTGTATATAAATATTTAAAAACAAAATGTAAGATCCTTTTTTTTAAAAAAAACATTCGCTTATTATGATCATTAGTTAAGGTTTTAAGCCATTTATGATAAATTTTATTTTATTAAAAATAAAAAAGCAATTAGTCTAAAGATTTTAAGTCTGAAAAGGGACTATGTCCCCTAAAATTCTCAAACGAGGGAACTACTGCTTGTAAATGTATCTTTACCATTACAACAACCTTCCGACTAAAAAGCAATGTTACTTTTATAACATTGATTTTATTACATCAATAGCCATCTTATTTTTTTATTCATCTTTATATTATTATTTCATATTGTAATAGCAAATATTTCTCTTTAGTACTTTAATTTATCATCAATTGTGAACTGCTCAATTGTCGTTAAATGATATTGCATGCTGGGCTTTATTGAAGGCAGAAGTAGAATAACATTATTTTTCAAATTCATTTTATCTTTTCAAGAATAAGCATCTAAGAGGGTATGTACATAAATATTTTAAAAGCAAAATTTAAATTTCTTTTTTAAAACATTCATTTATTACGATCGTTATCTAAGGTTTTACGCCGTTTGTGATAAATTATTATAATTATTATTTTATTATAAATTAAAAAAGGAATAAGTCTAAATATTTTAAGTCTGGAAAGGGACTATGTCCCCTAAAATTCTCAAACGAGGGAACTACTGCTTGTAAATGTAGCTTTACCATTATAACAACCTTCCGACAAAAAGCTATCTTATTTTTATAACATTGATTTTATTACATCAATAGCCATGTTATTTTTATATTCATCTTTATATTATTATTTCATATTGTAATAGTAGCAAATCTTTCTCTTTAGTACTTTAATTTTTCATCGATTGAGAACTGCTCAGTTATCATTAAGTACTATAGCATGCTGGGTTTTATTAAATGAAGAAGTAGAACAACATTATTTTTAAAATCCATTTCATCTTTTTAGGAATAAGCGTCTAAGAGGGTTTGTATATAAATATTTTAAAAGCAAAAATGTAAGTTCCTTTCTTCAAACACTCATTTATTACAATCGTTAGTTAAGATCTTACGCCGTTTATAATAAATTTTATTTTATTATAAATTAAAAAAGGAATTTCTTAAAATCTAAAAAATCTTAAGCCTAAAGATTTTAAGTTTGGAAAGTGATTATGTCCCCTAAAATTCAATGCAATTAGAATAAGTATTTTAAGTCTGGAGAGTGACTATGTTCTTTAAAATTATCAAACGAGGAAACCACTGCTTGTGAATGTATCTTTACCATTACAACAACCATCCGACAAAAAAGCAATGTTATTTTTTTAACATTGATTTTATGACATCAATAGCCATGTTATTTTTATATTCATCTTTATATTATTGTTTCATATTGTAATAGCAAATCTTTCTCTTTAGTACTTTAATTTATCAATGATTGTTTACTGCTCAGTTGTCATTACGTACTATTGCATGCTGGGTATTATTAAAGACATAAGTATAATAACATTATTTTTAAAATTGATTTAATATTTTTAGGAATAAGCATCTAAGAGGGTTTGCATATAAATATTTTAAAAGCAAAATGTATAGTTCGTTTTTTAAAACATTTATTTTTAACGATCGTTAGCTAAGGTTTTACGCCGTTTGTAATAAATTTTATTTTATTATAAATTAAAAAAGCAATAAGTCTAAAGATTTTAAGTCTGGAAAGTGACTATGTAACCTAAAATTATCAAACGTGGTAACCACTGCCTGTAAATGTAGCTTTACCATTACAACAGACTTCCGGCTGAAAAGCAAACTATACATACCTTCACTGAGTTTCTTTTATTGCATTTCAAATTATTTTATACTTATTTTGCGTATGTAGTATTGCACAAAAAAAAGTCATGAGGAATCTTTCATGGCAGAAAAAAGGTATTTCAGTTTAATATTTATATTTCAAAGAGTTATTATTCATACATAAGCAAAATTTATTGTAATAATAGACGAATTTACAATTAATATATTGTAGAATTATGTAATATGCACGAGATGCTGTATTTCAATCCGTAAAGGTATGAAATAGAGCAATGCAATTTTTTTACATAATTTAATTTAAACTTTTATGCATATTTATTCGTATAGTTTTAATACAGGTCTTAATATTTCTAATATTTTTTTCGAAAACATGCTACTTATAAAATAGGATTATTCTTCCAAGATTTTGGGAAAAATTTTTATTTACTTAAAATACTTCTTTCAAGTTAATATTTCTCTACATAATTAATTTTCATTTATTCATTTTACAGCATATTCTATCTTCATAATTTTTCAACAGTTAAAAAAAGTGGAAAATAACTATAAATAAGTTATACAAAGAGGAATTTTGTGGTAAACTTAAAAGTTTGATGTAACAGCTTCATATAGTTTTCATAAAATTTCATCCTAAAGTTGTGATAAAAATTTCGTAAATCCATAGATAGTGGATTTCTTCAGTATTTTCTTAAAAAAGCCAATTTTAGTTCAATATAATGCAATGAAACTTTTAATATCTTAACGGGTTTACATATATTATCAGTATAACTATGCTTTGATCACATGCGTAGTTAATATAATTATTATGCCACATAAATTTAAAAACATTTATATATATATATAAACGGAATAACAAATAAAAACAAATTATGTAAAATTAACAAATAAAACACTTACAGAATTTACAAGATTTTCTTAGTAGTTCTTTCCGATGTTAATTATAATTTTTACAATTCTTCTTTAATTCTTAATAACCTATTTATGTAAATATTCACACTTAGAACCCTTATTTACACAAAAAGTTTATCTATTGATTTTGAACCCAAATGTTTCGAATCTAATAAATAATTTGCCATTCTATTTTTTTAATATTATGACTATTAATATAACATGTTTAAGAACTTTTAAAAGTATTTTTTGCAATCCATTTCATAGTACCTTACTCTTTAAATTTGCTCAGAGTACAGCTATTGCAATATATTGGCACTTAGGAGCTTAATGTGGAACACATTAACACACACAAGAAAGTAGAGTTAACCTACTTTATTAACTCAACTTAAAGAGCGAAGTATAATCAATAGCTTTGCACAAATCTGAACTCTCTGTGACCGATATTTTGCAGCAGTAGAGAAAGTTCCTGAAATCTGTTTGGGAAGCCGATGATATTTTTACTGCTAAATGCAGAATATTCCATAATACCTATCTATAAAGTATCTAAAAATGTTTTTTTCATAAAGAAATTAATTAAATAAGTACTTATATGAATTTAAAATCCAATCGTCGCTATCGATGTTTGAAATGACGAATTCTTAATTACAAAACTAATGTAATGGCCATTCGGCTTTTGAAACTTTAACACTTCTTTTCAATACGGAAATATAAAGCATGTGTCAGATAAATATATGTACTTCTTATAAAGCTATCTTTATTAGTGTCAATTGTTATGTAATTTTTAAGTGTCTAATATATCAGTCATGCTGTTACTTAAATCCATTACATGTACACATGCACACATCACACACACATAAATAATTTCAAATTCAATGCATGTACAGTTACTTAAAAACTTGTCTGCACCAAGGGAAGGGGTTTAAAACACATTTGCCATTATAATTGATAAAATAAAAATTTATAACTAATAATTTTATGAAGAATATAAGGTTAAAATTCACAAAAGTTAAATTTCATTGTTAAGCTTTTATATGGTTAACGTTATATTTCATAGATACATTCATTTCGTACAGGCATTTTACAGGTATATGTTTCTACTTAATAAAAATGAAAAACCAACTTTTTGTCCGTACTTTCTATACGTAATAGTAACATTTTTGTTATAATTGAAATGTAGCAAATAAAAAGATCGTTTAAAGAATTACGTTGGTGAATTAATGAATAATATTTTTCGAAAAATTCTAAAAATAAACAAAAGAATCCTGTCATAGAAAAACAACCTTTCTATTTAAGATCTAAAAGAATTTCACTTGCATATACATAAACATAGTTTTAAAAATGTGGGATAGAAAAATATTGAATAGTTTCATTATTTGAATATGTATCTTAAAAAATTATAAAATACCTATATTTGAAATAACTGTCTAAAACATAAAAAGGAAAACTTCTCAACAATAAACTTTTTATAAGATTTATAACCCTTTAAATTTCTCCCGATACGAAATACTCAAAAGTTTTTATAACATTTTCGCCAATTTAATTATTTTATGAAGATTAAAAAAGATATCTATGTCTCATAAGTTTAATTTACTGATAAAATACTTTATAAAAATATTCCTTATATACTTTATTTTTTACTTCTTATCTTATTAAAACAGTTTTTCTTTTAAACCGTTCTTTCACAGGCAAAATTAAAAGATATTTTAGTGGCGTCAAATGAAGTTTATTTTGCAAGGCAAACAGATTTTCACTTTGCCTTTAGCGATAGTCAAATAAATGTCAGTTTAATCTGGTATAATTTTTCTATTGGCATGAAGACTGAAATGATGTGCATTAAGTACAATTTGATTAAAAACTAATTCAATGAGGAAAAATTTAATTATACTGAAAAAGATTAAACTATTTTTGAAGTAACATTTTTTACGTGGTTAAAACAAAATTCTAGACACGTCTAGTCTGGATTTTAATAGATATTTTGGTAAAATGTTTTCCCAAATACGTTAAATGTTTATACATCTTTATTGACGATACTTTACAGAAAATTAAAATAAATATTTATCTGTTGTTAGTTAATATTTTACAAACTTATTGTCGAACAGTTTTAACATGGTTTAAAATCTTTAGAATAAATAAACTAAAAGATAATAGATTAAAAAATATAACTGAAAACACAACGCATACATAATAATATGCGTATATATATATATATGTATGTATATATATATATATATATATATATATATATATATATATATATATATATATATATATATATATATATATATATATATATATATATATATATATATATATATATATATATATATATATATATATATATATATATATATATATATATATATATATATATATATATATATATATATATCTGTTCATTAAGAATTGAAAAAAATATACGTTTTGTACCTTATTCTATTCTTAATATTAAAAATTCGTCATCTCAATATCAAGTCATTTTTTATAACATTAAATTTTGAACAGTGTTTCTATGTATGTGAAAAAAATCGAAATAAAGAAGAAGATTTAAGCAAATCCCAAATAATTTTTTTAAGATTAATAAATTAAAATGTTTATACTTTTTTTAAATTCCAAAAGATTTTTTAGTTCAATGTATAGAGTTTTAGAAATGTAGGTTACAAAAATATTCTATGATTTCTTTCATTTTTCTTTGAAAGTTAACTGATAAAATATATTAACTCAAAAACACTCTTCATAATACTAAACTCTTTTTACATAATTTATAACATTAAATTTACTCCGTTATAAAATATCCCAACTTGTTTTTAATAAAGATTTTGCTGAAAAGAATAATATATATCAATGTGTAGAAAGCTTTATTTCATTGAATTATTAATAAAAATATTCTTTATCTATAAGCTTCAATTTTTTACTACTGATTTTAATAAAATATTTTTCTTTTTTACTCTCTCATAAATTAAATAAATTAAAATAAATTTTAGTAGAGTGAAATGAAGTGTATTTCGTTAAGGCAAATAGTTTTTCCTTTGCCTTAAGCGGTAGTCAAATAAATGTCAAGTTAATCTGTAATAATTCTTTTTCATTGACATACAGACTGATGTAATATGCATTAAGTATCTTTTTACCATGAGCTAATTCTATAAAGAGAAATTTAGTTATGTTTTTAAATTTCAAATTTCTTTACTGTTTTTTAAATTAACAATTTTTTTCGCTCTTTAAAAATAGTATTAAAGTTGTACTTTTTGTTGTATTTGTCCTAAAGTTAATACAGACTTTCTACTCCTTATTTTTTTATTTCCAAATTTCATAATTTTTTTCTTCGAAAATTTTATTTTTATTAAAATATTTAAAGTAGTTGGGTAACCTTGATTCTTTCCTACATTAATTTGTAAATCTATTGGACGAAAAACTGTTGTAATTTTGTGCTATTTCCGTTTAAAAATATCGATGAAAATCAAATTACCATTTTGTAGTTCAGAAAAAATTCTTCAAAATTTTGTAGGAATAGATTACAGAAAAAAACTTTATATTTTTGTTAAAACGTCAAATGTAGTCTTTTTTTAACGTAAAATATCATTTTATGAACGTGAAGTTAAAATAAAGTGTCATGCATTAATTTAAACAATTGTCGAATCTATCTCGTACTAAAAAAAGTTTTATAAATAAATATATTAATGTAAATTACCAAAAAGTAAAATAATAGTTTCTGATAAATTAACAAATGGTTAGAGAAATACAATATTACCGATGACCAAATAAATTAGGTACTTTTTAATTGTTATTAAATTTTCAAACTTTTTATATTTTCATTTCTATACACGTACTATTATTCGTATAAACGCATATAAATGTATTTATGTGTGTATACATATCTGGCTGTTTTGAAAGGAATGGACGTGTGTTTAAAATTGATCTAAACGTATAATAAAAAAGAATGTAATTTAAAAAAATGTTTTTACTTTTTGCTAAATAATATTTTTAAAGGTGTTCCTTACTGTACTTTCTAGTCTTAATAATAACTATTTCATGTAACACCTATTATACAGTAAATAAAAAGACACTTTTAAATTAAAAACATTCTGTCAAAAATGTAAAATTTAAGTGGGTTTAATGTCAAAAATATAATTAATTAAAAGTACATAAAATAAGATAAGGCATTAGCCATGTACATGAAAATGAAGATTCCTTTTTAATCAAAAAAAAATTTAAGTTTTTAAAGTTTATTTTGTTGCACGTGTACACTTTTTAAATTATAGGGTATAAAAATTCTGTTTTCACTTTTTACTTTTTTACTTGTTTAATTTATTAAGTATTTATTATAACTCATCATAAATACAGCCTAAAATTGTATAAAGGAAAATATATGATCAATAGTATACTAAATTTCTGAAGTTTGGAAATATTCAAACATTTTTATAACTTTTTTTACCCCCTGAACATCTTGTGGAAGATAAAATATATCGTGATGGATCTAGTATTAAGCCAGTGAAAACTTTACTAGAGCTTGAAAAGAAGTAATGTCGGGATGTTCATTTGGATCTGTAACTAATAAATATACCATGTTCGTTAAAGGTACTGGGACACGTAAAATATGTTCGTGGTCACAATGTCCTCCAAGTTCCTCATAAATACCTCTAGGGGTGGCAGTCCAAGTTTCTGGGTCTTTTGCTTGACCCCTGCTTCAAAATTACGAGGACCTACTAGAGCGACGTCGTTCTTTCATCTTAATGATGCTCATCACAAGAAGCACCCCTTGGTCTTAATACAAGAGCCTGTAGGCTCAATCATGCTTAGTTTGTCCAAGTGGCATGAGAAACAAGAACAACTAATAAATATGCAATAAATATCATATTGCACCAGAGGTTTTCAATAAATGAAAATTCTGTACATTTAATAAAGACATTTTTTCACAGAAGATTTCTTCTATCATTAGTGACTGCTAATTCACAGTACAGACACTCACTGAATGGAATAATCAATGAAGAAAATACACACAACAGAAAGATATATACCTCTACGTCTGAATCAGTCTTTTTACATTGCCAACAGGGCGTACTATGACGAAAGTTGATATTTTCACTTTAAATCCGGAGCAGCTTTTTGTCAGTCTCCCCAAATAACAAGTCTGTATATCTTTACGGTAGTAAAATGAAAATAGAGTCATAAGTGAAAATCTTTTGGAAAAACCATCTTTAAAAACAGCCAGAGGAATGTTTTGCGAGTATCATTTCTAAAACGACAAGACATTAATCAAAAATATTCTCACAGCAAAATCATAAACAAATAAAAACCTCTATGAGAAGGAAATTAAGGAAAAATTACTCAACAATTAAATTTGCATGAAAACAATGAAGAAAGATTTAGAAAGAATAAACTGAACACGTTACTCCATCGCTACAGAAAGCTGACAACTGTATTTTGGTGCCGTTATTTGTCAAAATAAGCTCACGATAATTACGCAAATATGGCAGAATCTATTTGAAATTAGCTTTAAAATTAAATTAGGTTAATTAAAATGAAGGGAATATGTGTAAAATATATATTATAAAATTTTCAACAGAAAATCCAAGTTGTTAACAGAAACGTTAAGACTTCATTTTTCTGTATTTTTTTCTCAATACATTTTAAGTAAGGATATTTTAATGAAATCGCTCTCTTTAATGTAACACCGTATTACCATACCGGGAAAAGCTGTTACATCCCATTTATATAATTCTTAATAATTTAAAATACCGTAAATTTTATCGTTTTCAAAAATACGCTTCGACTCTTCAATAAAACACCATAAATTAAAATTTTCATTAAGAAAAACCGTATAATAGTTTCTTTTGAAAAATTCTTAAAACAACTAGCTTCATTCTCTCCTACTTATCAAAGGGTTTATTTCATTAGAAAATAGTTTATAAAAATAGTGTCTTTATATTTTATTTATTTTTTTATCTCTGATCTTTTAAAAATATTTTTTTACTTTTTGTACATAGTTAAATTAAAGAATCTTTCATTGGCATGAAATAAAGAAATTTACTTCACCAAGGCAAATATATTTTAACTTTATCTTAAAATATAGTCAAATAAATGTCAGCTTAATCTGTTAGCTCTTTTTCGTCGGCTCGCGGAATTAAGTAATGTACTTTAAGTACCGTTCTTTAAACAGCTAATTCAATGAAGGCAAATTTAATTAAGCTTTAAAATGCTTATAAATTTTCTTGCCGTTTTTAGGTAACAATTTTTTATGGTCTGTTGGATAAATTTCAGACACGTCTTGTCAGAACTTTTATAAATGTTATCGTGTTTTTTCTCGTACGCTGGATATTTATAAAACATTACTCTTAAATTTTTATATGACATTAAAAGAATACTTTTTTAACGTTATCTTAATAAAGGTTATAGAAGATTGCTATTCAATATTTTTCTAAAGGCTAATAATGAATTTTTACCTCGGTGCTTTTCAATTTACCCTGTAACGCTATCCTTCCGTCTCATGAGATATTTTAATTAAAATAAAAAACTGCTAAAAGCTGAAAATCACATTAAAGTTGATCCCTAATATCCTTAATTTTGTATTATGGTTCTTATTATGTTCTCCTGCACTACCCAGATCCTTTTTTTCATACTCTAGAGGAGAGTAGAGGAAAGGTTTTAATCGACTAGTCTTTTTTAAACATTGATTTAAAAACAAAAACAATACATCCGTATATCAATATATACTTTTTCCTAATGATTGTAGTGAAAGGAAACCAAATATATCCATTTTGCCGCATTACTGAAACCTGCTACTGGTTACTCGAGACTCACTTTCGTTGCACATATTGGTTACACAATTTTGCTAGTACCAGTTAGCCTAAATATGTCAATAATTGTTTATTTGTTGTCCTTGAAATCTAAGCCTTATTAGATTTTTAAGTCATATGAAGGTGATGTAAGTAAATTTTAAATTTTTTTAAATTTCTATACTCATGTTTTAAGGTAACATTAATTTCCGGTCGTTAGAAAGACTTTTAGGAATGACTTCTTTGATTTACGATATAATATATTATTTATTTATAAATATTTTATATTTACAATACCTTTATTTTAAGAAATTTTTTGATGCCATATAACAATCTCTTAAACGGAAAGAAAGATTTCCATGGACATGGCACATCTGGTCGAGGGAGACTGACGTTTACTGAAATCAACTGTAAAGTTACTACAGATTGGTTTTTCTCAAAAATACGAACAATGTAGCAAATAAATAAGAAAGATCTGGCCATTTGTATTTAACTGATGCTAATGTACAATAGGATTTTTGCCATCTATATACATGAATATAAAGAATCTATAACATGAATATAAAGAAGTGAACATAAAGTTCTAGCAGTTTAGTCATAAAAAGCTATTTTTGTAACTTACATGGCTGAACCCCAAATACCATTAAAAGTTTATTTAGTAACATGTGGTAAATGCTACGTAAAACCAAATTTGTAGGAATTAGAGCTTTAAATATTAATTTCTGTGATAAGAAATATGCCTTTCGAAGGGTGTGAAACCGCGTAAAACACAAAAGGATAGTTTGAAACGACTAGATTTTGGGAAGTTAAGTTAAAAAGTGAAATTATATCTAAAGACGTCTAAAAATAAAGTAAAGTTTATCTTCTACTAAACTATCGACCTGATTCTAAAATAAATTGGTATAAATACGCTTCATATCACAGCAAAAAGTACTATCGTTTTTAAAACTTTTAAAATCCACTCCTTCCTCCCTTTTCGAACATTTGATGCCATTATTTTAAACCTTATTTTAACCGGTTAAGAGCAGGCGATTAAATTTATCAATTTATCACGTAATAAACAGGTAAAAAGTACATTTTTTTCTAGCATTATGATGTCATTGTTTTAACCATCTCATTTAATCATTTCTTCTTTTAAATTATTTAAATACCGTCTGCATTATTTACATACATTTTATCTCTGAACTTAGATATTATGTAAATAATATTCTTTGATTAGATACGTATGTGATACTTTTAGATTCAATCATCTATTATTTTTTGGTTGAATGAGAATTTTATCACCGTTAATTAACAACAAATTCTATCTACCTCCAGGGTGTAATGGAAATGATAGTTTCATTCCTTTACTTCCATTAACTGTGACAAAAAAATAGGAAGAACTTAATGATAATTTCGACGTAGCTAAGGAAACTTTAAATTAGCTTTCTAAAAAAATTCAATGTGATTACAAATTTCATTCACAGTATCGGAAGACTTTAGAGGAGTATAGAGATAAACAAATTATTAAGCGTGTACCAGATAATTCTCAGCCAAAATACAAACCATTTTTTTACCTGCCTCATAGGAAAATTAAAAATTTACTGATCCCGTCATATGACGGGCAAAATGCTAGTTAAGAATATTTAATAATAGCAGTTACTTAATAAAAGTATTATAAATTTAAGCTCTTGTAATATTTTCTCTCCTCAAGCATTCATATTTTACAATTTTTAGCCTTAAAGTTAAAACATTAAAACTATTATGACCGCTTTTTCAATATCCTTTTAAAGCAATCTGGGTTTTCCAATATTTGTGCTATTTAATAAATGTACTTCTTGTTTCAACTTCAGTGCCTATTTGTGGCTAGAGCATAATTATAGCTAGTCATGAGGTTTAGATAACTCATTTATTATGCAAATACAGTGTATTACTGCTATTAACCGCTATGTTTATCTGTGAAGAAGGTACTTCAATTTAACATAATAAAGAAATTAACATAAAGGGTCAACGAGTTATCATTTTATTTCTTATTAAAGTGTACCTACACTTTATTCCTATATAACTGCGTTTTGAATCACAGATTACGTCAAAGAGAATAAAAGCGTTTATTAGATAATTTGTAGCAAGCATTTGTATTTAAATCAAAAATGTATTAAAGAAATTCTACAAAATAAAGATCGGGGGATATAGCAAAAAATTATTTAAATCAATCAAAAATTATTCATCTTTAAAATTGAAGTTATCGGAAGTAAAATTTAGTATAATACATATTTAACAAAGAATTTTTGAATATTTATTTCTTAAGGTTACAAACAATTTTTAACAAGATACAGAAGTTGCTAATATTCAAGCTTTCACTTTGGCTTACAGTAAAATTCTAGGTTTGTTATATGCATGTATGGAATTACATTATATCCCTTTCAATATTATGAATCCAAATCTATTCTCAATTATAGAGTCCTACTATGGAATTTATTTAGTTTCAATATACATTATTAGTCGTAACATAATAATAACGTATTACTATATTATTTACTTGTCCAGCAACGTAGTCGCATTTGAATGTGTTAGAAGTCAAATTAAACATTTTATTAGCAAGTTCGAATAATATACAAATATGTGATACACAAAGGATATGCCATTGTGAAACGAGATTCAACTGGAAGATACATTGTGAGCTTACCATTCAAATCTACTCCGATTCTCGGCGATTCCAAAGTTCAAGCTTTGAGGCGCTTCCAATATTTAGAAGCAAAATTCAGAAAGAACCCAGAATACAAGGGAAAATATTGGGAATTCCTGAAAGAATACCTCTTACTAAACCACATGGAAATCATCCCAAAAAATCAAGAAGAGGTGTCAAATTAAGCTTTCTTACCTCATCACCGTGTTTTAAGAGAGGAAAGTCTAACAACAAAGCTTCGTGTAGAGTTCGATGCATACAGTAGGGATTCAAGTGGAAATTATCTGACTTCCTTGAAGTCGGACTTAAGCTCCTCCCAGATATATTTAAGATCCTCGTAAACTTCAGATCGTATCGAATAGCCTTTTCAGCAGATGTCAGAAAGATGTTCCGCCAGATCCTGGTAGCGGCCTCCCACAGAGATTATCAAAGAATAGTCTGGAGATTTGAAGAACAACAACCGATCTCCACATATCGTTTGCGCACTGTCACTTATGGAACAGCTTGTGCTCCTTACTTGGCAATTAAAACACTTCATAAGCTCTCTAAAGAC
>CM063508.1:49024032-49031532 GCA_032207245.1 Pardosa pseudoannulata
CAATTTTAACATTATTTTATGAGCACAGATAATGATGTTATACAAAGCACAAGACACACTAAAATTTACAAGAAAATAATTTTTATTACTATAGAAAGTATTTTCTTTGTCCGATAATTGAGCTGTCCACCAGCATACAATTTACTCTCAAATATCATATTTAGATTTTAATTATGTTCATATCTGATTGTTAATAAAAGTGTTTTTATATTATTGATTCAGTGATTTTAATCCTTGAATTTGCTACATTTATCCATAATAGGGAAATATAAACAAAAGATATTTAGTACCTTCAACTGCTGCTAAATAAAGGTTCTTTATTAAATTTTTTAAAACTACAAATATTTAAATTGAATTGCAATTTTAAATATAGTTATTAAAATGTATATTATATTATTACTGCATTAAGTGCATGATGATTAAGACAACGCCTTAAAAAGTATTTTCTTTCCTTTAAGGCGATTCATGTTATTAAAACTCGTTTATAATTTATTTGTATGTTAAGCCTTTAAGTGTAAAATGAATTGAGGCTGCTTTTTTATTTAAGTTCAATTGATTATGTTGCACAATTTTATTTAACGCATATGATGATTTAGACTTTTTTCGATTTACGATTTTACAGTCTCCAGAACTTTACGGAATGATTAACATTCAACACATTATACTAAGTTTTAAGACATATAAATCAATAGCCAATAGTCAAAAATTTGAAAATGGCTGAGAAAAAGGTAATGCCTTTCTAATATATAAAATTACTAAAATGTACAGAAAAAAATTTAAAAAATGATTTCGAAGTGTTTAGCGAGAATGAGAAATAATTACAAGATTATGAAAACAGAACAAGATTAAAATATAAGATAAGCTAACAGAGAAAATACAGCAAAATAAGTTACTGAATGTATTACAAGTTTTCTATGCTAAAGATATATTAATACAACGAGTTGAGAGTATTTAACGTAAATCATAAGGAGTTAACTAAAAGCCACTTACCTACAGAATATAAAATGGCATGCAAACCATCAGCTGACAGACCTAAAAAATGGTTTTTAAACTAATCAGGTTAGGTTTAAGACAACTGTTGTCAAAAGTTAACCCATGTATGTAAACACAGCAAAAAATATAGCAAAAGTGCTTACTCTATGTCTCGAAATGATACTTTGAAAAGTAGTACTGTGACAGAAATTAGTACTGAAACAAAGATTTTACACCGGTGTCTAACAAAACTGGAGCAAATATGGTTATGGTTATTTGATTTGGAGTAAAGGACTTTAAATCGTTTGCTGTAAAAGACTGCAGGGGGATGGAATTTATTACTTAAAAATGCTCCCAAATGCTAAATGTACACCAACCAATAAATCAACAATTCCTACAGAAAATATTGAAAGTCATTATGAATTAATTACATTGCTGAGTGTTTAAACAAAATCGTATTTTTTCTTTCTTATAACTTGATATAATCATTTATGTGAGGACAGAAAACATAACTAAAATTATTCTACTCTTTCCACCCACCTATAAGGTTTTTCTATTAGTCAGGTTATTAATAGAAAAACATTTCATTATTTGACTTCTGGACCTTCGTTCATATCCCACATAAAGACAATTGCTGCGAATTCATTTAGCAACTTTATACTTGGAGAAAAAATATCAAGGTTTGCTCTATGTTCTTCATATTTTTTTCGCTTCTTTATTTTCTTTTACTAACATTATCACTCATAGTTATTATTTGACTTCATAGTTTTCTACGTAATTTTACATGCCTTAGATATTAAAGGATAGTATAATTTGTTATAATAATTGTTTAAATATTGTAATATATTAGCTAATAATAAAACCTTAATCAATCGAGCTGACGAATCTGTACAAAGAAAGTAGAAGCAATATGCTACAATTAAATTACATTGTTCCTGATAGGTTTTTGTTCATAAACATTTTTAAACTGGACTCTATGCATGAGTTTATATTATTGAACGAAATTAAAGATATTTAACCCCTTCCGGTAAAATGACGAGTCTAGCTCGTCATTAGTTTTTCATTCCATACCGCACAATGACGAGATACACTCGTCATGCGATTGAAGTTACTGTTAAATATGATAATTAATTTAGTTTAAAATTTCTAGTGTACTGAATTTGGCAACACTTTTATCACTTGTGAAAATCACAAGTCACTATTGCATATTGTTTACTTAGAATTTCTTGGTACAAGTCATTGCCAAATTAATGAGTCAGAATAAAGGAAAACCTACTAAGAAATGCCGTGTGTGTTACAAGAATCAAATTAAAAGTGAGATGACTTGGCGGTGTAAACAATTAAGAATTCCTTTGCACTTTGTTTTGAAAAGTACCACTAGCTTGAAGACTATTATCTGTATACCTTATTAATGTTTTGCTTTGATATTTTCTTAATTTTACTGTTTCTGATATTATTTGACACTATGTAAAAAGGGAATTTTAATTAAGCATATGTAAGAATTGTAAACTGAAACAAGTTTTTTAAATAAAAATTAAATGGTTATTTCATGCACAGTTTTTCCTTATTAAATCATACCGGAAGGGGTTAATAATTAATTTAGTTTCCTATACTGTTTTCTTTCTAGTGAAATCTCTGTGAAATAAAAATATTATTAAATCTGAACTATATTTAAACGATAAACTGTATGAATTTCCACTGAAACAATGCTTCTTGAAGTTATTAAGGTACAATTCAGTAACATCAAATTTAAACTGTTATACTCTCCCACGTACTTTAATAGAAATAAAATTAATGATGTTATTTCATACACAAGCGTACACTGATCTCACTGCAAGTATGTAGTGCCATTACTTAAACATTATTTTGCTCTACGAATTATCACTGAAGCAATGTTTCTTGAAGTTATTAAGGTACTATTCAGTAACATCAAATTAATACATTATTGGGGTTTCTCGTTGTAATAGTAAATTTCTAGGTATTTGAGATGCTGTTGTAATAACATTTATATGTTTATGAAGTACGTACGGGAACTGCAGTAGATTTTCCCACTCTGTCAACTGTAACTCTACAGATATCTTTCAATTGTACAGTTTTTTCGATAGTACACTGTTTCGATAAGTAACTTTATTAATAATAAAGATACTACTGTCTGCAAAAAAATGAATCTAAGACTTATATATTGTGTCCACTAAATTAAATTGTTAAAAGCTCTCAAGTACGTTAATAGAAATAACATTATTTCATACGCAAGCGTATACTTTTCTCATTTCAAGGATATACTGCCATTCCTTAAGCACTATTTTGCTTCATGAATAATTTAAGAAAAAAGCAATTTTTCTTGAAGTTATTGTACCATTCATCAACATTAAATCATATATGTTATTGGGGGGAGGGTTTAATTCAAATAGTAAATTTTCTAGATATTCGAGATGTTACTCTATTAACATTTATATGTTTATCGAGTATGTACAGGAACTACAGTGCATGTTCTCACTCTCTTGGTTTAGTAAAAAGAAATAAAAAGCGTTTGAAAAATGACATATAACAGAACTGAACTGACTTTGAAATAAGCTTAGAGAATAGTTAAAACTAACATTCGTAATTAAAAAATGAATAGAAAATACTTTTATGATTTTTTTTTACTTAGAAATAAATTTAATAATGATGACTCTCATATAGAAGTAAATCGCTTGAAAAACGTCGGCATTTACATATTAAAGTTATATGAACGATCAAAATCATATGAACATATAAAAATTATATGTACTGAATTTTTCAATTTTAAAATATAACTTGTCTGGGAAAGTCTTAAATAAAAGTTTTAAACTGACAGACGCATCTATGTCGTTAAAATTGTTAAGAGAAAAAAATAATAATACATTTCGGCCAAGAGTGCATAGGTCCCGTTTTAAAATCAAACGATTCACTTTGAGATTATATATAAACTGACAGACGCATCTATGTCGTTAAAATTGTTAAGAGAAAAAAATAATAATACATTTCGGCCAAGAGTGCATAGGTCCCGTTTTAAAATCAAACGATTCACTTTGAGAAAGATGTGTTTAGAAAATCATTTAAATACCAAATAATTCTTTTAAAAATCATTTTTGAATTTAATTAATCTACTTAATTAAATAAAAGCAATTGTAAAAACAGCTAGTTATTGGCCTATAGTAGTAATTTATGTATACTAATCTATAATATATATATATATATATATATATATATATATATATATATATATATATATATATATAAATATATATATATATATATATATATATATATATATATATATATATATATATAAATATATATATATATATATATATATAAATATATATATATATATATATATAAATATATATATATATATATATATATATATATATATATATATATATATATATATATATATATATATATATATATATATATATATATATATATATATATATATATATATATATATATATATATATATATATATATATATATATATATATATATATATATATATATATATATATATATAATATATATATATATATATATATATATATATATATATATATATATATATATATATATATATATATATATATATATATATATATATTACACATATATATACATATATATATACATATATATTATATATATATATATATATATATATATATATATATATATATATATACATATATATATATATATATTATATATATATATATATACATATATATATATATATATATATATATATATATATACATATACATATATATATATATATATTATATATATATATATATATATATACATATATATACATATATATACATATATAATTACATATATATATACATATATATATATATATATATATATATATATATATATATATATATATATATATATATATATATATATATATATATATATATATATATATATATTATATATATATTGTTACGAATTTGCGAAAATTGCTTATTTAGCATGGGACTCTATGGGTATCTCGACAAAGTGGCGAGATATAGGATCGTTATGGATTTGGCAACCTATTTTTGTCGCCAAGTTCATCGCCAAGTTCGTCGCCAAGTGTCGCCAAATGTCGCTAATGCAGCGTCACGTGGCCACTTCCGGTTCCGGCTTTAGTGTTCTGGCAGTTTCTTTGAGCCTATATAAGGCAGACGAGTATGCAGAAAAGAGTCGTGAAGAGAATATCTGGTTTAAGAGGACTACGCACTTGTGTTGTGCTTGATGCGGAAAGTCTTGCGTGAGCCGACGGCATTGGGCTCAAAATTGTTCCGCGGAGATTTTGACGCTGTATTTCTTCCAATAAAGTATTTGTCTTCGTGCTACAGTCTTGCTTGCTTGTAAAGTCCGTTCAATCCCTGAACCCAGCAGTTTTAGTTTTGGAAGTTCGTAACAATATATATATATATATTATAATATATTATAAATAAATAATATATATATATATATATATATATACATGGGTGTATTTTTTTTCAAATCATATTTGTTTATTTAAGGTATATATTTTACGAGAGTATATTTAATAAATTCAGTATTGTAAAACTTCATTTCCCCCTCTATTTTTATGCTTTATTTTATAGCTAATAAATTTCAGCTGTGTAGCTTAAAATAGTGAATTATTTATAAAGTGAATCTTGTAACATCTGAAGCCCTTTAATGGAGGATTGTATAAGCAATTTTGTGCAATTCAATAAATACTTTTACATCAAAATTATACGCAATTGTAACAGAGTGTGAGAATTGTGGCAAACTGTGTCATACTTTATTTATTTCACTGAATGCTGTTTATGAATGATTTGGAAGATTTTATGGTGTCGAGCTCATTTTTCATTTTGAATACCATGACTCTAGCTACTCATACTGATTAAAATTAATTGTTGATAAAAACTAAACTTTTTGTCGATCTAAAATTTTAAAATATCTATGAACAGCTCAGTTTTGTAATTTATTAGAGGTTTTCCTCCCAAAGACAGTCTTAAAAAGCAATTTTTCGTAGTTTTTATTAAAAGAAAGTGTTATAATCTGACCTAAAGATAAATAAAAATTTTATAAATATAACTAAGACTTACTGGCTAAGATAGGACAAATTTTATACTGTGGAGTACTAGTTCCCCGATTAGTACAATGCTAAGGCAACACAATTCCAATTGAGGGGGTGTACAAAGCTAGACGAAAATGGAGAGAAATATCAATAATTCCTTTACTACGTTATGTTGAATCGTCTTTAAATAGCATTTTATTCATTTTTATTTTTCAAATAAATGCTTTGCATTTTCTTTGTAAAAATGGAAAATAATTATAAGCAAAATTCCCAAGTTCGTTTAATATTATATCCTTCATAAAATCTCGCAACTCCAGATGTTTTATAAACAAAGAGAGAGGAAACAAACTTACCTCTTTACTTAATATGCACGAAGGTTCTAGACACACATAAATTTGACGGTAGATATATAATCCTTGGGAAGACCTCAAAACAACAGTTTATTTAAGCTATTACCTTTCTAATTATCCTTCGTATTGATTTATGATAATCTAATACAGTGGACACACTTGTTTATATTTAGCAATAGGATGGACATACATCCTGCGTATTTTCGCGATTAATCTGTGCTAAATGATTTAATTTAAATAATTCTATAATTCCTGAGAACTCAAAATCTCTTAAATTAATGGTTGCAAATTGATATAAAATAATATTCTGAAAATCATTAAATAATTTTATAAATCAACTCATTAAAACTGTGAAACTGTACTAAATGTACGAATTATGCTAAAATCTGAGACAAGATATACTTTAGAAAAATAAATTTGAAACCTACTTAGTTGATTAGTTTCCCTTCTGTAACACGCTTTCGTCCACTAAATGATTTCGACGCGCATTTTCTGAGATGAGATTCAAGCCGCAGTTTATAACGCTGTATAATCAACAGATTCTGCGTCCCTTAATCACTTTAATGCATTTCCACTCCAGATAATTCCGATTATTACATTTACACAGATGCATATTATCATATGGATCAACAACTTAAGAAATGCATTCGGCTATTTCTCTCCTCAGAATGTTATGATTTAAATATATACCAGTGTGGAACTTGCTGTATATCACTTTTATATCTAAAATAGAAAAAAAGTTTTGTTTTAAATGAGGACATCTACTTCAAGTTAAGTACTCGTTTAATTTTTATACTTAAGTGATTTGCAGCCTAAATAACAAATTAAACCCTCGAAAAATTTAAAGAAACTTTTAAATTTCATTTAGTTATATTTAATTTAAAGCTCGTATATTAAGTAAATTTGACTATTCTAATCACTGAGTATTTTGGAGGAGCCTCAGAAGCAGCATGGAATATTTAATTAGAAAGGTTCTAGACAAATTTAGTTTTAAATTATATTTATGACTTTTTGTTACTCATTTAATTCTATTTTTAAATAACCCAAGGCAACAGTAATACTACCAAAACTATCCTTAGATAATCTTCA
>CM063508.1:49036532-49051532 GCA_032207245.1 Pardosa pseudoannulata
CTCAGACAGAATGATTGATATGGTCCTCGGTGCTAACAAACCTCTATTCAGCATCCTATTCTGTGCGAAACAACATCCTTTGACTAGGTAAAGATGAGCCGAGTTCAAGTGCTCACAAAAGGAACGTTTGCTATTTTTCTAAGCTATGCAGGTTTTTCTCACGGTCGTAGATAAGTCTGTATCTGAAAATTTAATGTAACGAGAATGGGTTAAACATATTTAATCACATGATCATCTTATATAAACCATTTTTATTTAAAGTGTTGTTAACAGTGGTTGGTTGTCTGAGTTGTCTTGTTTGCTCTTGTATGAAAGGAGTAAATATCACTTCCAGAAAAAGGACTAGAATTATTGCCTAAGACAGCATACCTCTTGGATGTTTGGGATATTGCTGTTGCAATTTCAGTTTAAAAATCTATTGTTTAATGATTCATCAACAAAATAATTTAAAAAACAATTTCTCCGAACTGAAAGAGTAAATTCGAATTGAAATGTAAGACAACTTTCAGATAGATAAATGTCTTGTTTGAATTCTCAGAATGCAAATGCAAGTGTTATAGAAATACTGACAAATGGTGACAGAGTTGATTGATCGACAATACACCTGTGGTTTATTAAAGAAAAGAGATGGACAAGAACAGGAATCCAATAAGTATTACAACTAGTACCAGCAATTAAAAAAGTGTTTGTCTCAAGGACAGATAAAATAATTTTGAACTGCAGAGTGTTTTAGTACAGTTCAAGATTGTATTCATATACTTATACAGTTTAAATTTATGTTCTCATATTCAGGTTTTATTTGTAGTCGATACGCAGTTATTGTGCAAGAATTTAAATCCTCACTTGTCAAGCAAAACGCTGGAAATATTTTCTCAAGAGTAGAAGTCAACAGTTTTTGATTTAATCTGATGTACATCGAAAAATTCTCTAGGTGTAAATCCCATTAAAATCTTTAAAGAATTGGTAAGAACTTAGAGTAAAATAGACTTCTTAATAAAAAAAAGTTTCTAATATCATGAAACTTTGTGCTTTGTCCTGACAATTCACAAATGTACTAAATTAGTATAATCCATTCCAATAGACAAGAACATATTTGCTACTAAATTCATATACTGTGTAATTAGCCCTCGTGAGCAAATTAGTAGAACACAAAGCTCCAAACAAAACCTATATAATGTTGGAAAGTGAATTTATACTAATTAAATTTCATGAGTTGAACTTAACATTACTTTATTACTTGTGTTGAATTGTACACATCTTATATGATAGTTTAAAAATTTTACCTCTCTGTTCCTTTTGTGACTTGAATTAAAAAAAATTCAGTCGTAATATAAGCAGAAATATTGTAGAGAGATTCGACATTGTTATTCTCCTAATACCTTTTCGTTACAATCCTTATCCCTCCTTACCTAAAATACTGTTTCAAATAAGGAAAAAATAGAAAGGGATTAGATGGAACATTTCTAGGTCCCCAAATACTCGAAGGGATTAATTTTTATTGAGATTGAAATATCCGTAATTGGGGAAAAAGGGGTGGGGACATAAGGGATGCACTCAGGTTCAGTTTTATCTTTTTATAAAACCTCCGGTCCTGATTCAACGCAGTAATCCTTTTGCCCTGGAAATATTATATTCAGAATGGAATGATGTGCCCTTCGGAGCAGCCATCAACCGCTAAGAATCCTGCGTTTGCCACTTGAGGTTAAATAAACACCGGAACGTAGCGATGCCATCAATTTGGATTATGCAGGAGAGGCAGTAATGGGTTTCTTTGTTTAGGAAATTCCTGGAATATGTCCTTCGATTCTAAGCGGATTACTGAACGATTTCAGTAATTTGAATTTGGTTCGAGAGCTGCTTGAAGAGAGTCTGTTATATTTGGAATATTATTGGTGCCCCAGTCTCAAATGATTTTCAAAACAGTCTGCGTGAAACAGGGAAGCGATGTTTAGATGGATAAAATGTTCCATTTTGAGGAAATCAAATAATGTAACATCTACGATATGTATATAAAATGTCAATTAGTAAACTTTTGCTTTATACACATAAAACTTTCAACAACGTGGATTAACAGTTCTAAAATATACGATGCTAAGTGACACATTATCCTTTCAATTTTTTTTCTTTTATGTATTAAATTATACAATGTAACTAGCCCGTATTATAAAAATTAACTTAAAGCATATTTAAGAAAGTAAGGACTGCTTGAACATGTAATTCAGTTCAAATATAAATAATTTAAATCTTTTACTTTAAAGTCTATATTACTATTTTTATTGTTAATATGTCTGGTACAAGTTTTTTACAGATTTATCAAAGCATTTTACACAAAACTGTAATTGGATTTTAAGCGATCCGTAATATATTTTATAAAAATATATTGCTGAAATAAATTGTGAAAAAATGAAATTTGACATGTTCTTATGTATAATAATATACAACAAAAGGAATAAGAAACATTGCTAATGTCATACACAGTGTTATTTTATGCATAGAAAAAGTGTGTAAGGTTTAACACTTGTATTTTAAATACAAAAATAACCTCAGTAGTTTGAATACATGGATGAAACATGGGAGAAAATTCCATTTAACGCGCTGGTCACTCTCACACGAAAACGCGCTCTCGGTGGAACTTTTCTCAGCCAAATTCCTACAATTTTGCTTTAGATTATGAACAGGAAAATTGGATTGCGAAAAATACTTTATTAAACATTCAAAATATATTTTGGAAAATTTAAAATATTAATTTTTAAAAGTATTTTGGTCTGTAGAACTATTTTATTAGCATTTCCAAAGAAAAACGTAAGACACACACAAGTTAAAAATTTAAATCCCATTTTTATATAATGTTTCGAACTTCAAAGCTGGGTTCGGGGATTGAATGGACTTTGAGGACTACAGGAATATATTGGCAATTAGTTGGAAAATACAACACACCGTGCGTAATCTGTAAACCGAGAAATCCACTTAACGACTCTCTGTTTGAATCTCAGCCTGCCTTATATAGGCTTGAAGAAACTGCTGGAATATTCCAGAAACCGGAACCGGAAGTTGTCACGTATCGTCACACTTCACAACATATGGTGATGAACTTGGCGACAAAAATAAGTTGCCAAAAAACTGTTTGCCAACGAGCCACAATCTCGCACATTTGGCGAGATATCTATAGAGACTCATGTTAAGTTTAAGGTATATTAACAAATTCGTAACAATGTCATCTTTATATTTCATCATTTTAATAAAATGATGATGCATTTTGACAGTACCTCTCCTCCGACTACAAATAATAAATAAAATTGCCAAAGTGAGCACGCATACACTAAGCTTCTGCTGCCAGAATAAGATAAAAATATCTTTTTAGAGAAAAATATTCAGAGAAAATTCCTAACATGCATATCACTGGGGTCTAGAAAAACTATAAGACAGCACCTAAAAATTTAGGAATTTATTTCTATTGGGTGAATTTTTTTGGAATGTTTTTTTTACGGTTGTGCCCCAGAGACCCCGTGTGAGTCGCGGGTTAAAATGAGACTCATATACTCCCCATGACTACCAGCGTATTAAAAATCATTTATTTAAATTAATTTTGCTATTAATTCTTATTTTGAAATAAATTATTTCCTCTTGTACCTGAACACTTCTTTTAGAGACAACATTGATTCACTAAAAAACAAACAAAAAAAAACTTGCGTATTCAGTAAATTTCATTAAATCGAAATAAAATGAGTCAATTGCTAAATATCTTTTAGATATTTTTCAAAAGAGTGGGACTTTTATTAACACTTAATTTACTGAGTATTATTCCGTTATCTTTTATAAAAAGTATTATTTATAAATGCACTGAAATAATTGTCTATTTTGAAACTAATGCTTTTAAAAACTTAGTTTTACTAAATATTACTTTTTACTAGCAAGATTTCTAGAAAATAATACGACCACTTTATGAAAGGAATGCATAAAACTAACAAGAAAATAAGCTTACAGTGCCTTTTAAGGAAATGCCTTTTAAAAATTACTGCAATGTAATTTAATGTCCTTTAAATTGCTTCGCCTCCTAACTCGTTTGTTAATCTTTTAACTTTTCATTCATTTTGTGTTATTTATTTCCCATTATGTCATGAAATATTCATGATAGCAAAAGTATAATTAAGATATATAATATTCCAACAAAATGATTCATTCATTGGACTTATGTTTTGACTTATGGAAAAATGTTTCTGTCTTTTGCAGTTTCTATTTTTCTAACTGTAAACACTATATGTCTGTCTTCCCCATCCCCTCTCTATCTATTTTCTTCTTCTCTCTATCGCACTTTCCATCTCTCTCTGTGTGTTATATTAATTAAAAAAATATTTTTGCCTAAACACATCTAAATTATTTTTTTAATCTTAATTTGGTAAGGGAAAATGAATCTTAATTCATGAGCTCTACCTATCATGTTTTCCTTCTTAATAAAGTCCTAAGTTACAATTTTCACTCATTTGTCCATTAGACTCTTAGTCCTGATTCTTTCCCTTTGTGTGACTAACTGGTCTGCTAACAACAGAAAAGCAGAAATAAATGATTTAGTCTGTGGGAAGATGGGCATATGTCTTGCTTGATTGATTTTAATTTCTATCAGTGTTTTGGAATTTTCATTAGCTAACAAATGTATGCAGCATATATGCTCTAAATTGTAACGTCAATAAATAAATATGTTAAACGACTCTTTTCTTATAAAGCTATCTTTGTTAACTGGCCCCAATAAAAACTATTTGGGCTAGTTTCTTATAATCTTCAGTGTAATTTTGGGTGGTTATCGGAATTTCGAAAGACCGTTGAGGATTTAATTTAAAAAAAAAAACTGTTCATTATAGAAAAAACTATTTCCTACACATTTAAATATCACTCGTATCACTCACATATTTTAAATATGAATTTTGTTATTCAAAAACCAATAATTCTGCCTTCTATCATATTTATAATATACACAAAACATAAAGAGCAGAAAATACTATCTACACAAAACAACATAAGTGAACTGGATAACATACCAAGCTGGACTCTTTTCTTATAAATCTATCTTTGCTAACCGGCCCCAGTAAAAACTGTTTGGGCTTTCTTATAATCTTCAGGGTAATTTTGGGTAGCTATCAAAATTTCGGGAGAGGTTCTAGGATTTATTTAAAAAAATGCTCATCACTGAAAATCTATTTACAACAAATTTAAATATCACTCGTATCACCCAATGTTTTAAATATGAATCATGTTATTCAAAAACCAGTCATCCTGCTATCTATCTTATTAGGAACATACATAAAACATAGAAGTGAAAATAATAACTACGTAAAACAACAGACATAAACTGGATAACATACCATACTGGACTCTTTTTATAAATCTATTTTTACTAACTAGACTTAGTAAAAACTGTTTAGGCTAGTTTCTTTTAATTTTCTTTTAATTCTTAAAACTGCTCATCATAGAAAAAATTATTTCCTACACATTAAAATATCACTCGTATTACTCACATCTTTTAAATATGAATTATGTTATTTAAAAACAATTCATTTTGCCATCTATCTTATTAGAAATATACGCAAAACTTAAATAACTAAATATACTAACTACACAAGACAACAAAAATGAACTGGATAACATACCACACTGGAATCTTTTTTATAAATCTATCTTTGCTAACTAGCCCCAGTAAAAAATTGCTTGAACTAGTTTCTCTTAATTTTCCTGCTATCAAAATTTTGAGACACTGTTGGGATTTGTTTAAAAAAAATTCTCATTATAGAAAAACTTTTTTCTATTCGTTTAAATATCACTTCTATCACTGAAATCTTTTAAATATGAATCATGATATTCAAAAACCAATCATTTTGACATCCATCTTATAAGGAAGATACGCAAAACATAAAGAGCTCGATATGCTAACTATACAAAACAACAGAAATGAACTGGATAACATAGGGTATTGGTCTCTTTTTTTATAAAGCTATGCTAACTAGCGCCAGTAAAATTGTTCGGGCTACTTTCTTTTAATGTTCTGGGTAATTTTGGGTGGCTATCGGAATTTTGTGAGACCGAGGATTTATTTAAAAAAATTGTTCATCATAGAAAAAAAACCTATTTCCTGTACATTTAAATATCACTTGTATCACTCACATCTTTTAAATATGTATCATGACATTCAAAAATCAATCATCCTGCCATCTATCTTATTAGGAATATACGCAAAACATAAAGAACTAAAAATACTAACAGCACAAAACAACAGTAATGAACTGGATAACATATACTAGACTCTTTTTTATAAATCTATATTTGCTAACTAGCCAATTATTTCCAAAAATTTAAAAATAATTCGTATCACTCACATCTTGTAAATATGAATAATGATATTAAAAAAAATAATTCTGCTAGCTATCTTATTTGGAACATACGCAAGATATAGAGAACTGCAAATAACAACTATACATTTAGTCATTCTATGCATTACTCGAGTAACCTTCCCGAGAACATTTTAAATCTACTTTATATAATTTTCTTTTGCAGATGTTTTAATTTTCTTTGAAAAGAATGATATAAAATATTATATATTGTAGAATAATACACACACACATTTATATATAAAGAGACGAATACCATCCTGCAGTACATAAAATGTTAATCAGAAAAGTACATTAAATTTCTAGAATTCACTATATGAAAACCAATCAAAAAGTTGTTCATCAAAGAAGAAACATATTTCCTATACATTTAATTATTACTCGTATCACTCACATCTTTTAGATATTAATAATGATTTTCTAAAACCAATCATCCTGCTATCTATCATATTAGGAACATACATAAAACATACAGAAGGGAAAATAATAACTGTATAAAACAACAGAAATAAACTGAATGACACACCATACTGGACATTTTTTTATAAAGCTATCTTTGCTAACTAGTCCCAGTAAAAACTGTTTACGTTAGTGTTAGTTTCTTTTAATTTTGAGTAATTTTGGGTGACTATTCGAATTTTGTAAGACAGTCGATGATTTATTTAAAAAAATTGTTGATCATAGAAAAAACATGTTACCTATACATTTAAATATCACTCGTATCACTCACATCTTTTAAATATGAATCATGATATTCAAAAACCAATCATCCCGCTATCTATATTATTACGAACATACGTAAAACATGGAGAAGTGAAAATAATAACTACTTAAAACAACAGAAATGAACTGGATAACATACCATACTGGACTCTTTTTTATAAAGCTATCTTTGTTAACTAGCTCCAGTAGAAATCGTTTAGTCTAGTTTCTCTTAATTTTCCGAGTAATTTTGAGTTGCTATCAAACTTTTGAGAGACCGTTAGGGATTTATTAAAAAAAACTATTCATCATTGAAAAAACTATTTACTACACATTTAAGTATCATCTTTTAAATATGAATCATGACATTCAAAAACCAATCATCATGGTATCTATCATATTAGGAACATACGTAAAACATAGAGAAGGGAAAATAGAAACTATACAAAACAACAGAAATGAACTGGATAATATCTTTTTTATAAATCTATCTTTGCTAACTAGTGCCAGTAAAATTTTTCGGGCTAGTTTCTTAATTTTGGGTGGCTATCGAAATTTTGTGAGACCGTCTATGATTCATTTAAAAATAATTGTTCATCATAGAAAAAAATATTTCCTATACATTGAAATATCTCTCGTATCAGTCATATCTTTTAAATATTAATCGTGATATTCAAAAACCAATCATCCTACTATCTATCTTATTAGAACATAAAGAAAACTGAAAATAATAACTACACAAAACAACAAAAGTGACTTAAATAACAACTTTTAAATAGGAATCCTGCTTTTCAAATACCGATGATCCATTTATCTTCTACTGTGAAATATAATAATGTTTGTTCATATGATATGGTAAGTGACATAGATTTAAAAATTATACATTCGAGAGTTTTAATGAGTAACTCGAATATTTGGTGAATGTACAAGAAACCATGGGAACGAATATATATTCATGTGTTATGAACGAATATATATTCATGCATCGTGCAAAAATACACACACACACATATATAAAGAGACGAACACCATACTGCAGAATATGAAATGTTAATCAGAAAAGTACACTAAATTTCTAAAATTCATTTTATGCGAAAATAATCTTGTGTCATGCAATACATTTGGTTATTCTGTGCATTATTTGGGTAACATTCCCGAGAACATTTTAAATCTACTTTATATAATTTTCCTTTGCAGATGTTTTAATTTTCTTTGATAAGATTGATATAAAATATTCTCATAAACCGCAGGTTATATGCGTTTAAATTAATTTCGCGTGTTTTGAAGTTAGTGTTTCAGTTCTAAGCAGAATTATGTGCATAACCAGAATAAAATTGATTATGCTTTGTAACATAGAAGAGATTAAGGACACAAGGAAGAGAAACTACCGAAATTATTTTACAAATTGCTGGAATGGAATCATTTGCTTAGCGAACTTTAAATAAGTTTCATTGTTCAGAATGATTTTTGAAACAGTTCTCGTAAATTTCAACAGAAATTCTATAAATGAGTCATAAATATTTCAGTGCAAAGTCATATTTTATATAATTAAAAGTAATAAAGTTACTAAGTAGCTTGAAATGCGTTGGTATAGAATTACAATATAACGCTTGAATACAAATATAAAATTATGTATGTATTAATATAGAATTTCACATAAAAAACATTCTTTTTGGTTTTATTGTATTTTTTATACTGAGGATGGATAGTCCTTGCTTGATAGCTTTGGTTTGGTTTCGTTTGGATTTCTACAGTTTACTTTTTTGCAAAACGAGAGCTAATGATCCCGGGATCTACTGCTTAAAGCCGATTCCGAACAACAACGAACATCCACATAACAGTGGAATTCGAAACCATGAACTCCGGTATATGTACACTAAATTCATATGATTCTTCTAACTTAATAGAAAAGATTAAAATAATTTAATGACACATTTTTTCATATATTTAGACTGTTTGTCAATTTTTATATAGTGATAGAAAATACATAGTAACAGAGTAATAGGAAGTTTGCGTTGTATTTGTTTAAGTGAATGATTTTTTTTTTAGTTTTTTTCTGTCTGTTTGTTATTGCTCATTTTTGAAAATATTACTTATAACAGTATTATTTTAAAATAGCGATGTAGCACTATAACGAGTGTGACAATATATCGAAACATATTGTCCTATATCTATCGAAAAGATTCAAATTACTTATTTTAAAATGAAACATATTTATAATGATATGTATTCTTACAAACAATAAAATATACTTCTGAATTAATACCTACATAATCTTACAATCTAACATCCTTGTTTGAACAACTTGATGGCAAAAAATTAATATTTAAATTCAATGAAGGTAAACTATACCAATTACTATGGAGAAAGAAAATTACTGATTAGAGGCTTTGAGAAAGCGTCCAGATCAAGGCGAAGCGATATAAGTTTCATCTCTATCGACTAATAGTAGCTATTTATCACTGTTCGGAAAATATTAAATTTATTCAGGTTTAAAGCAACTTTTAGTAGTCGGTATTTCCTGAAACTAAAAACTCTATCCTAAATATTCAAGGTCAACAAACCGTGATAAAAAATGTTTGCAAACGTGGTGTGCTTCTGAAAGTTTAAATGTAGCTTCCTGTTTTGTAAACAAAATAAGTTCGTCCTTTTTTTGGAGTTGTACAATTTAAATATCTTTCATTTGTTGAGGTACATTAACCCTTAATTTGTCTAAGTGTGGCCGCTGCACCGGACATGTATATTTATAACTACTATATAACATAATTGTCAGTGTTCGCAACAGCGAATATTAATTATTTCAAAAATGGAAAATGATGTTTTTTTGTTTATTTTACAGAGATCCTAATGTCTATACAGACATGGGAAAATAAATTTGAAAAAACATCTTGTCAAATAAAGGGTTAAAGCTCGCTGGTTTTTGCTAGTTGTTTCTTCATAATATTAAATTTAGCTTCATGTTTTGCAAACAAATAAGTTCATGCTTTTTGTGGAGTTCTACATTTTAAATATCCTTCCTTTGCTGAGGTACATTAAAGCAGACGAGTGTTGCCAGTTGTTTCTTCTTAATTTTCAATTTAAGTTTCTGTTTTGCAAAAAAAAAATAAATAAATAAATAAATAAATAAAAAATTTAAAAAAAATAAGTTCGTCCTTTTTGTGGAGTTTTACATTTTAAATATCCTTCTTTTGCTGAGGTAAATTGAAGAACACTGATTGTTACCAGTTGTTTCTTTTTAAATTTAAATTTAACTTCCTCTTTTGCAAACCAAATAAGTTCGTCCTTATTGTGGAGTTCTACATTTTAAAAATTCTTCATTTGCTGAGGTGTATTTAATAACATTGGTTTTTGCCAGTTTCTTAGCTAGTTAACCCGAATATCTGATAGTCAATATATCTCTACCATAATTAGGATCATGCGTAACTTAGAGTTTAATAACACGGGTTGCTGTCCGGCAAGTCTCCGATTTCGTAAACGCTTATCCCACGGAAGATTGACTGTAGACAGGAGGTGAAAGGGCTTATTAAATCCGTTAAACTGAACGCAGTCTAGGTAAAGCTGCCTTCCTAATAAGATCTAAACTCGTGAATTTAATGTTGAAGGAACTAATTCAATGATAAGTTCAAAGTATGAAATTCTGATTTTAACCTCTATGGATTTCAGAAAAATGAAATGTATTCCAGTAAAATAAACAAAATGAAAAATATTTTATTAAAATCGTATAATAAATCAATGAAAACATGGTAGGATGGTTATTTTGGGAAGAGGAGCTTCAATGATATACTTACTTCATATAACGCTGAGATATATGTGAAGGATAAATGAAACGCAGTCATATTTTACTCAAAATCTGTCAATTATATGAAATCAAATGGTGTGTAATATGAATGTAAATGCAATAACCATATAATAAATTTAATGCAACATTATAATTTTTCATATGAGTACCTCACAAACCATTTATACTCTAATAAATATGAAGCGTGATCAATACGTAAGTAAAGGTCAATTTGCTATTGTAAAACTATTTATCACAATAATATTTTTTGTGGAGATGAATAAATTTTGGGTGCTACCATTATAACAGTTGGGCTGAAAAGTTCGTAGGCTAACATAGAAAAAAAATTTTTTTTGATAAAATTTGATTTTATTATTCAGTGTAGTTGCCTTCAAGAGCGATACAACGATTATAGCGGTCATACAATTTTTCGATACCATTTTTATAGTACGAATTGTCTTTAGCCTCAAAATAGACCTCAGTTTCGGCGATTACTTCTTCATCAGCGCTAATTTATTTTCCAGCGAGCATTCTCTTGATGTCTGAGAACAGGAAAAAGTAGCGGAAGGCTATATCTGAAGAATACAGTGCATGCGGAAGCAATTCGAAGCCCGATTCATATAACTTTGACATCGTTTTCACTTACTTGTGACAAGATGATTTGCCTTGATGAAACAACACTTTCTTGTTCTTCAAATGGGGCCTTTGTTTCGCGATTTCAGCCTACGAACTTTTCAGCCCACCTGTTACAGTCGAGATATGTCACATACGACTTCCGCGTCATAATGACGTACAAAGTCATCAGAGATACGAATTTGGGACCATAAATTCCCTTTCTATCGAGTCATAGTGACGACTTCTGACATCAGTAGGACGCATATGTTACCTGTGACATATCTCATCTGCAGTATGATAGCAAGCTTCATCTGCATTAACATAAATATTCTATATATGACACGTACAAGCTGTCATACCTGATTATCACAATAAAAGCAAGTTTATTTCGCATGTACCACCCATTAAGATTCGCCATGATATAATATATTCGTCGTTATGTACAAAACCTTTAACTGAAGAATAACTTAGATATCATACCACGTTTCCATGTAGTCTTGATCTTTCACCGAGCCATTTCAAAATCATTCCTTGGGCCAAAGACTCATCACAATGCAATTTTGTTTTAAAACAAAGTAGGTTTAAAAACTTCTAAGGTTTTTTTTTATAAAAATTCAAGAAACAGATTATCACAAATAAAAGGTGTTAAACGTTCATACATTGCATTACGTCTCATGGAAGTTACTGAAAAAATAACCACAAATTATGTTGATTGTTCTTAATATAATTTCTGTACATAAATTTATTGCAAATTGAACAACGTGTATTGAACAACTCTCGTACAAGTTCAATAAACAATGCATACAAGCTAGCATTTCGATTCTTTTAGCATCAGCTGCCTAGTATCGGTTTCAGCAAAACATAATTACATAACCAGATGTACTTATACATCATTAAACTGTGTGACTTTTCTATGCAGATAACACTGGGAACATTAAGAAATACTTATTCTTTCCAAAAATGAATATACATTAAGAATAATTAAAAAATCAAAATTCGTGAAAAATATCTACCTATTGAAAATGGCGATA
This sequence comes from Pardosa pseudoannulata, assembly GCA_032207245.1. Lineage (NCBI taxonomy): Eukaryota > Metazoa > Arthropoda > Arachnida > Araneae > Lycosidae > Pardosa > Pardosa pseudoannulata. Next base: position 49,049,036 of record CM063508.1, read on the forward strand.
GCACATAAAATGCTTCTTCAGAAGGAAACGAACTCAACTACATATTCATGGGATATAAACACTCCTGACATATATAACACGAGTTCATCTTGAAAGAACTTTTCTATGCAGATAACTCTGGGAAAGTTAAGTAATTCTTATTCATTTCAAAAATGAATATACATTAAGAATAATTAAAAAATCAAAATGTGTGAAAAATTTCCAATTATTATTGAAAATGGAGATAGCACATAAAATGCTTCTTCAGAAGAAAACGAACTCAACTATATATTCATGTGATATAACCACTCCTGAAAAATATAACACAAGTTCGTCCTGAAATCTCACAAACAAATTCCAATGAGTTGCATAAGGTTAATATTTTATAAAAATCTGTAACAGACGCTTGTTACATCAGTAGATTTCAAAAAATATTTCATATAAAAATTCTACAGTTACGTAATGAGGAATTCTTTTATCTCTTATATATATATATGATATTTCTTTACAGGATTTGCTGATTCATCAATCTTCAGCAGTATTTTCAACTAAATCCGACAACCATTTCATTCAAAATCGTTTCCCGGGCTACCTTTTCACTTGGGTAAGTATTATTAGCTTTGTTTGTCCTTCCGTTGGCTTCAATCAAATGTACTTTAAGTCGTAAAAGAACAGTTTATTTTACTCAAATTATACACTGCCGCTCGAAAGAGTTACTCACCGGAGATCATTATCGAATATTTCATTCTTGTTAAAAACTATGCATTAAGTGCAAACTTCGCGAAATGTTTTCGAGTTAACAGGATATTTAAAATGAACGAATTCTAAAGGTAAATCCGTTATTGATCGCGATAATGCATTTGGAAGAAAAAAAAGGGGCTTAATACTACTTTCGCAAAGAGAGAAATTGAAACAAAAAATATCTGCCAATAGTTCAGCGCTTAGATTAACAGTCCGGGCATCGTTAATGTAAATTTAAAGTATTTTGCATTAAAAATGCTGTTAAAGCAATGCAACGTATGGAACATAAAACATGCTTTTAAAAAATGATATTAAATGTGAAATATTTTTATTTTCCATTTTAAAATCTGAAAACTCTTTTTTGTATTTAGCTAAAATATACATTTAACTTAATTTTTTTCACCTGTAATTCATATAATCCTGTAAAAAGTTAAATGTGAAAGTTAAATTATATCTGTTATTCAGAATCTTTTAAAAGAACTTTTGGATTAAAATGTTCGTCTTCATAACTATTTTAATATTCATCATAAATAAAAGTCTTGCCTATTTTAAAGAGGTTTTTTGCATTATACATATATTATACATTAAATTTTTCAAACTGATTCAGAACATAAACTTCATAAAAAATCAAAATAGTTTTAAATATTATATATATGAATATGCCATTATAATATTAATATGTATAATTACTCGGTTTTTTTTCAATCGACATAACTTTTCAATGATATGCTGCAGTCAAAAATATTTAAAATTATAATATACTAATCAAAAATAGATATATACCGAAAATATAGAATCACTAAGATATTTAACAAAAACAACTTGGGAAATAATATTTCGAAGTGACTGGAGGGAGTTTCGAAGTAATTAATTAAAAAATAAATATCAAATATCAAATGCTTCAATGCGCTATGCTGCAATTAAAAACATTTATAAATATATGCTCATATAAATATGTCTCAACATTGAGAGACGAGTGAACAAGGGCGATGTTATCTCGGAACACAGGACGTTCTCCGAGACAGGTAAAAAAAAAAATAAAAAAAATAAATATATATATGTATATGTATATATATATATATATATATATGTATATACACACACATATATATATATATATATATATATATATATATATATTTATATATATATATAATATATATATTATATAATATATATATATATATATGTATATATTATATATATGCATATATACATATATATGTATATATCTATATGTATATATACATATATATATATGTATATACATATATATATATATATATTTATATATATATATTATAATATATATATATATTATATATATGTATATATATATATATGTATGTATATATATATATGTATATGTATACGTATAATATATTATATATATATATATATATATATATATATATATATATATATATATATATATATATGTATATACTAATAAAAAGTAGATAAATATCGAAAACATAGAATCACTAAGAGGTTGTACCAAAAAGAACCAGGGAAATTATATTTCGAATTGCTTTGGGGGAGCTTCGAAGTACTTAATTAAAAAATAAGTATAAAAGATCAAATGCATCAATGCGCTATGCTGCAATTAAAAACATTTAAAGGTATAATATACTAGAAAAAAATAGATAAATACCGAAAAAATAGAATCAATAAGAGTTTGTACCAAAAATAACTAGGGAAATGATATTTCGAAGTGACTTGGGGCAGCTTCGAAGTAATTAATTAAAAAATTAGTATAAAATTTCAAATGCATCAA